>JAAGEH010000393.1:37587365-37730752 GCA_011751065.1 Lasiurus cinereus | reverse complement strand
GAGAGAGAGAGAGAGAGAGAGAGAGAGAGAGAGAGAGAGAGAGAGAGAAATGTAGAATATGAGAGGGGTTAAGATGCTAACAAAACCGTGCATGCTAATCTTGTTGTTGGTCAAGCATCTACTAAATAATGTTGCGTCTCTGAATATAAAAATACCCAAGTTTTAATTATTAACTTTTCTTGGCTATGATTGTGCTTCTGTTTTGCATTTGTTGCATTTTTCAGCTATAGAATGAATTAACTCTGGAAGATGGAGGCTGAAGAGAGCCTATCCAGTTGACCCCTAGTATCAGGAAACAAATCATATACCAGGTCCAACTTCAATACAACTCCTTCTCAACTATCTCTTCTGTTGCTTCTATTGTTTGTCTCCAAACAAATGTTTTACCTGGATATTAGCAGAATCTCTTGTTGCTGTTCCTTTACTCCTCTGCTCATTTGCTCCCAAAAGTACACCCCCCATATCCTCTTTATGCCCAACTCACACTTGCTATTAGCTTTGCCTGAAATGCAACCCTCCCTAATTTCTCTGTGCTTTCTTCATCCTATTATTCTAGTGGCTTTTTCTCACTCTGATGCTCAAGTAAGTAGAGTTCCTGTGCCAAAATTACTAGGTAGAAAGCAAAATACTGTGTTCAAGTCCTCAAAGAACCCGAATGTAGCTGGTGCATGACCATGCAGAGGTTTACATAGAATGAATTAGAAAAATAAGATTTAGTTACATTGTTACAGTTCTGCAGTGAACATTTTGTATTTTTACCCCAAGTACAACAATGACATTGTAAAGAGAGAGGCATAAACAATATATGTTTAACATTCATGAAAGAAAGAGATCCTTATGAGTTGTGCTACAGATTAAAAAAAAGAGAGCCTTTGAGTGTAGATAAAATATGCATTGTCAAAAGGATGCAAGGGCAACATTGGATGTAAAAGTTAACTCTGGATGATGCTAAATTGGTATTTCTGGCTAGAAAGATGTATTTGGGGAGAGTAGTAATAGATAGGGGTGGAAAACAAGAGTGGAGTCATACTATAAAAGGCCTCAAGCTTAGACAGATGAATTTGTATTTTATCCTTTAGAACCAGCCCTCTCCTGTGCCTTTTACTTATTTGTCTCCCAGAACCAGCTTTGGGTCCTATTTTCTCTCCTTCTCCATCTGCCTCTTGGTGAAAGGGTGCCTGCATCTGTTTTAAGTCTCTTGTCAATTTCTCCATGAGGCAGATGGTCTATTTCTGTTTCCAGACTTTGCCAGATTCCCCCTGAGTTTTTCATACTCTATCCCTGAGAATTTATTGCCAGTGTAGCAACAGATACCATGTGGCAGATGAGTTTTGAGAATAAGTTTTATTAGATGAATACACCAAGGAGCCATTCCAACTTATTATCTAATGTCATTTACAATAGGTAGCATCTTCTGATCACAAAAAGCAATGGCTAAGAGGAAGGTCAACAAAATTTAGATTGAGATCAGGTCAAACCGTTTTTGTTGATTCTTGGAGTTGTGGGGTTTTTTTTGTTTGTTTGTTTGTTTGTTTTTCTCCTCTGCAATGATTTCATTATTAGATTCATCTTTTTGGATGGACTAAGAGACAAAGAAAGTTAAGATATTAGATGTGTCCCATCTTTTAAGTTGGAGCCCATTATCCAATTCCATATTCCTATACAGATCTTAATCATATATCATTAACATCCATCAGTTCCAAAATGTTCTAGTCTTCCCTTTCAACCATTACCAAAGCAGTATAAGAGTCTTTCTTCTTTCATATAGGTCAGCCAGACTCAGAATATCCTCTTGTCTATTTGCATTATTAACTTTAAATAGATTTCGCTTATGTCAATATGGCAGATTATCCCCTAGCCAGTTTGGCTAAGAGGATAGAGCGTCACCATGTGGACTGAAAGGTCCCGAGTTCAATTCCAGTCAAGGGCACATGCCTGCGTTGTGGGCTCCATCCCTAGTAGGGGGTGTGCAGGAGGCAGCTGATCAATGATTTTCTCCCTCTCTCTTCCTATCTGAAATCAATAAAATTATATTTTTAAAAATATATGACAGATTGTATCTTGCTTAGAGTATCCTATGTTCATTTTACTAAGCAGTCATGACATTTTCTTGAGATTCACAGCAACACATAAACTGCATACCAATAATCACTAGCCAAGAGGTATCAATCAATACTAGGCTGAATCAGTACAAGTTCATTTTTCACTTGAAAAGTTAAAATTTCTAAATGTTTCCCTGAAGATGGTAAACCCATTAAAGTCTATATGCAAAAGAGTTGTTGATATATTTAGGACCAAAGGTTAGAAAGGTAGTAACATGGTGTGACCAATAAACATAATGTCCACCAGTCCCTCACTTTGCATTTGGAAGTCTACAATTACTGAATATTTATATGCATTCAAACCTGGTCTGAAAGACAATGAGCTCTCATTGATGTGACAGGATAGATTTCCCTCCATTTTAAATGGGTTTCAAGAATTGTAGCTCAGTCAAACAATTTTCTGCTAATTTTTTCCAGACTACCTCTTTCCTTCGTTAATGGGTTCAATTGGAAGGTTGAACTAAGAAAGCCTGGGGTATGAGGAAGGGGCCAAAAGCAATGGGATGAGAGGAGTATTATATTTAGAAATTAAATTTATGCTCATTTACAATAGAGAATATAATACTTGGGAAAAGATGAAAACTTTTTATTTTTAAAGCCTAAAATGGTCCTCTTTTCAGAGTTCAATAAGATACCCACTAGGTCCTTCTAAAGCTTTTGAGAACTTTGCCTCAAACACACCAGTAAAGAACTAAATATTCACCTCAAACATTATAATACTATTCTAAGACCTAAAAAAGCATTTTTTATTTGAGGATAATATTTTTAAAGCAGATCAAAAGATTGGCCTGGAGTCCTGGCAGCTCACCTTTATAATATTCACCTCTCAGAACAGATCTTCATCTCATTTTGTATTCATTATTAAAATCTCAACTTTCTCATTTAAAAAGTTTCTAGTGGAATATGTGCTGACTTAAAAAGGAGAAAAATAAAATATTAAGACAGTGACATGGTTTTTCCTTTCCAATTTTCATACTTGCTGAAAAAGGGATGAGTTTGAATCCACAGGAGTGTGTTATATGCTCACATATGTATACATCCTTAACACTCATAAGTTGTGAAGGGTTATTTAACATTTTATGAGCTCAAGAGTTAATCTATATTCAGTATTTATATTCTACTGAGGAGGAAATCAAAGACAGAAATTAAAGGACAAAAGTGGAAAGATATAAATGCAAAAAGGTGAATTAAACACTAACTTATATATACAGGCAACTATGTGCTTTGAATGAAAATGGTAGCCATGGTTTGAATCCTTTAGCTCAGCCAAATTTCTTGGTCACCCCAAATCTGGCAGAGTATCTCCCAGGAATATTTATAACTAGTCAATTATCCAGGATAACATTTACCAGTGTCTAGACAGAACCTCTAGAGAGAGGGAAATGACGCCTTTTCATACCAGAAGTGGAGAAATTTTGGTCTCAACTTTGCCAAACTCCAGTCTCTCTCCCTCTTGAGTGTCATTCCATTCTGAAATCAACCAAAATATTTGAGAAGCAGATTCTGGTTTGATTTTAAAATCTTGTTTGTTTTTATTCTGGGGGGAGAATGGAAATGAAAAGGGGCACACTGATTTAATACTTTTTTGTCTCAGCAAAGATAAAATCCAATGTGGACTGAGGCTATCATGAACTACCACAGAAATGTGCTCTCTATTTAATCTTAATGTATATTTTAAATGAGGATGCCTTGGTCTTCTGAATGAATGAAATCTATGTGTTAGTCTTCATAATATCTTATGCTCCATTTTACCTTAAATGATACGGACTCCTACAGAATAGGTCACTGATACTAGAGAACTGAAAGCCAGACTATGATAGCCTACAAAATCAAAACCAACAAAGAGAAAATGTCTTTGCTCTTGCCACAGTAATTTTTAGAACTAAGCAGCTGATTTTATTTTCTAATGAAAAAAAATCTGTGAATAAATTTTAATTGTGCTGAGGGGAAAAACCATTTGCAATTGAATCCAATTATAACTCATTTGTGATTAAGATTTGATATTTAATATTGATGGATTTATATTAATTTCTTATTGCTGTCTGTGGAGAATTCAATATGAACAATATAGTTAACACAAAATGCATAAATGCCCATTATTTCTTTACTTTGTAAAATATTGGATTAAATTTATATTGTTAAGAGTATTTTAAATATAAATATGAATGTGCAGAAATAAAAAGCACCCATGACAGTTCTTGACTAATGAAACTCCATAAGAGGACATTATGCAGCATATAACAGGGAGACTACAAATGAAAGCTTGGGTTGCCTTCAGATAATAAACTTATTTAATTCCCAAACCTCCTCTTGGCTAAACATGTAAAGAAAGATAACTTTTGGGGGATTTGTCAGAAATTAGGCTTGACAACAGCTGTTTCATTGAATAGCTAGTCACTTCATTGTCCTAATTTGACCTATATTATGAACAGGCCAAAACTGCTGCCTCAGTCCCTCTTGCATTTTCACTCCAAGTCTGACCTTCCTCAAAGGATGGGAGAATCTGCCTGTAGCTTTAGAAGCTATACCTAGTTTGTATAGGGAAGAGAAAATAAAAGAATTATTACAAATTAATCTTAACCACAGTGGATGGGTAACAAAGGGGATAAAGAATATATCATATATTTTTATAAGCAAAATCAGAAAGACAGGAATATATCCAAAATATGCCCAAAACACATTTATTAGTGAACAGAAAATATTTATGTTGAATTTCTAAGTAATAAAAGTTAGATGGTCTGATCACAAATAAGTTAAAGGATACATATAGAGAAAGTAATGAGAAAAATACCCCATCATACTATATAAACAGCCAGGGGCCATCATGACCAAAACAACCAGACAAATGACTGAACAGCAGGCTATATGGGGTGACAAGGCTGGCAGGGGGGCTAGTGAGAGACAACTAAATGACTAAACAGCAGGCTGTGAGGGGCGACCAGGCTGGCTATGGAGTGAGTGAGGAACAACCAAATGACTGAACATTAGGTTGTATGGGGAAACCAGGCCAGCAGGGTGGGGCAGTTTGGGGAAAGCAGGTTGGCGGGGGGAGGCAGTTGGGGGTGACCAGGCCAGTGGGGGGACAGTTGGGGGCAATTAGGCTAGTGGGGGGGGGCACGTGGGGGCAACCAGGCTGGCGGGAGTGGGGGCAGGTCCGGGAGATCAGGCCAACAGAGGGGGGTAGTTGGGGACAAACAGGC
The DNA here is from genome assembly GCA_011751065.1 of Lasiurus cinereus. Lineage (NCBI taxonomy): Eukaryota > Metazoa > Chordata > Mammalia > Chiroptera > Vespertilionidae > Lasiurus > Lasiurus cinereus. The sequence continues at coordinate 37,725,450 of JAAGEH010000393.1, read as the reverse complement.
CAGCAATCATGCTGGCAGGGGGGCAGTTAGGGGTGATCAGGCAGGTGGGCATGTGAGCAATTAGGAGCCAGTGGTCCCAGATCATGAGAGGGGAATTCGGACATTCCCCAAGGGGTACCTGATTGGAAAGGATGCAGGCTGGGCTGAGAGGACTCCCTACCCCCACGCACCAATTTCATGCACCGGAATCTAGTATTTAATAAAGTTATCTACCTTGGGAATTGTAATTTTCTTTATGCTTTCAATATGCCCCTATTTATAATGGGCATGTATTATTTTTAAAATCAAGAAAATGTACAGTAAAATTTACGAGAATAAATGTGAATTAATACTAATTATCTATGCAAAAAAGGTCCCATTAAACCATAAGAGGGGAAAAACTGGCTTTCAGGTGCTCATTTATTATAACCCCTTTCTTTGCAAAACTAAGATAGTGGAAGCCAAAGGGAGAGAACCAGGCTAATCAAGATTTTGCTCCCACAAAGCTGAAGCCATAGATACTGAATTTCCTCTGTCTAATCCCAGTGTTTTTTCTTGGCCAGGGCTCATTCTATAGTAATTGCTTAACTCCACTTAAATGTCCTTAGCCAATCCCTAGTGCCCATGATTCAGCTCACAGAAATGGCCTTTTCCAGGTCTTTTCCAGCAACCTCTACCACTTAGGTCTTCAAAACAGACCATACACTCTTGGGAACGTTCTTCCCATAATATTTTGGCATTTAAGATGAATGAATTGTAAAAGTTTAAAGTTTGCTCAACTCTTAACAATTGAACCTGCGAAGGTAGCTTGTACAAAACAAGATGTTTTTTAAATCATCATAAACAAATACAATTTTTTATTCAATTGGGAAAGTTGGAGCAGAGAAATTGTTCTGTGTAACTATTTCATAGATCATAAAAGGGAGTGTGGTTCTCACAGGGCTGCAGATTCTAAGGAGGAAGATAGATTGTGCCTTAAAACTGGGGACATTTATGCACAATGGGATAGGCTTGTGTGAAGTAAACTAATAATTCAGATTCAAAAGTTGCAGAACTTAATATCAGTACTACCAGGAAGGATCAAAATCAGAGACTGAATTTAAGGGCAGCATATCCAAGAGTCCAGGGCAAGGAGAAATTGAGATTAAACAAAAAATATGTCATTGGGGTAGTAGTGAAGCAGCATTACTGGATCATAATGTCAGAGAACATCTGCAGTGGTGTACTTCTTTATGAGGTAGCAAAAGTGAGAAGTCAAGTAAGATCAAAAGGCTGAACTGTACAGTGGGCCATTTATAAGCCATTTAAGATCCCTTAGTAACTTAATATAGGCTTTAAAAATCTACCCAATTTTTTTCATTTAAGTGTTAAAAAAATAATAATTTAACTTTATTTAAGTCACTTGGTTACCAATTGAGTATGCTACCAAGGTAGCAATACTGTCTCATAGAATGGTCCACACAGCATTAAAAAATGTATTTTATGTGGTAAATATTAACTCATCAATGCCTATACCTTACTAAGTTTATGATACATTGTCATCAGTGAATCCTAACTGCCGTATAGAAGAATTAATATCGGATACTGCCATAATATGCAAATAATTTATCAACCATCTGAGGTCCCAAAGACAATATTTGTCACAAAACTGAAATAAATATTATCCTACTTATTCATTATTACTCATTTTTTAAAGAACTTACTATATGCAAAACTTGATGTTGATGTATAATAGAAGATTGCAAAGGAAAAAGAGATATCATTCTTGACTTTAAGAAACTTAAAATTTAATGAACAAGACATGAATGTAAAGTGTTTTAATAGTGATAATAGTATTGGCCAGTCTAATCCCTCTAGCTGAAATGATCTCACCACCGTCATTCCTCCCTTCTTCACTACCTGATTAAGTACATCTTCCCTCTTCACCCCAGCAAAACACCAGGTATACCATGCAAAAGGAAACACACACAAAGTCGATCCAACCCTTGTTAGCTGTGCTGTCATTGCAGAACCCCTTCCTGCTTTCTATAAAGTACAAAGAGCAGCTCTTCTGGCAGTTCTTGATGAGAATAATAAGTATCTGCATTTACAAAGACCTACTATACACTCATTGCTAAGTACTTAATATGCATCGCATTCTGAGTGTTTCTGAACTCAGGATACAGTTCTATGACATGACAGGCAGCTAATAAAGAGGCAGGCCAAGCCTTAGTCAGTTTGCTCAGTGGATTGAGCATCAGCCTGTGGACTGATGGGTCTCAGGTGCATATTCTGGTCTAAGGGCATGTCCCTTGGTTATGGGCTTGATTCCCCTTAGGGGGTGTTCAGGAGGCAGCCAATCAATGATTCTGTCTCATCATAGATGTTTCTATCTCTCAACCTTCCTCTTCCGTCTTCTCTGAAATCAATAAAAATATTAAAAAAAAAAGGCGGTCAATATGAATCTGCTTTCTAGGTACTGTTCATAGAGTGTGGATTAGACATTTATTCACCTGTCCCAAGGCCAGTGAAAGGAGTCCCCCATGCTCTGTGAGCCTATGATGGAGGGAAACACACATCTCATTTAGACGAACTACTTCTACAGAAATATTTTAAAATAGTGAGGTAGTGAGCAGCAAAGTCTGAAAAGTAGAGGGGAAGCCTTAAAAAAAAAGCCTCCAATTTAAAACACTTGTAGGGAGAAAAGGCACATCTTTGTCTGGTTGGGCTCGTTTATATCCAATACCTATTTTATCTTCCATCATTCTTTATATTTTCTTCATATTTGAATTTTAATTAATTACTAATCACTTCCTTTTCTTTATTCACTCAAGAAATATAAAAGTGTATTGATAATCACATGAAAACAGCTTTCAAATGCTGAAGTCCACTTTAATTCATTTGTGTGTGCTTATGTCCAGGGGCTAGGTGTAATAGAAACTGTGGTTTGACAAAATTGGACAGCTGCCTGTTATCCCAGGGCTGTGCAGGTGGCAGAGTGGCTACGGATTCAGTGCATTTTAGATTTAGAACTACTTGACCTGGAATAATAGAAAGATTGTACAGTATTCGTGATTTGATATTCCCTATTCCCATGTAGAGTTAAAATAAATTTATGCATATTAATTAAAATCTAAGACCACTTATTTCTCCAAAGATTTGTATCTCAAGTGATCCAGTAACTGTGGGATTTATGAATATATTCTTATTGTGCTGCTCTGGAATATAATAAAGCAGCAACCACAAATGGTGGGTCTTAGGTCTAGGATATATCTGGTCCATAGTTGCATTTGGTGTGTGAACAAGTATTTTCAATATAAGGCAATATATACAAGAGCACAGATTTCTGACTTTTGTTGGACACTCTAACTGGACAACAATCACCTGTTGAATAGCACTAACTCCCTTTATACAGAGAGTGTGATTTCAATTTTGCCAAGACACACCATCCCCCATACTTCACTTTTCATTCACATTACCTACATATATCTGTTTACATTGCTAGGTTCAGCAATGACATGAAATTTATGATTTTGGAAAGTGGTAGACACCTGAAAAATTAAATTATATCGTACCTGTAGAATAGATGTGAAGAAGAAATAAAGCACTAACTTGCAAATGAATACTTATTTAAAAAAATAAAACCTGGAATATTCTGGATCTCTGTTTGGCAAAGCATGTGAGTTAACTCCATTGTCCCCTGTTGTGAATGGATACATTGTATTTTTATTCATTTTGCATATTGAAATAATAATATCCTGGGCATGTTTGAATTGTGTGCACTATAAAACTGAGGGCCAATTCCCCCAAGCTATTACATTTAGAGGCTGGTATTTGATCTGCTAAGTCTCTAGCTTTTATCTCTTCTGTATTGGTCTGTACAGAAGAAACCTGTCCTCCAAAGCAAGTTGCAATTTTCTTTGTTTCCATTAGATGGCACAGAAGATTCTTTAGGTACCAAACAGACAGGCGCATTGAAAAGTTCTGTGCATGATCAGCTATGCATGAACAGTGGTAATTGCAGTTCCACCACACCTTTGCAACAGGAATCTAATTTAAAGAATTTTCAGTGAAGTTATTTTATAACTCATGAAGCATTTCTTCCTAAATATACTAATAAGGTGTGAGATCATTTCCTTTAGAATTGAGGTCTGCTGTTCCTTGGTTTAGAGCCCTATTACTTATCAAATTTGAGAAAAATAAAGTTATATCCAATACTGCGGAAGATATGAGGGAGATAAAAGACACTTTTACACCACAGGAAGTCAGGTCATAGTTGAAGAACACAAGACACTAATCAAAATGTCTAAGTTTGCAGTTGTATATAGTTCATTACCCAAGTTTGCTGTCAGTCCATTTATAATCATATTTATCCAACTGCTCTTTGAGTCTTTCCACTCCTAATAGCACTGTTTTGTGTGTGTTTTTTCTTTTTATAACTTAGGATAGAAAATAGTCCTGAATACTTTGGTTAATCTTGAACTTAGTCATATCTAAGTTATATTCCAAGTGCCAATCATTCTGATCATTATCCATTCTCATTTGTGATTTTCTGTGTTTCTTGGGGTACTGGCGAACTTTGGCATTGCTCTTGTATTCTGGGGTAGAGTCTCACATTAATTTCCTTGGAAATTAAAGGAATGCAACTGAGCCCTGGACTTGATTTTGGTCCACATGTGCAGAAAGAATCAGAGCCCAAACCATTCAGATGTTTGTTGACCTAGCTTAGAAATCCTTAACTCATCACTTCACATGCATTGACTTAGCAACATCCTGCAAGACTTCATGCGCTAGGTAAAATGAAAGCCCAATATTTCACAAGTAAAAAGAAAAAAGAGAAAGAAAGGAAAAGGAAAGAAATTTCTACTATATCATAAAGCTCAGCTTTCTTGAACCAAAATCTGTTCAGCACTTAGTAAAAGTACATAATATTTGCAAATCATCCTTGTTTTCTAATACGCATTATTAACGCACTCTCTTCTTCAAGTGACTAATTTTCACTATCTTTTTCTATACCACAGACTGCATATTGATGTTTCAAAGTCAAATTCATCTAAGAAAATCATAGTTTTAGCTTATCATCAAGCAATGGTGATTGTGCTAAAAACTGGACTGCTACAAACATCTCCATGGAAAATGGAGCACAGGAGATGATAGGGAAATAATGGCAGAAGGGTTAAATTTAATTCTGGGTCATTTCCATACTCCTTGACAGCTTGTCAGTGATGAAGATTGTGAAATTAGTATGTATATAATATGCAGCCCCATTTCAATAGAAATGAAATGGCTCTAAGATGAAGTAAGGATTTAGGGCAAAATCTGCACACCTTGGAAAAACAGTACAGGGAACAATGAGTCATTGTTTCAGAGGATGTCTTGAATATAGAACAATTAGAGGAGGATTGCAAGCTTAGCTAAGATGGCTCACTTAAAACTGGAAAAAAAAAGAGAGTAAGGGAACACTATGAGGTCTTTATGAATGTAAACCTGTGGATATTAGGACATGTAAATGATGATAGTAGTGGCAGATTCCATTTGGAATCATTAGCATAACTGACCAATTTGAAAGAATTAAACATTAAAAAATACAACTAGGTTTAGGAGAATATTATGACATTCTTCCTGTTTGCTTAACAGTGCAATCAGATCTAAGTTCAGTTCTTTCTCTGACTACTACTGAGTTAAAATTCACCTCACAAAAGCTACTTTTTAATGTATTTTCTTGATTTTTTTACAGAAAGGATAGAGAGTTAGAAACATCAATGAGAGAGAGACATTGATCAGCTGCTTCCTGCATGCCCCCCACTGGGGATGTGCCCGCAACCGAGATAAATGCCCTTGACCAGAATCGAACCTGGGACCTTTCAGTCCACAGGCCAATGCTCTATCCCCTTATCCCCTGAGCCAAACAGGTCTTGGCAAAGCTACTTTTTATTGATTCTGGTTTTGGTCACATATATAGCTGTAGGAACATGGTGGGATTTTGCTCTTTATGAAGCAATCAGCTTCCTAAGGTTGATTTGGGGGAAGGGAGGCCAGACACATACCAGACCGGGGGGAGGGGGAGGGGAGTCAAACACACACACACACACACACACACCTTTGAATCCTAAAGTTTCTGAGAATCCATTTCTCTTGCATAGCATGAATAGTCTCTGTTCATCTTTCAAAAATTCTTTGACCTTTTTTTTATTTTATTTTATAAATACTTAATCATACTTTTAACCACACATACTTATTCAAAGCTGACTTACACTCATTTGCTTCTAAATAAAAGCTGAGAACTTGATGATATGACAATAGTGACCTAATATCAGTTCAAAGAAACATGACAAATTAAAAATACTAACTTTTAAAGAGGCATACAGACAGTGATACCAACACAATAAAGTAAGAGAAGTTAGAAAAATAAATAAATGATTATTTGGTTGTTGGAAACAAGTACTCTAATTTTTACTTTTATTCATTTTATTATTACTGTTTATTCAAATCTGAGAAGAAAGCATTTTTTAGTGGGATCAACAAAACCAGATACTCTACATCTTCCATTCTGAATTATTTTTGTAGATTCTGCTCTTTTTTCAATTTTGAGTAGGGTAAATAATTGTGAAGGGAGAAATTTGGGAGAAAGGCTAGCTTTTCTCTTGAATGGTAAAAGTATTTTTGATGTTTATGTCACTATTATTAACCTAGTTTGGGTTTGATTGTGTTACATATTGTCTTATGCAATACTAGATATAAATTAGGCCTAAAGGCGATGGCACCAATATTTACTTCTGATATCACCGTTGAGCCTGATGGAGAGAGAGACAAAAGCTGACTTTCTTGGGGAAATTCTTAGCCTGTACAAGGGCTGAAAACCTGACCCTGGAGTTAATGAAAATAGTACAATTTTCCTTTTATGATTTAGGAAAATTTCTATTTTCTGAGAAACACTTGTGTCATTTGAGGTATAAATGCATGTTCTGGAAGACAGAAAAAGATCCCCAGAGCTCAGCAATCTCTGGTTACACTATACCCTGCTCTGAGATACAAAATCTACATTAACATATCCTGGGAAAAGCTGCTCCAAAGAACCCTGGTTAAGAGAATGTTTCCAGATGTACCTGGTCAATAATAATACTTACCATGATATCTGAGCATACTGGATTAAGGTGGAAGTAGAAGATATTAAAATACATTCAAATTAATACTATAAAGAATGTTTTTCAATCCCTAAATGTAAATAGGTTCTAATGAAAAGTCTATGTTCATCCACCAGTTCTAATCTTCCATTAGGTAATACTTAGGAGAGTGTATAGCAATCACCACAAAATAGCAATAAATTGTTTTTGTTGGAAAAAAAAATAGTCACAGGTCAATTTGCTGTCCTAGCCTAAAGCATAAAAAACATTTTGTTATAAAAATTGAAATTTGTCTGCAATTTCTTAAGGAGTCCCTTTCCATACTTTTATACTTCTTTCTATGGGTTTCTATTATTATATCACTATTAAACCTGCTTGATAGGAAAAAAGTTTTAACTACCATTAAACCTTAGTGCAAAGAAGTCTATATTTACATACCAATTCTTTTACGAATTATTGTAAAATAAAATATTCTATTCATACTAAAGAAATTTTAGGTAGTCATTAAAACTTAGAGAAGGGCCTTGAAGTCGAAAGTTATGACAATATATGGATCTACCATTAATCTTATTTATTTTTATTTATACTTTCCTGTAATATAAAGTTAAGACACGTCTTAGTCCTTATAGTTTATAACCTAAAAGAAATGGATTTATCCTATGATTAACAATTCTTAGTGTGGAGTGTATAGAGTTCATATGTGTAAATATATATACTCTCAGGAAGTAATATTGACAATAAATGAATAGGGTTTTGTCAGAAATAGCTTTTACCTTGTAAGAAAACTTGCCCAGACAAGCTTTGGCAGTTTTGTTCAAATATGTGTATGAGTGACACAGATTTCTCAATTCACCTCCCTGGATGACTTCAGGGCAAATTGTCAGGTGGATGTGCAAGAAGAGACCCAGATATTTTGTTTTTCCACCCAGCTGGCAATAGCATACTTGTGATTTTCCATTCTCTGTTTTTGAAAAACCAGCTCTAGAATGGGAGAAAAGGAAATATATCATTTGCAGGACAAGAGCAGGGACAGAGGAGGAATTGAATGTCCTGAACATTAAAAGACCATCTATAGGAGCACAGCCCTCAAGTTAGAAGTCTTCCCAACAATTTATTCCCTATAAGGATTCACTTTCATCTCTCATCGACTTTCTCAGAATCAATCACCATGAAAGAAAAAAGTATCCTACAAAGAAACAAAATAACCCCATAATTAAAGAAAGAAGAATGCAGGTACTGAAAAGTCTGAGGCAAAGAAACCTGTGAGACACTCATGAGTCCATGGCACTATGTATGCTGGGAGAGCTACACCCAGGAAATTATCACTTGGACTCAGACCTGGGAGAACTAAGGTGGTGAAGGATAAGTGTAGGTTTGAATCTTGTCTTTCCCTTCACTTTCTGCAGTTTAGGGATGTTTTAATTGCAAGAAACAGAAAACCCAACCAAACAAGCTCTATTTTTTTAAATAAGGAAAAAATGGAATTTTACTGGCTCATAGACATCATTCAGTGCCAAAGAGTGCTCAGGAGCCATTTTGTGTAATTGTGTGGCTTCTCCTCCACATCCTTGATGTTATGGCTCTAATCTTAATAATTCCTCACTTCCTGCCCCCAAGATGCCTGCCAGCTGGGGTAGAGTTCTCCCTTGTTTATATCTGTCAAGAAAGGGAGCAGTCTATGTCCCAGCCTTCTCAGCAAAATTCCCCAGGGTTCATTCTGATTGGACCAGCTTAGACAAACCAATGTATTTGGACCAATGCAGTGTAGAGCAAGGAGCTGATAAGACTCAGGCCTGAGTTGTTTCCCCATTTCTAAATCATTTTCTGTGGTCATAAGGATGGCATGCTCAGATTCCTCTAATACAATTAGAGTGTAGATTTGAGGTGGTTTAGACCTACCCAAATGACAAAACTAACAGTGAGGGCAAGGTGTGTGCATGAGTGTTGGTGGGCATCACTAAGTACATTCTAGACTCTGTACCAGAAAGGAGAAGAGACAGTGTCAGTCAACAAACCAGGGATGCCCTAATAGCATTTCCTTCCTGGTTGCCTTGACACCAGGTGTCTAGTTAGAATCCCATATAGTGAGAAGTTAAATTTAGTTAGGTCCTTGATTTATATGAACTAGCTTAATTCAGGAATAGCTCAGAATTCACCTGAAGGCCTATCTGAAGCAACAATTTTGAGGGGAAGAACTTCTTTAGAAATTTATTTGCCTCTATGTACATATACAATGTTTATACCTGCATTGAGGCCCTGTGCATGAAATTTGTGCATGGAGGTAGGGGAGTTCCTCTCATCCCAGCCTGCAACTTCTCCAATCCAGGACCCCTCAGGGGACATCTGACTGTCAGTTTAGGCCCGATCCTGCTAGCCTGGTCACACCCAATGCTAGTCATCCTAGTCATCCCCAACTGCCCCCCTGACAGCCTGGCCACCCCACACAGCCTGTTCAGTCATCCCATTCAGTTGTTTCAGATGTGATGGTTGCTTAGCCTTTCATATATACAGATGTGCTTATTAAAAATATATTACAAAATATCTAAAATTAGATAAATTATAATGTTGGTTAAAATCTAGTTGTGTTTGTTTTTATTGTTTCATTAACATTAGCACAATCTCAGCAGCTTAAAACAACACCCATGTTTAGATTATTGTTTCTGCATGTGAGAATTCTAGCACAGCACAACTATACTCTTTTTAAGATCCATAGACATGAAGTCAAGCTTCAGCCAGAATTTTCATTTGGAACTCAGGATCCATTTTGTACCTCATCAGTTGTTTAAAGAATCCAATTCCATCCTAGCTTGATTGGATAGAGCATCAGCCTGTGTTCTGAAGGGTCTTGTGTTTGGTTCTGATCAAGAGCACATGCCTGGGTTGTGGGCTCATTCCCCAGTAGGTGATGTGCAGGAGGCAGCCCATCAATGATTCTCTCTTGTCACTGATGTTTTTCTCTCTCTCTTCCTCTCCTTTCCTCCCTGAAACCAATACAAATATATTTTTAAAAAGAGAAAAATAGTTCAGTTCCTTGTGAATATAGGATTGAGGTTCCCATTTCCTTAACATGTGGCCATCTTCCTCTTGAAGCTTTTAGAGATACATTAAATCTATCTTATGCTTTGAGTCTCTGTGGTTTTCCTCTTCTGCTCTTAGGGCTTATGTAATAGTCTTGGAATCAGCTGCATAATCCAGGATAATATCCTTATGATAAAGTCAGCTAATTAGTAAATTTAATACATTTGCAAACTTCCTTTGCCATGCAACATGAATAAAGGCACAACACTTGGGGGTGAAGAACAGTGAAACCAAAATTCCACCTCCCACTCTGGATGCTTCATTTCCCATACTGGTGAAGTCAAATAAAAGGGGAGGAAGCACACAGAGGGAGGAACCCAAGAGTGTGTTCTTCAACTCTCACATTCTGGTGAATAACATCCTTATATCTATTGCCATATATACATACATATGTAAATTACAGAAAGATGAAAGATGCTGAGACTTTTTATTTGATCTGATCTAGGCTTCTAAAACCTCTGTTCTGCAGCTAGGAATCAGTAATGAGAACAACTTTGAAAGAATCTGCCTGCATTTATCTTGTGAGTGTTATTGTGTATGTGTCAGACAGTACAAAGAAAATTAAGGTTTTTCTTCTTTGCAATACATATAATACTCAGAAGTGAAAGCTTAATTAACTTGTCAGAATTGTGGCATCTCTTTTCTTGAACTGCTGTATGCACTTTCCCCAAAGATTTGCAAAAGAAAGAATAAACCTCCACAGCACCTTGGCTGGTAGAGCTGCACATCCCCAGCCCTCATGCCCTCGGAGATGGCTTCCTGTCATAATGAGAGGTGTTTCCATCCATCTGCATGAGCACTCGCTTTCACCACTTGTCAAGAAATGTCGACAGTGCAGAACAATTGTTTCATAAGGTAGGGCCCATCAGGTTGCAAAAAGGAAGCAGAGCAGAGCAGCTAATTACTGTGTACCAAATTCATCTTTTTCAGGAAGACACACACATAAAAAAATTAAAAGAAGCAAAGTAGTTGACAATTCCAGTGCTGCCTGTAAGTTAATTTTCACTTTCACAAAGTTGAGTTTTTAAGTTTTCTTCTGCCTCAGAAAGCGATGTTCCCAGAATCATTTCAAATATCAAACCAGATCCTCTCATTATGTAAGCTTTCCCCTGGCCTATATTATTTAACTTTGAAAATTGCATATAAACTCATTCCAGAGGCTATGATATGAAGCATAAACTTTCCTTAGCTTATTACAGGTAATTTTAGGGATCCAAGTTATTTCTATAGTGAAAAAGATTGACAACTTCTTTTTTAAACTTTGACATTCATTTTCTTTTTTAAAAAATGTATCTTTGCTGTTGAAATTATTACAAATTTCTCCCTTCATCATGACCCTCTCCTCAGGCCTTCACCCCACTATTGTCTGTCTATGCATATCCTATCTAATAAAAGAGTAATATGCAAATTGAACGCACCTCCACTACACCCACAATCCATGCCCACCATCCAATCAGAGCGAGTATGCAAATTAACCCTACCAAGATGGCTACGGCCCCAGAAAGAGCAGGAGAGAGGCTTGGGTTACCCCTGGAAATGGAGGAAGTCAAACTTTTCGCAAAGCCTGGCCAGTGGAGGCCTTCGCTTAAGGCAACAAAGTTTCAATAGCTGAGCAAGTGAAGTCTTGGCTCCACTTCAGGCTACAAAGTTTCAATTGTAGAAGATAAATAAATCCCAGATATCAGGGCCTCTGCTTGGGTCACTGGGGGGCGTGGCCAGCATACAAACCACCACAGGTCCCTCACCTAGGCCACTCCATGCCCCAAGGGGACGCCCACCCTGATCCAGGACACCTTTCAGGGCAAACCAGCTGGCCTCCACCTATACAGCAGGCCTTTATCCTACCTAATAAAAGAGTAATATGCATATTGACCATCACTCCAACACACAAGATGACTGCCTCCATGTGGTCCAAAGAACCTACTCCTATGTAAACACAAGATGGCCACTACAAGATGGCCAGCAGGGGAGGGCAGTTGGCAGGGACCAGGTCCGAGAGGGAGGGCAGTTGGGAGTGATCAAGCCTGCAAGGGAGGGCAGTTAGGAGTAACCAGGCCAGCAGAGGAGGAAATTTGGGGGTTACCAGGCCTCCAGGGGAGGGCAGTTAGGGATGACCAGGCCCATAGGGGAAGGCAGTTAGGGGCAAATAGGCTGGCTGGGGAGCAGTTAAGTATAAATCAGGCTGGCAGGGGAGTGGTTAGGGGGTGATTCAGGCTGGTAGGCAGAAGCATTTAAAGGCAATCAGGAAGGTAGACAGGCAAGCAGTTGGGAGCCAGTAGTCCTGGATTTTGAGAGGGATATCTGATTGCCCTCAAGGGGTCCCAAATTGGAGAGGGAGTAGCGGCAGTGGAGGGGCGCTGAGGGAGTGAGGGAAGGAGGAGACAGGGAGGCAGGGAACTTGATGGACCCTGATCTCCAGCCAGGCCTAGAGCCCCTACCTGTGCAAGAATTTCATGCACTGGGCCTCTATGCATATAAGTTATTTAGTTAATCTCCCCCACTACTTTCCTTCTGAGATTCCACAGTCCATTCTATGCTCCTATATTCATCTATTTTGTCACTTTATTTTGTTCATGAGATTCCACATATGAGTGAGATCATGTGATATCTGTCTTTCTCTGACTGGCTGATTTTGCTTAGCATACTGTGACCCACTCCAGAGCTTACCTTTTCTGAGAACTCCTTTCTGGTATAACCCCACACCTTCCTCATAACTTATTTATTCTGGAGTCCCATAAATTTGATTTTCCGAATATGTATGTGCCTATGTTGATGAGCTATTTGATTAAAGTCCTTATGTCATCTGTGTCAGTGGGTTCCATCTTCCTGTCTGAGCCACAATATCTACAAGAACAGATACCACACTTCCTATCACTAATGATTGTTATTGACAGGGTCATACTTGTAGCATATTTTAAAACATTCCCAGTCTGATCAGGCCAACATCCCTGACATGTCTGAGTCTGGTCCTAATGCTTGCTCTACCTCTTCAAACTGTTTTTTTTTTTGCCTTTTGGTTTGTCTTGTAATTTGTTCTGGTAGCTGGACACGGTGCACTGAGTAACAGGAGCTGCAGTAAATAGATCTTTAGTAATGTGGTGGTGAGATGTAGAGGGAGAGGGGCATTCTGTAATCCTATAGGTAGGTCTCAGTCTTTTGGTGACCTTGCTCTTTTGTCTTGTGACACAAGTGCTTCTCAGTCCCTCCCTACCATACTCCCACCCCAGGTGAAACAAGATGGCTACTGTGGGCTGGAGTTGGGTGTTTTCCTTCTTCTACAAGCAGACTTAAAGCAGAATGGAGTTGGGTAGCTCCCTTCCCTGAGGTCAGTTAAGCTTTGATAAAGGTATAGCACATTTGATTCTGGTCAGCATGTTTCTTCTGAGCACAGAACTTGTTAAGAAGAACAGAGTACTCTGTAATGTGTCAAAATTTATTTTCTCTTCACACCCCCAGGAAATATGAAGGGCTTTTTCTCTGATATTTACTGTGAAACCCCAACAGAGTTCCTGAAGGTAAAAATTCACAAATGTGAATTCAGCTGGAGGACTGAATCTCCCTGGAGCTTCTCACTCACACTCCTCCATTCTGAGGCTTCAGCTGGTGACCAATTACAGTTCAGGTTTTCCTGTCATGGCACTGGCTCTGCGGGAGTTGAATGTTGGTGACTTTCTCTTCCAGTACCTTGTGATTCTCTGTAGTCACTTGACTGTATCTCCAACTTGGTGGGATGTGGTTTGCTCTGTGACCTCACTTTTATGATTAATCTAAAAGGAGTTGTTGATTTTTCAATTTGTTCAGCATTTTACTTGTGAGGATAAAGTGGTGACTTCCAGCTTATTATTATACACTGAGTGGCCAGATTATTATAATCTCTGAACTCATAATAATATGGCCACTCAGTGTGTGTGTGTGTGTATGTGTGTTTATGTGTGTGTATGTGTGTATATGTGTGTGTATATATGTATATACACCCTGTTTCTCCGAAAGTAAGACATGCCCCAGAAATAAGACCTACTTCCAGTTTTGCCTCTCACTATAAGGCATCCCCTTGAAAATAAGATCTCCCCAATAATAAGGCCTCCCCAGAACATAAGGCCTCCCCAGAATATAAGGTCCCTGAAGCTACTGTAAGGTGTCTGATCCTAATTTAAAGAAACCTCGCACTGCCTAAACAGCTCTGGCTGCGCTGCAGCCAATCAGTGAGCTGGTTTGTGATGACAACTACTACTGTATCGTATACAGGTAATAAATTTCCTTTTCTTTTGTTCAACAATAAATGTGTACCGTATTCTTCTTCAGAAAAAATAAGACATCCCATGAAAATAAGACCTAGCACATCTTTGGGAGCGAAAATTAATATAAGACACTGTCTTATTTTTGGGGAAACAGGGTATATATTAGAGGCCTGGTACATGAATTCATGCATGGGTAGTGTCCAGCCAGCCTGGCCAGAGAAAGGGGACATGGGCAGTTGGTTGGCCTGCTTGCTGGTTGAACTCTTGGTCAAGGGGACAATTTGCATATTAGTCTTTTATTATATAAGATATACACTGAGTGGCCATACTATTTTGCATTCAGAGATCATAATAATTTGGCCACTTAGTGTATGTTGGACTGAAAACAGGAAGTCCTCAGCTTTTATTTTATTTTTTGTTCTTTTATTTAATTTATTGGGGTGACATTGGTTAATAAAATTATATAGATTTCAGGTGTACAATTCTATAACACATCATCTGTATATTGTATTGTGTGTTCACCACCTCAAGTCAAGTCCCCTTCCATCACCATTTATCCCCACTTTATCCTCTTCTACCTTCCCCCAGCCCCCTTTCTCTCTGGTAAACACCATAGTTGTTTGTGTCTATGGGATTTTCTGTTTACTCTTTTCACCTTTTTCACCCAGCCCTACAACCTCCTCTCCTCTGACAGCTCTCAATCTGTTCTCTGTATCTGTGAGTCTGTTTCTATTTTGTTAGTTTATTTTGTTCATTAGATTCCACATACAAGTGAAATTATATGGTATTAATTTTTCTCTGATTGACTTATTTCACTTAGCATAATAGTCTGCATATTTAACAAACATTTTTTATGTATCAGGCACTTTTTAAGAGTTTTACAAATATTGAACCACTTAATCCTTCTACCAATACTATTATCCCCATTTTATAGGTGAGAAAACTGAGTCACAGAAGTCATAGGTCTAGTAAAGAAGGAGCTAGGACATGATCCATTTCTTAAAAACTTTATCTTTATTGCTGAATCTTTATTGCTGAAAGTATTACCGATGTCCCTTTTCCCCTCCACATTTTCATAAAAGATAAAATCATCAAGTTATGATTCCTAAGATTCTCTGCAAAATTAGAATAAGACCTGAAGAGAAGCAGTTTCTCGTCATGAAGTAATATATCCTGAGTGTCTGCGGCATTTGAGTTACTCCTCTGCTCCCTCTTGTCCTCTTCTTCGTCCAGCTAAACCATCATACCTGTTTGCCTGGTTTCATAGGTTGTCTTCCAGATTTTAGTAAGTCTGTAGTCTCCCTTAGAAACTGAACTTTCATGTAAAAATGGGTCACTTGCTTGTCTGGCTTTGCACTAGAGAGAATTTATGGTTTGTCAGATTTCTAAGATACCTTTTGCCAAAGAATTAGTTCCTTAGAGCAAAGTTTTATCATCATTCAAGATGTAGGCAGATAAAATATTCCTTAAAGAGTGAAAGAAAATGAGTGTAAAAAAAATAAAAAAACAAATTTCTTTTTCTCTTTAGAAAACAAACAAACAAAAATAAGAAATTGTTCAGAGGCAACTGTCTTAAAAGGAAAAAAAAATAGCTAATTTATAATTTGAGTTTACATTTCAACTATAAAAATAATCTCAGTTAACTTAAGAAGGACCACCCCGCTGCACAAGCTCCTCCACGGATGAACAGGTTGGGCTGTAAAAAAACCATCTGTAAGTTCACAAGTTGATAGGCTTCAAAAGATACTTACTATACACTGGGCATAGCATACCTCTGTTGGTAGAATGAAAGTTGAAAAACATTTTCTTTTGAATACAGCATTTCCTTTATCCATGTATTTTTTTAAATAAGGGTCTCCGTTATTATGATTGAAAATATCAACATAAGTAAATATTTGCTAACTTAATCTTTTATCTTTGCCATAGCAGTTGTGGAACAAGCGAATACTGAACTCATAATTATCCAGCAGGGTATCTAACAGTTTGCTCTGGGTCTGTGAGCTGCCTGGATGCTTCTAAATTGGCTTATTTGAGCTGAGCTCCTTCTTGTGATCAATTGCAATTTGGCTCAGACCTCAGTAGAGACTATTTAACCTTGGTTCTCTCTCTTGGTCTTTTGTCCTAGAGCAGGCAGGCTGGCTGATTCTCATTGGTAGATACAGAAGTCCAGGAGAAAAAAGATAAGCAACAAAGTATCTTGAGACTTAAGGACATAACTGGTTCATTACTGATTGTGCAAACTATACTACCCAGGGCAAGCTACAAGGCCATTCCCAGAGCAAAGAGTAGAGGAAGAGACTCCTGATTCTGTGGAGAGTGACTACAAAGTCACTTTGCAAAAGGTAAAAACAGGAGCAGGAGTGAAATCACGCAACCAATTTTGCAGTCTGCCACACCTATATTTTGAGTAACAAACATTCAACAATCTTTTTTAAAAAAATATATTTTATTGAGATTTTACAGAGGAAGAGAGAGGGACAGAGAGCTAGAAACATCAATTAGAGAGAGACATCAATCAGCCGCTTCCTGCATGCCCCCCACTGGGGATGTGGCCCACAACCAAGATACATGCCCTTGACCAGAGAGAACCTGGGACCCTTCAGTCCATAGGCAGATGCTCTATCCACTGAGCCAAACCGGTCTCAGCTCATTCAACAATCTTGAAGCAATTCAAACACATTTTCCTTTACCATAGCAAATAAAATCAAAACGATTTACTCCAAATGAATAATTTTTGGTGGCAAAAGAAAATAGCATAATATAAATATGCCAATGCTAACACAATTTTCTCTTCTACAAATACATATAATTTTCAAAAGCTCATGAAGTTCAACCAAGTGAGTTTTTTTTGTGTGTGTGTAAAAGAAAATACATGCCAATGTCTTGATTATTTGTTTTTGAAGCTAATATAGGAACATATTGTCATGTGGGGAAAAGAAAATAAAATTGTTCTTAGAAGGTATTTAAGTTATATTTTTTTTCCTAAGGAAATCTAGTAATACCCAAGCCCATCTTAGTTTTCAGTGAGCCTTGGGATTAAGCACATAGTCATACCTGCTCATAAATTCCTGGGTTACTCCATATAATTGCAGGCTCACAGAACCCTATCCTATTGAGAAATTCTATTCCCTATTCTCATTATGAAAAGTGCAGAAAAATCTGAAATGTCTGAGTCCCACATTTATTTCTACACATTTTCATAATTAGATTTGGCGTTCCCCCCCACCCACTTAGTACACCAGGGTAACGGGGCTGAAAATATTTTATTCCAGAAATTTTCTGAACTATATGAATATTTGAGATCAAGATAATTTTGAAAGAGCATATTTTGTTGTTAACAAACATGTTCCCCGAAGAAGGAAACCTTTCCCTGGGGACTAAGAATAGAATATCTCACTTACATTGTAACTGAGAAAGACATAATCTTTCAAGTCACTGGGGCTCTTTTTTAGTACACTAAAGAGTAACTTATGAAACAAGTGTTGCCTTTTAAATGTCCACATGGTGCCATATGGTCTTATGCAGAACCCTGTCCTTGTAAACAAGAATGAAATGTGATCTATCCACACTGGGTGTGTTCCTTAAGAATAGTGTTTCATCCCAGATTCCCAATAAAAAGTCCTTTAGAGAAATGAATGTTAACAAAAAGTACCTTTCTTTAAACTATATTATATAAAAAAAGCTTTCTTATGCATAGAAAGCAAATAGCTCTGCCAGTCAGACAAAGACTGATTGAGAAAGAGAATTCATAATGCCCCAGGTGGTCTCCAGCTTCCCAGCTTCCTACTTTTAACTCCTAAAACATATCTGTGAAAGAGAAGACAGTGATAAATCACCCACATTAGTAAGATTCCTCTAGGGAGAGTTAGAACTTTTTTTCTAAAACTTCAGGAGGAATAAATAACAACTTAAGCAGTGACCAGCATAATCTAAATGGTTTCTCCCTGTTGCTTCAATAACCATGTCAAATAGCTAAGCATGTGTCCCATACAACAGGGTGGTCTGAAGTAAATCATAAGCACAAGTTAGAAAGCTCTTTCAATGACTGCCTTTGAGACTTGAAGCATTGGCTAACTGCCTCAATTCACAAATCTCTTAGAGGCTATGAGAAACTTCTACCTACTTTAGACGAACAGCATATGCATGAAATAAGTGAAAAAGTGTTTAGAGGTAACTAAAGGTGCTATGAAATGTAAAAGATCACAGTAATCAGATGGGGGATTGAAAAAAACAACATTGTATTAGAAATCAGGTGACCTGGTTTCTAATCCCAGCTCTGTTCCAAACTAGCATAATATCCTTGGCAAGTCATTTTAACATTCTGAGCCATAGAGTCCTCAGTGGGTAACCACATGAGATTGTGGCAAGAACAAAATGAGTTACTGGGAAACGAGAGTGAATAAGGCCATCTTTGCCGGGGGAGCTCCCATATCCAGTGGGAGAGATGGAGGTGTGGAGAGATGGAGATGATAAAATGTGATGGATTGAAAAGGACACTATGCACTCTCTTGGAGAGCCCAGAGGAGGAGTGATTCATGTTGCCTGGGGGATTTGGGGAAGTTCCACATTTTTTCCTGAGCCTTAGAGGATAAATAGGTGTCTCCAAGACAACCAGGAAGGAAGAGACAGGAGATGGGATGAGAAAGGTTTAGCTGTGAAGGACATTTCATATCATGCTATGGAGTTTAGGAACAGGTGACAGAAGAAATGTCTGTTGATTGAATGCAGTTGATATTGTTAATGGATCATCCCCAAGTCTGCCTTTCCGGTGGCATATGTGAAGGGTATAAGCAGCATCTTAGGTCCAGCTTGGAGCCTTCTCTCATCTTTCCAATGGATTGTCTGGCTTCCATTGTCACCTTATTTTAGCAGAGTTCCTTATGCTAAAATAGCAAATGTGCCAAGCCTATTAATGACCTTAAGGTTGTATGTATGTATGTGGGATGAAGGAAAGGTGAGAAGGAGGATAGGCTCTCAAGAGCTCCAATGAAATGATCAGCCTCTTGACATACTTGTTACTGAATCATCTCCAGTGTGTCTAGTGATATAACACCCCTCCCCACAAACTTACTCTTTTAATTTGATATCTCAGCTCGGGTTCCATATCCTCTAGCATTTTGGGGGTCTTTTTTATTGCTTATTAGTTAATTTGGCCAATAATATTTTTTGTACTGACGAACATCCTTAAAAATAGACACTAAGTTCATCTGATTAAATGCTGAACATTGACCTCTCTAAGATTTCTGTTATTAAGCATTAATATGCTCCCTCCACTTGTTAAGGCAATCTTGACACTTTCTGTTAGACCTCTGTGACTTGAACTGTTTACTGATAGTCTTTTGGTGGCTCCTTCAATATTGTTCTGGCTTCTAGACTGGACTTTGTTTCAATACCTCAGGTGGGTTTATTCCCATAACCTGCTTTCCTCCATCATCTAGGTTGGTTCTGGGTCTTCATCTCTTCCTTTTCTAGTTAGCTATGCCTTGATAGATCAGGGCATAAGGTATGACATACACTGCAAAACAAACATAAACTAAAATCTTTCACAATGGGAAAAAAAAAAAAACAAACTCAAGCATTCAAAACCCGTAAAATATTAAATATGTTCCATCAGAAAAATTGGTATAAATAATTACTACGAGAATCCAAGATGGCGGCATAGGTAAACACCTACCCTGCTGCCTCACACAACAATTTCAAAACTACATCTAAAAGACAGAACAGACATCATCCAGAACCACAGGAAGCTGGCTGAGTGGAAATTCTACAACTAAAAGGAAAGAGAGGGGCTCACAAAAACCCAGAGGAGCTGCAAAAAGCTGAGGAGAAGGCAGAGAACTGCTGGAAGGCGCTCTCCCGGCCAGGCAGCCCCACTGCCATGGGGTTTTTGTCCTCCGGAGCCACCTGCACGAATGCGGAGCTCAAGCCATCTTGCAGTGGGAGGTGGATGTCTGCGGGGGTCTGAAGCCTTCGGCTGGGCACCCATCGAGCAGCCAGGGACCCGGGGACCCAGAACTCTGCTCTCCAATCGGCGCAGACAAGCGGCAGAACCAGAGATCCACAGAGCACACGGACAGGTCAGATTGCGCCTGAGATAAGGGGGAGGTAGATGTCTGCCGAGGTCTGAAAGCTTCGGCTGACGGAGGCACCCACAGAACAGCCGGGGACCCAGAGCGCAGCTTCCCAGGCGGCACGGACGCACAGGCAGCGGATTCGGAGATCCATGCAGTGCGCGGAAGGGTCAGATTTCGCCTGGGTCAGCGTGAGGTCTCCTACACCCACACAACAGAGACACGCACTGTGGGAGCCGGGCTGCGGGAAAGCTGCCTCTGGAGAGGTCCGCAGAGGTGGTCAGGGCGTAATCCTTAAGTGTGAAGGCAAACCCTCTGAGCTGTTGACAGAGGGGAGCTCTGGAAAACGACTCGCGTTTTTTTTTTGGGGGGGGTGCAGAGGGACAGCCTGGGAGTTACTACAGTGTCCCAACTACAAAACCCCCACAAACTGGCTTTGAGAACCACAGAGTAGCAGGATCTGAGGACAGCCTAGAGAGGTCCTGTGCTTTGTCTCTGAGATCAATTCCGAAACACTGCCACCCAGTGGATGACACACAAATTGACTCTCGCATAACCACAAAAGAATAAAGAGATTAAAACACCAAGAGGGGGACACAGGGAGCTGCAGTGCCTTCCCTGCTGGGAAACAGGAGTGACAAGCAGAATAATAGTGGAAGTGAAGGACCATTCTATTTTTCTTCTTTTTTTTTATTTTTCCTTTTTCCTTTCTTTTTTTTTAATTTTTAATTTTTTATTTTTCATTTTCACATATTTTAATTAAAAGAATATTTTTTCTTTCCACCTCAATTGATTTTACCTTTATAATTATTACATTTTTGTTTTAAACTAGTATATCTAATTTCAAATCCCCTACCACAAGTCCACACAAACCTCTCTCTTCTTGTCTTCACTAGCCAAAAAGTTGTTTTTTCTCTATGTCCTTTTGTTGCTATTTGCCTGAAAAGTGATTATATTGATTTTTTGAAATTTTTTTTGTGAGATTGTTTTAGTTTATTCTACTTGTTTTATTTTGGTTTTTGCTTGCTTTGTTTTCTACCTCTCTTTTCCCTCACTTCCCTCAATACCAGTTGCTATTTGCAATTTGCCTTAATCTCTAGGTACTGGTTGCTGGCCTTTATTGGGATTAGTGACTGTTCTATTGGAGTTGTCTCCTGACATCTATATTTTGTTCCTCTTTTCTTTCTTATACACTTTCCTTTCTCTCTGACTTTTTTCTCTACCTCTTTCCTACTCCTTCTTCTTTTTATTTTCTTATTTTATTTTATTTTATTTTATTTTATTGTTCATTTATTTATCTTTTTTTTTTCTTTCTCACTCTCTCAATTTGATTTTGGCATTTCTTTCCTTTTTTCCTTATTTTCCTCTTCTTCTTTCTCTATTTACTCCTAATTTGTCCTTCATTGGTGGTCACCTTATTTGTGATTATTAACATCTTGAATACATTTCTACTCAGTGCCTTGTGTGCTGTACCAGGTCGTGTTCTAGTTTGTGCCTTTCAATCAACGTAGAAGAGAGAACTACATAACCAGACACCTGGAGAAGAAAGACCATGGGCAGAAAAAGAAACAGCCCACATAAGACAGAAAGACAAGTTTCACCAGAAAAGGAAGTAAATGAAATAGAACCAGAAATAAGTCTACCAGAGAAAGATTTCAGAGAAATGATCATAATGTGGTTGAAAAGAATGGAAGACAAATTTGACAATATGAGTAAGAGCCAAGAGGAAATGAAGAAGAACCTAGCGGAGGTGCAGAATAAACAAGAAGAAATGAAAAATGACATCACTGCTATAAAGAATTCAATAGAAAGCATCAAAAGTAGACTAGAAGAAGCAGAGGACCGCATCAGTGAGCTAGAAGACAAGGTAGGAAAAAATACCCAAGTACAGCAGCTTCTAGAAAAAAAAGTTAATAAGCAAGAGGAGAGTCTAAGGGAACTATGGGATAACATGAAACAAAACAACATCCGCATAATTGGGGTTCCAGAAAGAGTGGAAACTGAACAAGGATTAGAGAACGTGTTTGAAAAATAATGACAGAAAATTTCCCCAATATAGAAAAGAAAAAACCCACACAAATCCAAGAAGCTCACAGAGTCCCAAGCAAAATGAACCCCAACAAATCAACACCGAGGCACATTATAATTAAATTGGCAAACACCGAAGACAAAGTAAGAATCTTAAAAGCAGCCAGAGAGAAACAGAAAGTTACCTACAAAGGAACCCCGATAAGACTAGCTACTGACTTCTCAACAGAAACTCGTCAGGCCAGAAGGGAATGGAATGAAATATACAAAGTCATACAAAGGAAGGGTCTGAATCCAAGAATACTGTACCCTGCAAGACTCTCAATCAAAACTGAAGGTGAAATCAAAAGCTTCACAGACAAAAAAGGACTAAGGGAATATATTACCACCAAACCAGCAATGCAAGAAATGTTAAAAGGTCTGCTGTAATAAAAAGAAAGAGGAAGCGAAGAAGGAACTCGGGGGTAAGGACTAAAAATGTCAACCAATAAGTACTTATCAATAATAACTTTAAATGTAAATGGATTAAATGCTCCAATCAAAAGGCATAGGGTAACCGATTGGATAAGAAAACATGATCCATATATCTGCTGTCTGCAAGAAACCCACCTTAGGAAAAGAGATGCACACAGATTGAGGGTGAAGGGATGGAACATGGTATTTCAGGCAAATGGAAATGAAAAAAAAGCTGGGGTTGCAATACTTATATCTGACAAATTAGATCTCAAAGTGAAGGACAGAACAAGAGATAAAGAAGGCCACTTCATAATACTAAAGGGAACAATCCAACAAGAAGAAATAACTCTGGTAAACATATGTGCACCCAATATAGGAGCACCTAAATACATAAAAAAAACTCTTGGAGGATATTAAGGGAGAGATTGACAGCAATACAATCATAGTAGGAGATTTTAACACCCCACTCTCACCATTGGACAAATCCTCTAAACAAAAAATCAGCAAAGAAACATCAATCCTAAATGACTCACTAGACCAGATGGAATTAATTGACATCTTCAGAACATTTCACCGCAAAGCCACAGAATATACATTCTTCTCCAGTGCACATGGGTCAATTTCAAAGATAGATCATATGTTGGGTCATAAGAAAAGTCTCTTCAAATTCAAGAAGATAGAAATCATATCAAGCATTTTCTCAGACCATAGTGGCATAAAACTGGAAATCAACTATAATAAAAACAATAGAAAGAAATCAAACACATGGAGACTAAACAGCATGCTATTAAACAACGACTGGGTAACCAGAGAGATCAAGGAAGAAATAAAAAACATCATGGCAACAAATGACAATGACAACACAACAATACAAAATTTATGGGACACAGTGAAAGCAGTCTTGAGAGGGAAGTTCATAGCCCTACAAGCCTACTGCAAAAATCACCTAAACCTAAAACTCAAAGAGCTAGAACGTGAGCAACAAGATAAGCCCAGTGTACTCAGAAGGAAGGAAATAGTGAAGATCAGAGCGGAGATAAACAACTTGGAGACCAAAGAAACAATTCAAAAGATCAACAAAACAAAGAGCTGGTTCTTTGAAAGGATAAACAAGATTGATGGACCCCTAGCCAGGCTCACC
Source organism: Lasiurus cinereus (assembly GCA_011751065.1). Classification (NCBI taxonomy): domain Eukaryota; kingdom Metazoa; phylum Chordata; class Mammalia; order Chiroptera; family Vespertilionidae; genus Lasiurus; species Lasiurus cinereus. Next base: position 37,701,356 of record JAAGEH010000393.1, on the reverse strand, counting down.
AAGAAGCAAAGAGTGAAGACCCAAATAAACAAAATCAGAAATGAAAGAGGAGAAATAACAACAGACTCTGTGGAAATACAGAGGATTGTTAAAAAATATTATGAACAACTCTATTCCAACAAATTGGACAACCTGCAAGAAATGGACATTTTCCTAGAAAAAATATAACCTCCCAAAACTCAATGAGGAGGAAACCAAACATCTCAATAGTCCAATAACTATGGAAGAAATTGAAGCAGTCATCAAAAAGCTTCCAGCAAATAAAAGCCCGGGTCCAGATGGCTACAGAGAAGAATTTTACCAAACATTCAAGGAAGAATTAAAACCTATCCTCCTCAGACTATTCAAAAACATTCAAGAAGAAGGAACACTTCCAAACACCTTCTATGAAGCCAGCATCACCCTAAAACCAAAACCAGATAAAAACAACACAATGAAAGAGAATTATAGGCCAATATCTCTCATGAACATAGATGCCAAAATCCTCAACAAAATTCTAGCAAACCGGATCCAGCAGTACATCAGAAAGATCATACACCATGACCAAGCAGGATTCATCCCAGGAATGCAGGGATGGTACAATATCCACAAATCAATAAATGTGATACATCACATAAACAAATTGAGAGATAAAAATCACATAGTCATATCAATTGATGCAGAAAAAGCATTTGACAAAATCCAACACCCTTTCTTGATAAAAACTCTCAGCAAAGTGGGAATAGAAGAATCATACCTCAACATCATAAAAGCCATATATGATAAACCCACAGCTAACATCATACTCAATGGGCAAAAACTAAAATCATTTCCCCTAAGAACAGGAAGAAGACAGGGATGCCAACTCTCACCTCTCCTGTTCGACATAGTACTGGAAGAATTAGCCATTGCGATTAGACAAGAAGAAGAAATAAAAGGCATCCAAATTGGAAAAGAAGAAGTAAAGCTATCCTTATTTGCAGATGACATGATATTGTACATAAAAAACCCAAAGGACTCCATTCTAAAACTTATTGACTTAATTAATGCATTTGGCAATGTAGCAGGATACAAAATTAATGCTAAGAAGTCTGTGGCATTTCTATACACTAATAGTGAAATTATAGAAAGAGAAACTAAAAAAGCAATCTCATTTACCATCGCACCAAAAAAATTAAGATACCTAGGAATAAACCTAACTAAAGAGGTAAAATACCTTTATGCAGAAAACTACAGGACACTGAAAAAAGAGATAGAGGAAGATGTTAACAGATGGAAGAGCATACCATGCTCATGGATTGGGAGAATCAACATCATTAAAATGTCCATACTACCCAAAGCAATCAACAGATTCAACGCACTACCCATTAAAATACCAACGACATATTTCACAGACCTAGAAAGAATTCTTCATAGATTCATCTGGAACAAAAAAAGACCATGGATAGCTACAGCAATTCTGAGAAAGAAGAATAAATAGGTGGGATCTCAATACCAGACTTCAAGCTATACTACAAAGCCACTGTTCTCAAAACAGCCTGGTACTGGCACAAGAACAGACATATAGACCAAGGCAATAGAATAGAGAACCCAGATATCCACCCAAACCACTATGCTCAATTAATATTTGACAAAGGAGGCATGAACATTCAATGGAGCCAAGATAGCCTCTTTAATAAATGGTGTTGGGAAAATTGGACAGATACATGCAAAAAATTGAAACTGAACCACCAACTTACACCAAATACAAAAATAAACTCAAAATGGATACAGGACTTAAACATTAGAAGGGAAACCATAAAAATACTAGAGGAATCCACAGGCAGCACAATCTCAGATATATGCCGAAAGAACTTCTTCACTGATACTGCTCCAAAGGCAATGGAAGCTAAAGAAAAAATAAACAAATGGGACTACATCAAAATAAAAAGCTTTTGCACAGCAAAAGAAACCATCAACAAAACAACAAGAAAGATCACTGTATGGGAGAACATATTTGCAAATGATATCACTGATAAAGGTTTAATCTCCAAAATCTACAGCCAACTTATACAACTTAATAAAAGGAAGATAAATGATCCAATAAAAAAATGGGCAACGGACCTAAATAGAACCTTTTCGAAAGACGACAGAAGGAAGGCCAGGAGACACATGAAAACATGTTCAAAGTCACTAATCATCCGAGAGATGCAAATCAAAACGACAATGCAATACCATCTTACACTGGTCAGAATGGCAATCATCAACAAATCAACAAAGGACAAGTGTTGGCGAGGATGCGGAGAAAAAGGGACCCTTGCGCACTGTTGGTGGGAATGCAGACTGGTGCAGCCGCTGTGGAGAACAGTATGGAGTTTTCTTAAAAAACTAAAAATGGATCTCCCATTTGACCCTGTAATCCCACTCTTAGGAATTTATCCTAAGAAATCACAAACACCAATCAGAAAGGATTTATTTACCCCTATGTTCATAGCAGCACAATTTACAATAGCCACAATTTGGAAACAGCCTAGGTGCCCGTCAGCAGATGAATGGATCAGAAAACTGTGGTACATCTACACAATGGAATTCTATGCTGCCATTAAAAAGAAGGAATTATTACCATTTTCAGCAACCTGGTTGGAACTGGAGAGCCTTATGCTTAGTGAAATAAGCCAGTCAATGAAGGAGAAGCATCACATGATTGCACTCATTGGGGGATAATAAAGAACATTATAAACTGATGAACAAAAGGATAGATACAGAGACAGTAAAGCTTCTAACAGACTGTGAAATTACAGCAGGACGATTAAAGTTAGGTGAGGTAGATAAGAGATCAATCAAAGGACTTGTATGCATGCATATAAGCAAAACCAATGAACATAGACACTGGGGGGTTGGGGCATGCCTGGGAGGCAGGGCAATGGGGAGATATGTATAAAAAATTAATAAAAATAAAAAATAAAATAAAAATTTATATAGCCATCAAAGATGGCTTCTGAACAATGTAAAAAAAAATTACTACTATGAGTATATCTGCCATTATCTGTATAGCACATCAGGTGTTTTTAGGTGGGGGAGAGAGGAACACATAGTTAATCCATCACATAACAAGTCCTTGAGAGCACAGAATAATATCTTTTGAGGAGACAACAACAATCTTGCAAGGTAAATATTGCACAAAGGTGGAAAGAAAGATAGAATTTAATTTGCTCAGGTAAAGCCACTAGTTAGTAAATGAAACAGCCTTAATCTATCCTCCTCTCCTCCATTCATTCTTTATTTTGTGTATCTAACAACTTTTTTGATGGCCCTATGAATTATTATTATAGCACAGAAAAATAAAACAGCTTAATGTTTATCATCACTGTTCTGATTACCTATGAAGAATTTCTTTCTGATCTTGTTCTTTTATAGTTCCTTATCTCATACTGTTTCTTAGGCCACCTTACTCTCTAAACTTTTCCTCATTCCCTTTCCTTTGTTTTCAGAGTAGTTGGCCTCTCAATCCAATGATACTTTACACATAGGTTTATTTCAATGGAAGTGTCATAAAACATGAGAAAAAAAGTGAGAAATGCCTACAGCATGGGGTATGCTGAGATCATTGTCCACATACAGATTCTCAGTTGATAATGCATGTGGATTTGGGAGTTGGGGTAGAGGTATAGGCAAGGAGATGCAAATATTGAATAAACAAACTGCACATGTTTCTATGTTGTGACTCAGTCCTCAGCTAACTGTGGGTAGGTGGATAAGTGAATAACAAAACTGACTGTAAGAGAACTGTACAAAAGAAAACAGAGTATTAGATTAGATCCTGTCACTAAAATAATCTAGGTAGGTCAAAACAAAGGATTGGCTGAAACCGGTTTGGCTCAATGGATAGAGCGTCGGCCTCTGGACTGAAAGATCCCAGGTTCGATCCTGGTCAAGGGCATGTATTCTGGTTGAGGGCACATCCTCTGTGAGAGGTGGGCAGGAGGCAGCTGATCGATGTCTCTCTCTCATCGATGTTTCTAACTCTCTGTCCCTCTCTCTTCCTCTCTGTTAAAAAATCAATAAAATATATTAAAACACACACACACACACACACACACACACACACACACAAAGGATTGTCTCACCTATCTTTAGCACATCTGCCTGGTTCACCTAGATTGATCTAACCTTCTGTTTTTGAACTGCCCCTTGCCTGCCTGATAATACTGAAGAAATTTACAAGGCCATCCTGTTGGGAATTGTTACAGTTATGTGATTCTCATCTTCAGTGGCTCCTTTTCCATTTACTTGGTCTTTGCTTTCCTATTACCATGCTGCAGGCTCTATTACCACCACCACCTCAAGCTCCCTTCTGCATTCCCCCCTCATCAGTCTTGGCAGAAAGTCTAGATTCCTATAAAGAGGTGTAGTGTTATGTGTGAACTGCATCAAAGTCGTCTCCCCCATTCACTCCCATTACCTTCATCTGCATAGTTGCCTCTTATCCTCACTCCTTTTCAAGGTTAACACTTCCATTTGTACTCAAGATTTCAATCCTTTTATATAATTTGAAAACTTGATTTTCAATAATTCCTTCTTTTTGTAGTTCTAATATTTCCCTCTCCATTCATTCATTCTCTTTGACCAACAAATATATTCAGATGTGTCTTACCCCAAAATCAATTCCTTCATTTCTTGTTTCCCTTTAAGCAGTCATGCTATCCTTTTTCTTTCATTTACCAGGAAAAGAGTAAATTTTTGAAAGAGTGATTTCCTCTACAGTGCTGTTAAAGTTGTTTTTGATAATGTCCATCAATAGTTTTAACTCAGGTAGGGCCGAAACTGGTTTGGCTCAGTGGACAGAGTGGGCCTGTAGACTCAAGGGTCCCAGGTTTGATTTGGGTCAAGGGCATGTACCTTGGTTGCAGGCACATCCCTAGTAGGGGGCGTGCAGGAGGCAGCTGATCGATGTCTCTCTCTCATGGATGTTTCTAACTCTCTATCCCTTCCCCTTCTTCTCTGTAAGAAATCAATAAAATATATAAAAAACAAATTAATTAAAAAAAATAAACTCAGGTAGGTCCTGTTTGGTCCTCAGAAACTCAAAGCTAGAGAAACCAAGGATCTCACTTCTGAAACAGTACTAGTAAAATTAAGAAAGTAACCCAGACACAAATATAAACAATGACCAATATTAGAAAGATAAATGTAACACATCCATAATATGGGAAAGTGTACATATATTTAATTATTTTTGAATAACTTAAATAACATTTAGAAATGCATGTGACTCATTGAGAAAAGTACACCAGCTAAGCTTTACACACACACTCACACATACACACACACACACATAATGCAAAAACTACCTCTAGAAAATAGAAGGTGAAAGGTCATTTACCAAACTTTAACTTTGATACACTTTTTATATATGGAATTGTGTTTTCATGTTAACAAATTTTGATTATTGTAAAGTGTTTTTCAATAATTTTATATTAAATTTTAGAAATAAAATTTTAAAAATCATCCTTGACTTTTTAATCTCCTTTTTTTTTAATAGTCAGATTCCCAATGTGACCATTTTTCTTTCTTGTTTTACATCCGTGGTCCACACATTTAAGAGTGTGCATAAAAAATCATCATGGTGCTTATAAAAAAAAAGAAGAAGAAGAAGAAGAAACTAATTCTAGGACTTTACTTCCTAGAAATTCTGACTCTTAAGATCTTCTAACTCAGGGGGCTGCATTTTCTTAACAAGCTCTCTTGGTGGTTCTGATACAGGAGATGACCTATATATTAAACTAGAAAATCATGCGGTTTCAATTATTCTTCTCAATATAAATAATAGCTTTTGTTCTCTTACAGTTAAAAGTCTAGTAAAAACACAGAAATGAGATGAAGGCAGAATAGCTTTCATCTTTGCAGTGATTGGGGCCACTGAAAGTATTTTAGGAATAAAACTTTAAGAAGACAAAGCTTAAATCAAAAGACCCATTTCTTAAACAAAGAATCACAACCAATACACTATACAGTTCAGCTAATGCAGTGGCTATTGTCCAGACCCAGGATGTGCACTTTTCAGCAGATACTTTCCATAAAAATTAGAGGCATATGAATATCCAAGACATTAAATAAATAATAATGAAGGACAACAATGGTCAGAGGGAGCAGATCTAGAGAAATTCTCAGGTTTCATAATGAGCAAATATAGGGTTTTTATTAAATTCCTATGTAATCAGAAGAATAAATAGAAAGTTCCTAAACTTTTTCTCTGAGCTCGAGAACCACATTTCCACCTGCCAATTAAACACTGACACCTGATCATACCATAAGCATCATGAACTCACAGTTTTAAATCTGAACTTATTACCTGCTCTGCTAATTAGATACCAACTCTTTTAATCTCTGCCTCTTTTGAAAATATCACTCTCCACCCATTTCCCCCAAAACACTTAATTGTCCTACATTCCTCTTTTGGTTACTCAACATCATCTTTTGACTTAACCATAACCAGTCTGATATGGGTGATGCTATGCAACAAATAAACAACTGATTCTGCCTTCTCCACCCTAATGACACTGAGCTACTTACTACTTGCTCTCTGAAGACCACCTCCTTCTGCACATATAGTTCTACCTATTTAGGGTATTTTTTCTTAATTGACCTTCTAGGTAACTTTTCCAGAAGACCAACCTCAAGCATTATCTTCTCTGTTATGTATCCAAGATCTTACCATATAATTTTATTATGGCAGTTAAATTTTAGTAAATCAGAGCTACTTATCTGTCTTTCTACCTTTTGGACCAAGAGAAATAGACAGCACACTGCAGGGGCTCAGCTGGCATTCACCTCTGTGTAACAGGTATTTCTCTAAGCAATATATTAGCCTGGGGCTATGTGCAAGGATCCCATAATCACAAATCTATGTAACTAGATTTTCCTGAACTTGTGCAACAGGCCTCTAGTATAAAATAAATGAACATTACTGTATTCCAATAAGACATTTTTTATGAACATTGAAATTTGAATTTCATATAATTTTCATGTGTCACAAATATGATATTATCCCTTTGATTTTTTAAATATTTAAAAATGCAAAACCAATCTTAACTTGCAGTTAGTATGCAGAGAATAATTTGCCCACCTCTGCTCTAGGTCACAAAGTTTCCTTACTAGCTCCCTAAAATCATTCTTTCCCCTCCCATGCCTAACCCATTCTCCACCAGAATTCAGTCAACAGATTCAACCTATTTGAATTTATAACTAAATCTGTCTCTCCAATACATAGCCCCTGTCTGCCATATAAGAGAATATTCAACACAAAGGTGTTGAATGACTTGATGAAGAAGAGCTAGCAGAAGACATAACAAAATTACGGAGGAAATTCCAGAGTCTTTCTTAATTAAGCAATTTTTATAGCATAATTTCTTTTCCCCTGCATAATTCCACCAAAAAGTAAAAGGGCCATGCAGAATGGCTCTTCTGGAGGTCACCCAATGCTGTCATCTCAGGCAGGAGAAGTATTTTCCTAGTCAGCTAGTTGAAAGAGACAAGTAGGAAGGCTAAAGGAGAAGGTTAGCCAGCTAGACTCCTGTACTCTGTGACCTCTGAGAGTTCACTCTGCAGAAGAGGAGAGAAGTACTAAACTGGCAGTATATTCATGGTTGAGTGAAGCCAGGCACAAGATTGAAAAGTGACTAATTTATCATTTTTAATTAATCTAAAGTTTTCTGATATTCAAACATTATCCTAATTACTAAATCAATTTCCCTATGGAGTTTAAGCATTCATGTAGGAAATAAAGTAATTCCTCATATTTAAGTTCTAATATCTTATGTTTTAATGTAATAAAGACAAGTTGATAATATATTATTGCCAAGAAAAAGAAAAAGCCACAGATTCCATGCCAAGCCTCCCAGGCCCTGGCCACCCTTGTTAACTGCCTGCATCTACCAGATTCCTGTTACAGGCATAATATGTGTCTGTAGGTACAAGCAAACCACCAAGTGTGTCTGGTTTGTTAAACAATTACAGCTCTAAGAGCCTGGAAAACCACATCTGGCATATAAGAGTGAGAGTCTTGGGACTGACAATATTAACAAAGGTGGAAAATATCTACTTTCAGTTTGTGTAAAACAGAAAATCAGAGGTTCCCATGAACATGGCCTCTGGTTTTCTTACTTTGGCCTAATCATCATCCCTTACTGGCTTTCCATATTTTCCTCTTTCTTTCTCCCTCTCTTATTTCCTTGTTCTTCCTTCTTCAAAGATCAAAACAAACACAAACAATTTTTTACATCCCAATATACTAAAAATAGATGGATTAAGAAACATTTCTTCCAAGTATAATAAACAAGTGACCAACTTTCAGCAAATAATACCTCTAGCTCAGCCACATAATCATGTATTTGTACTATGTGCCAGGGAGAACTAGATCTGGGTGCTTGGGAAGTGTAATAGGCGGAATTTTGGCCCCATGACCTTTACTCCATATAAATACTCATGTAAATATGGTACAATACATAGTGAAACAGACTTTGTAGGTGTATTAAGGTTACTAGTCAATTGACCTTAAAATAGAGAGATTATTTTAGGTTATCCAAATGGGTCTAATGTAATCACATGAGCATTTAAAAGCAGAAGTAGAGGCAGAAAGGGAACTTAGAGGAATTTGCAGTTGGAACATTGGGGGCCATTTTTAAAAGGATTGTAGGGGGCCTTTGGGGTCTTTGGGAGCTGAAAGCAAGGGGCTGACAACTCTACAACTGTAGGAAACTGTATTCTACCATAACGGAGAATGAGCTTGGAAGTGAATTTTTTCATAGGGCTTACAGATAAGAACCCAACCTGGTCAATGCCTTGATATCAGCCTTGTGAAACCTTAGAGAATCAAGCTGAAACCTGCCAGATGTCTGACCTGTAAAGAATTATGAACTAATTAGAGGCCGAATGCATGAAATTCATGCACAGGGGTATATGTCTCTCAGCCCAGCCTGCACCCTCTCCAATATGGGACCCATCGAGGTTATTTCAGATTGCCTGTTTAGGCCCAACCCCAGCAGGAGTATCTTACAAAGCCTCAGTAGGATCAGGCCTAAAAGGGTAGTTGGACATCCTTCTCACAATCCAGGATTGCTGGCTCCCAACCACTTGCCTGCCTGCATTCCTGATTGACCTAATCACTTCTGCCTGCAGGCCTGATCACCCCCTAACCACTCCCCTGACAGCCTGATTGATGCCTAATTGCTCCACAGCCAGTATGTTTGCCCCTAACTGCCCTCCCCTGCAGGCCTGGTCCCCCCCAGTTGTCCTTTCCTGCAGGCCTGGTCACCCCCAACTTCCCTCCTCTGCCCTCCCCTACAGACTTGATTGCTGGCAACTTCCCTCCCTTGCAGGCCTGTCCCTGCCAACTGCCCTCCCCTGCTGGCCATCTTGTGGTAGCCATCTTGTGTCCATATGGGGGCAGCCATCTTTGACCACATCTGGGCAGCCATCTCATGTGTTGGAGTGATGGTCAATTTGCATATTATTTTTTTTATTAGATAGGATATATTTGGAATTTTTTTAAGCAACATTTACTGGAAATTCATTACTCAACAATAGATAATACAAGAACTAACACAGGAAATAAGATCAGGAGAGAATTCTTCCTGCATGAACTTATATAGATAATGAACAATATATAGATAGATAATGAACAATATATATGATTAAAAAGTAAATGATAGAGTACATTAGAAGTTAATAAATAGTAGCAAAGGAAGAAAATGTAGGAATGATGTAGGTATGTAGAAAAATGGAGAGGTAATGGAGAAAGATACAGAAAAGAAGAATTAGAATGCTTTTTGGTTGAGATGGTAGATAACTGTAGTTTAATCAGTGGTCAGAGCCTTATTGAGGATGTACTATCTGAGTGAAGAGCTGAAGGAAGTGAGACACTGTGTCAAACAAATACTCTGAGTAGGGAGCATGAAAGAAAGACCAAAGAGACAAAGGGCACAAGAAAAGGCAGTAAAGCACGACAGGGCTGGTCGGCTCCAGAAATGGCAAGGAGGCCATTCCCTGAATAGACTGTTCACAGGAAGAAGCAAGAGGGGTTCAGAGAAGTGACACGTGGCCAAATCACATGGGGCCTTGTAAGATATTCTGAGCCTGTGATTTTATTCTGAGAGAAATGACAGAACAATTGCAGTGGTTTGAGCAGAGGAATGGTGCATCTCAACATAAAACAAAGATGAGATTCCTACCCAGTAAAAGGCTAATGCAATATCCAGGCAAATAACAACAGCTTGGACCTGGATGCTAGCAATGAAGGTGGTGGGAGTGGTCTTTAAATATCTTGGAGGTAGAACTAATATGATTTCACACTGGATTGAATGTGTGGTTAAGAGAGAAAAGAAGAATTCAAAATGACTTCAAGTATTTTGGACTAAGCAACTAAAAGAGAATTACCATTAACTGAGATGAGAAAAGCTATAGGTAGAGCAACTTTTATGGGAAAGAAGATAAGTTCAGGCTTGACATGTTAAGATTGAGGTGTCTATTGGACACATAAGTGGAAGTGTTGATTTAGCAGTTGTATATATTCAGTCTGTAGCTCATGAGAGAATTCTAGACTGAAAAGCTAATTGGGGATTCACAAGCATAAAGAAGATATTTAAAGACATGGGAATGAATGATAACATCAAGGCTATAATTCATAAATTTATCCTCTCAATCTTAATCCTATTTCATCCCTTCCCAGCACTGAAGTGCAAATGATGAATAAGCAACATTTCAAAAATCCCCAATATACAGATTACATGAGTAAGGAACATCTGGAAAAGGTCATTTTTAATTAAGCCCTAATGGATAACCTCATCAATATAATATCTGCCAGAACATATTATACATTTTTGTCATTATCTGTCTTCATGTTGATCTTGGCTTCATGACTATCTCTATATTTTTTCCTCAAAGTCCAAAGGATTGTCTGCCTAGACTAATTTTCATACACATAATCAGATTCCCTGTACTCTCATTATTTATTGAATCTTCTCTTGCCACTAGATTAAACTTCTTTTGAGAATTGAAACAATATTCTCTCCTTCTTATAACATCATAGTTGATAACAACAAGAATTCAAGCATTTACTGAGTATATAGGTATGAGTTTATCTTCATTGTATTTTCACATACCTAATTCGTAGAATTTATTGGCTCAAGCGGTAAACTGTACTGCCAAATGACAAGTTAGAATGATGAGTGTAATTGTATTTCTCTTGCATCAGATTTGAAAACTAAGGCAAATGTTTTCAAATATACTTTAAAATGTTTTTGTGGGACTCAGAAACCCTTAAAATAATAGCAAAAGCAGAAAATTTTAATTGGAAGAAAAGGCAAAAAAAAATATATATATATATATATGACAGTACATTTTTGTGTCTCACCTGAATCCCATCTAATGTATCTCAGTCTTCATTATAATGCTCACTTAGATTTCTTTCCTATTGTCACATTTCACAGAGAAATACAATAAGCATTACAATTTAACTATTAAATCTTCATAAAATGACTTGCAATGAGTAAATGCTACACAGAAAACTGTGAAATTGAATAGAGATGTCTTACCCTAAATTCTGTGTTACTTTGTTGTTGTTGTTGTTTATTTTTTCAGGGAGGAAGTGATTCCCCCAGAAGCAGACACCAAGATCAGGAGGTAAGAATAAGTAATTTATGTAAGAGGTTATCCTAGGAAGAGGAGAAATGGAGAAAGTGATAATACTATAGTATCAAGTGAGGACTTCTAAGGCAATTGGCATCCAATTTTACTAGAGAATTCCAGGAGACAGTGAAAAACATGCCATCAAGATATCCCAAATAGGGGTGAGGGGCTGAAGGATGTATCTACCAACTTGTCCCCCCATCATTGGCCAAGGGATATTTCTATGCTGTCTAATGGCAAAAGAAAACCCTTAAAAAAAGTACTTGATGTAAGATGCTGTCAGTGAATTGCTGGAACAGTGAATGCTGAAAGAATGTGAGTGAGACACTGAGCACATCCTATATAATGAAGAGCGAATATGTTAATTAGACCAAACAGCTGAATGACTTTCCAGACGTCCTTTCGGACAACCTTTCGGACAAAGCCGGGGCTATGAGGCCTGAGCACCTTCCACAATTTTGTACATTGGACCTCTAGTATGTTACATAGTTCTAAATGCTTGTGCTTTCTACCTCACTATTTCTTTACACAGAGCACCTGCTGTTTCATATCAGTCCTATATCCTTTCACATCTGGAGCCAATTGGGCTGTCAGTCAGTCTCTTCCTCTTCCACCAAACCCTGGGCCGGTTAGGCAATCAGAGCAACCAAACATATTGGACACAGTGTTTGTTTCAGGGGTGGACACATAACTCAACAGAGGCCAGTAAGAGTCCTTGGAAACTGATACACATGCTGGTAGAGAGGCTTTCACCTAAGGATACAGTTGGAAGAGGTAGGGAAGCTCAGTACTGCTTATGAATTGTCTACACTTGGAGACAGACTGCCTAAGGGTGAAGCCAACACAGAGGGAAAGAGGAGATGGCGAGAGACACACGGAGCAATGTGATATTACCTGTGCAGCCTAGCTAGATCCAGCTATGTCTGAAACACATCCTACACCTGGGATTCTGTCGTTTCTTGAGACATGAATATTCATTTTTTCTCCTTCTATCCCAACTTCTTTAAGATTTCCTTTTCTTATACTAGCTTGAGTTGGTATTCAGTCACAGGCATTCAAAGAAATCCTAATATAAATTTTGTGAGCATTTGGTAGATGGATACTTTGTTGAAAATTGTTTATTTGAGTAATACTTAAGTAACATGCAGAAGCATGTAACAATTAGGGGTAAAACTTAAATAAGTTAACACCATTTTTTGTGTCAATCTTTTTTGTACATTTTTATTTCAGAAAATATTTTTTGGTGGTAGAAACAAAAAGTACTAACATATATTGACTATCTGATGATATAATGTTCATGTTACACTGCTATACTATGTTATATAATACTCACAAAGACTCAAAATTTGCTTGTTTTGGCTCCAACAGCTTTTAAGTGCCAGGGTGGGATTAGAACCCAATTTCCTTGACTTCTTTTCTCTAGCACCTTTCTTCCAGGTGCTTATCTTTAAGCCAAATACTGGGAGTAAGGGAGCTATGGTGATGTAAATGAGAAAATCCCTGACTAAAAGGTGGTGAACAGAGGGGAACAAACACATTGACATATATACTCAAAAAAAGTATATACTTAGTGCCATGAGAAGTGTGTGAATGAAGATCTTCATAAGAGGTTCAGATGGGAAGGTTGATGAAGGGGAGTGCCACTTAAGCAGGATTTCAGCAAGAAGAAAAGGGACACTTTAGATGGAAAAGCACAAAAGCACAGAGACAATTCAAACTAATATTGTATAAAGACTCGCAGAGAGCAGTTAGTAGAATTTTAAACAACTATAGTCAGTGTTTCCTCAACTTTATTCAGTTGAATATCATCCTCACAACTATTTCCCATATCCATAGGCCACCTATATTATCATTTCATTATAATTTTATATCAAAGCAACTTTGACGTAGCTTACTTGTTTTTGTTAAATAAGCAAAAGTAGCTCTAAAATCAAATGTGGGTTGTATTATACTTTTAAAATAATACATATTAAAATAAATATATAATTGCCAAAATATTTAAAAGCCCGTTTAACCATCACCTAACATTACCTGTCATAATGGTTTGGTGACAGTGACAAGATCTTCGGAACCAGCCTGACCTGGTCTATATTGGAGCTCTGGCTCTTAATTTTGATATTGGGTACTGAACCTTTCTGCTCCTCCATCTTCTCATGTGGAATATTGTAAAGATTAAATGAAATAATAAATGAGTAATTATCAATGACATTATACATTGTTTATACCACCACTTTTACCCCCACCCCGCATGGAGGCTGGAGTAGATGCCTTGTTTTGTTGAGCTACAGAAAAATGTGAGACTGCAATGGGAGAAGAGACACTTTATAAATAAGAAAAGGAAAGTGCCTGGGAAAAGAGGAACTTTAGGAAAAGAGCAAAGATGTGTAGAGGGCATTTTGGGTTATTTCATTATGTACATTCCATGTAACTTTAGATTTTCTCTTTATAAAACAGCTCCAGTAAAGTCTGTTTTATTTACCTATATTTTTAGAGTTAGTTTATAGGGTGAAGAAAACAAAAATTGACTGAGATTGGCTTAGGAACAAGTGGAGGCAGTTGGTGACATTTCTGAAGGGGGTCATGAAAAGAAGAAAATGCATTGACAGTAGTAATCAGGGTGGATCCAAAGAATAAGATTCTGGAGACAGAAAAAATTATGAAATCTATAAACCCAGGCAGTAGTGATAGATTCTGAACTGTATAGAAATGAATAGATACAAATGGGGATGGAAATATGAGAACAAATGAGAATAATTTGTTGCCAAGCTTTGTCTTGTTGATTTACTCCAGGCTTACAGCCAAAAAATAAATTAAAATAAAATAAAATGTGGCAATGTTTTCATGAGAGTCGTAAACAGTATTGACCAAACAATTTTCAAATTGAGTTTCTTTACTTTTTTTTAAAAGACCTTATTTTATCTGATGCTTGAAAAGTTGAAACCAACCTCATAAGACCTTCAATGTCCTGTAGTTAAAGTATTCCTTTTTCCAGATTTCCCACTTGTGATATGGACCTGCCAAGGCTCAAGTGAAAACAAGAATTAAAAAATAAATAAACTAACACACACTAACCTTCTATTCTTCCAGCATGTCCATGCCTGGTGATGTAGCCAAGGCTATTTTTAGAATTATTCTTGGAAAAGTAGTTCAGATTGGGACAAGTCACTTCGGAATCTCAGGATTCCATTTGGATTTTCCATATTAATGACCCACCCAGCTACTATTAATCAAATTAATACAAACCTAACAAAATGTGCTGACAAAACTTTGGAAAATTGTCCCTAAACCTTTGGTGATTAAGCATGTATGCTAATCTTGACCAGTGATATGAAGTTACTCATTACAGATAATGATAATATGAAGTGTGTCATTTTGAACTACAAAAGGGATAAATGCAAGTCTCATTAAGTTATTGTAAGTGATGACTGGATAAAGCTAAGCTATCTGATTAATGGATGTTAGTGGGTGGCATGGCCTCCCACATTAGTGGTTATCAAATGCACAAAAAACAGTTTTGAAATTGGAGCCAATATAGTAGGGATTCACCAGACATGTGGACACATGGTCATCAACAGAATAAAGGGAGGAAAGTCATTTCCTGAGGCATAGCTTTTCAATATTACCAAGAAACTGCTTAGCATTCAGCAGTTTACTAGCTGTTTATTTGCAGAGCCAAGTGGGGAGTATATTTCTTATACTTTGAGCATTTGTTAATCATCCAACTTTCAAATTAAAAAATGCTACATTTTCAGACTCTATGCATTTACTTCAAAGAGGTCAAGAAACTGGCATTAGTCTAAAAGATTGGCTTGACTGAATTTAATGAATTGATTGGATATTCACATTTTCTTGAAGAAAAGACAAAGTGAATAAATGGAAAATATATTCACTCAAACTCAGATACCATTTACTGAATCTCAAGTACTCAAATAAAGGCCTACAAGTAATGTATTTCAATGATTAGTGATAGATAGTCTTTTTAAAAAAATGATGTTTGGGAAACTGGACAAATAAAAAAATGCAAAAAATGTAATTATCATTTTCTTATACTTCATACAAAAATGAACTAAAAATGGAATAAATACATAAACAGAAGACCTGAAACCTTAAAACTCCTAAGATAGGCAACAAGATAGGCAGTGAATTCTTTGACATTGCTCTTAACAATACTTATTGGATATTTTCCGCAGGCAATGAAAAACCAAAGAAAAATAAACAAATGGGACTACACCAAACTAAAAAGATTTTGCACAGTGAAGAAAAATCCCAACAAAACAAAAAGACAACCTATTGAATGGAAAAGCTATTTCCTAATTATACACCAAATAAAGAGTTAATATACAAAATATATTAGTAACCCACACAACTTAACACTAAAAAACAAACAATGCAATTAAGAAGTGAGCAGATAATTTCAATAGCCATTTATCCATAAAGGACATAGAGTCGGCCAGGCAGTTAGACATATAAAAAGATGTTCAATATCACTAATCATCAGGGAAATGAAAATTAAAAAAACAGTGAGAAATTACATTACATCTGTCAGAATGGCCATCATCAGTAAGTCAACAAACAACAAGTCTTAGTGAAAATGTGGAGAAAGGGGATTTGTGTATATTTTTGGTAAGATTGTAAATATGTGTAGCCACTAAGGAAAACAATATAGATGTTTCTAAAAAAATTAATAGAACCATCACATGACCAGCAATCCCACTTCTGGGTATCTATCCAGAGAAATCTAATTTGAAAAGATATATGTGTCCCTATGTTCATTGCAACATTATTTATAATAGCTGAGATATGAAAGTAACCTAAGTGTTCATTGATATATAAATGGATGAAGAAAATGTGTTTAATATATGGACTATTGCTTAGTCATAAAAAAGAGAAGAAAATCTTGCCATTTGTGACAAGGGTGACATTATGATAGTACAATATGAGGTAGTAGTATGCTAAGAAAAATAAGTCAGAGAAAAACAAATGCCATATTATTTCATAGGTATAATCTGAAAAACGAAAAAAAAATCTTAAAGTTACAAATACAGAAAACAAAGTGATGGTTGCTAGATGGGACAGGTTTGGAGAAGGGTGAAAAAAGTTAAAGGGATTAAGATGTACAAATTGTCAGGTATAAAAATAGAGATGTAAAGTATACGGTAGAGAACATAGTCAATAATATTGATAATAATAGTGTATGGTGTCAGATGGGTATCAAACCTCCCACAGTGATCACAAATATTTAATCATTATCTTGTAAAACTAAAATATAATATTACAACAGGCCCAGTGCACAAATTCAGGAATGGGTGAGGTCCCTCTGGGTGGCCTGTGGGGATTGGGACCCAGCTTGTGCCCCCAGCCTCTCAGCCCCACAGCCCGCCTAGCACCCTGCCGTGGCCTGGCACCACCCCCTCACCTGCTCCATCAGCCTATCTGCAGGGCAATTGATTGGGACGGGGTCCCTGGATCCCCTGCTCAGCTCCCTCAGTGTCTGGGAGCTGGAAGGCAATCCCACCATTGATGCTGCTGGTAGCCATCTACAGGGCAATCAAGCCCCTGCTAGCACCTTCCTTGGCCTGGCACCACCCACTCACCTACTCCACCATTCTGCCGCAGTCCCACTTTTGTTGGGGCCCATAGGAGCCAGCAGCACCTCCACTGTGTTGCTGATACCTGCCATCTTCTGTGCAGCCCCTAGTTTGACTCCTAGTCTAAATTCCAGTCAATAATTTGCATTTTAGGTTTTTATTATATAGGATATTAACTGTTATTGAGACATATATAAAAATATATATAATATAATATATAAATATATTATAATATAATATAATATATATAATAATATATAATATGATATATAATATAATATTATATATAACATAATATATAAATATAATGTGCAAACTCAAAATAATTAGTAATAATTCCTCCAGTTTCATGGCATGAAAATAGATAATTATATCATTACAAGATAACTATTATAATATAGTGACTAAAAACAAAGATATGAGTTTACAACCAGCTGGTGAAGTTTCTGGTGAGACCTAGAACTTTAGTAAGACAGAATGGCACATGTGTTGTTTACTATAGCCCATGCTTTGTGCCATTCCCTTCATCTTATTCTGTTAAATCATTACAACTATTCTGTCATAAGGTATTTTTATTCCCTTTCTTCACACAAGAGAAAAGTGAGGTTCAAAAAAAGGAAGTAATTTCTAAAGGTCTCATAGATTGTTAGTAAAAGCCAAGATTCAAGCTTGTCTGTCTCCAAAGTTCATATTCATTCTATAATTCTCAGAATAGAAAAATCAACTCTTACAACAAATAAGCAAGATGAGGCAAGTTTTGGAATAAGAATAATACAGAAAACAAATATCCCATTACCATAAACATTTTAATATACATACATACTTGAAAAAATCTTCTAACTACTGTGTTTTTTCTTCCAAATGTGCATTTTAAAATAGCTTTATTTTATTTGTTAATCCTCACCAGAGGATATTTTTCCAAATGCTTTACAGAGAGAGTAGAAAGGAGGGGAGGAGGGAGAGAGAGAGAAAGAGTCACATCAATTGGTTGCCTCCCACATGAACCCTGACTGGAGGTGGGGAGCACACCCACAACCTAGTTACATGCCCTTGACTGGGAATCAAACCAGCGACCCTTCCATGCTTGGACAGACTCTCTAACCACTGATAAACACTGGCCAGGGTGAAATAGCTTTATTTTAAATGTACAATTAGAAATTCAGACCACCAGCATGCAAAAAAAATGATGTCGTATGGATATGTATAGTTAGCAAAATTGATGAGTATGAGATGGCACAGTATGACATAATCCAGTCTGGACCATCTTTGTCTTAATTTTGTTTTTTCACATGAGAAGGTTAATTTTTCTTGGCTCAGATTTTATTTAAAGGGCATGATAATGTTCAGTTCCATGGTAAGTAGCATTTTATTTTTAATGTTCATTCACAAAGAAGACTAAAATCAGAATAGTTTGGTGGAGGAGACAAATAACGTTTCCCCTTTAAAGAAGACCAAAAAAAAAAAGTCCCATGCAAATCTAGAAATAATTACTGTTGTTTATAACTACAACCTTGGTTTATTATGCATTTCAGGAGAACAAATTTCAAAAAAAGGCAGATGAAGAACATGTGAAACTTTTTAAGTTGGTTATTTAGTATGGGCTCTTTAAGAAACATGCAGTTCACAAGGGTTATTGCAGCCAGTTTCAGAATTCTGAACGAGATCTACCAACAGCTTTCTAATTGAATCTCAAAAGACTGTAATTGTGTTCCACTCTGTAGTCAACCTCCATTCCATGCAGCTAGAGTCCGTTGTAGGTAATCAGATTACTCATGGGTTACTGCCTGCAGCCAGCAGGAGAGTGCCAAGAGTAAGAAGGCAACGTGTTGTAGGGTTAATGAAGCTTAATATGGTGCCAATATCACACTGAGCCATTGCCTACAGAGTGAGAAAGGATTATATCCCATGTTAATATGCCATTTGACCCGTGCCAGAGAAGCAGTCTAAATCACTGAATAAGTATGTAAGTCACCACTGAGAAGTGTTTGCCATGCCAGCTCTCAGTTCTGTGAAAACAAGTTGTTCCCTAGCTTGTGAATTTTAACTTTGGTGCTCTTTAAAGTATAGTTTCAACATTGGCTCCTAACATCCCTGGAAAGGCCATATAGATATAAGATTTTCTAAATTGGAGCCAATGCAAGGAAATGCACATGCTTTTCCTCAGTTTGATCAAAACTTCTCTGAAGAATAAATCTAAGGTCAATATGTACTGCAATTCCCAAAGTCATTATGATTTTATTTCTACTTTGCCTTTTACAAAGATGTTTACCCCTTCTTGAACTTTGAGATTCTTATCACTAATTAAGATTTGGGCCAAATGATGCCCCAAATTATACCTCTGCAAGAAGTAAAGAAACCTCAAAGAACTGATACAAAAAAAAAAAGCAAAAGTTAGTACAATTTGTACTGCAAAAGCTAGATCTCATAACAATAGGATAATAGAACCAATACTTTAAAGTCTCCTTAATTCCCACTATTATCTTGACATCTTAGGATGAGAGGAGGTTACTCTTAATGAGATAATTAAAACACTGAGAAATAACTATATTAGAAAATACAGTGTTCTTAAATTCATAAATATTTAGGATTAAAAACCAACTTCTGTCAGAAACCAAACATTGTTCTTACTAAATGGATGTAAACAGGAGGCCAGAAGGCTGATCAACCTTAGCTGCTCTGAAAGGTCAGAGCTAATCACTCACTGTTTAGATGAAAACATTGTTAGCTGAAGCAACCTCTACGTGTTTGTCTCATGTTAATTTCTGTTTTGTTATTTCCTGCCTAAAGGCTAGGGTTGTGTCCCAAAGCCTTAATAAAAGGGAGAAAAAGGCCAGAGCAAGTGGCAATCCTTTCCACTAGAGGAAGGCTCCCGCCTGGCCCCCCAATATCACCAAATTAATGTTTTCTAGTCTCTTATTTCGTTTGGGTGCGGCCTCCTTCAGAACCCGAACCCTGAACCGGGAACCCTGAACCACGCTGGACGTGGAAAGGGACTCCCACATCTGGCGCCTGACCTTGGGACATCTGGAGGAGAAGGTATTATTCGCCTAAGAGCGAAGGAAGGAAAATTCACCAAGGAAAATGGTGAGGGAAGATTCACCTAGGAAAAGGTGAGGGGAATTCAACGTATGCAAAGCCCACGGATTAACTACAGAGTCGCGATCTGTAAGTAGGTGGGAACGTCTTTTGCAGCCAGGCTAATGGGGAAGAATTCGGTTATAAATATAAAGTAAACTTTATTATAGACTTTTGGTTTGCATGCTTAAATAATGTGGTTTTTTGTTCAAATTAAAATCTTAGTTGCTTTTGGAATCTGAAATCTGTAATAAGTGAAACTCCACTGCTGAAACCACCTCTGGTGTGGAGAAATTCAAAGGTGGCAGGAAAGGGCAAGGCTCTCTGCTCTCCTGCAATAAAATTAGTTAAGGTTTCATTGAAAAATTATAAGAAAAATCGCAGGGAAATGCTAATCTTGGCCAAATTAGGTGCTAGTTATTACTCTGGAAAGCGAAAAAAAAAAAAAAATTTAAGATCTGTCTTTATCTTTTAAGCATGAAAAGAAATTCGGCCAGATTTGTTACTGATGCTTTCCCCACTGAAGTAAGCAGGATGTGGAGGAAGAGAGACACTGTGGCAATCCAGTATGAAAGTCCACTCTCCCAGTATACTAATCTAAAGTCTCCTTTCTCGCCATGAAAAAGTTTTAAAAATTTAGAGATATGTCTGGAATTTCTGTACTCGTGAGGAGAGAAGCCAGGCTTAAAAAGAAATGCGTGCAATTGTCCACCTTTTTGGACATATTAGACAGAGTTTTAAGCTAGAATCTCTCCGCAAAAGCTGCAGAAAAAGAAAAACTCAGAACTGGTCTTTATTTTTTAAGAAAAATGGCGTAAAGGAACCAAAAGGAGAAGATTTTGTGTTATTAATCAAGGTTTTCAGCTAAATTTACTAAATTAAATTGGGAGAAAATAAAATAAAATTTCTCTAATAATTAGGAATTCAAAATACATTGTTTATTGGTCTAATAATAAAGTATTAATTCTGTGATTCCCAACTGAAAATTTTAATATAAAAAGTTTAAAAATATAATTGATATCTTAAGATAATTATAAAAAATATTATAATCTTTAAATCATATATGAATATATATATTTGATGGTTTTTTCCATGTTAAAATTTCAAGGCTTTAACAGATGATTCTTGTAAAGCTCCATGGGCCCAGAGTAATACAAGAAATTTGTTCTCTCTTTTTAAAGGACATCTTCTTAAATTTAACCAATCTAATATACTTGAAATTTCATGGAAAGCTTTATCAAATGAGAATTAATAAGTATATTTTAAATGTTGTAAAGGTTTTGGCCTCTAAGAAGGACACAAGGTAGCACTCTAGGGAGAGGCATAAACATTCAGCCTCTGAGAGATCCAGTCTCTTGGTGTCCTAGATGTCAGAGAGGTAACCATTGGGCTAGACAGTTAAATCAAAATTTAATAGAAATGGGCAGCCTCTAATTCAAGACACAGGGTATGGTCAACCGCCGGGAAATGGCCAGAGGGGTGCCCCCCAGTCCCGTTATTAATAGGGGAAACCTGTCCTGCAAGGTCCACAGTGGATTCCCCTCATCCTAGCAACTCCAGGAAGCGCAGGCCTGGATCTTAACAGCACTATAGCGGTCACTTTGACTCCTAATATTGCTCTGCAAGCTATTCCTACAAGAATTTGGGGTCCTATGACACCGGGAGCATGGTAAAGAGGAAGGTACAGATGCCTAAAAACGTATTTCTTGCAATGCCAACAGTTACCAGCTGTACGGTAATATTACCTGGGGCACATGGGAAAGTATTTTTGACTTTATGTTCCTGACCCTTCATGGGTAAGAACCCTTAGGTGTACTGATTCCCCTGTTTCTTGTAGTCTCTAAGAAGGGCAAAATTAAGTAACTAAATATTGCTTAAAATTCCAACATTAGAATTTAAAATGACAAAAAGCCCATAGCTGCCTGTATTCTTAAGCTAGAGGTGGGGCAACATTTGTGGCTTGTGAATCAGACATAAACATTTACTAAATTTGCTTTGCTTTTTAAATTAAGATACCTACTTTAATTAATAAATTCGCTTTTTAAATAAAAATCAAGGTTTTCAGCTAAATAAAGAGCCAATGTTTTTGTAAGCAATTTGATTAAGTATTCTAATAAAGTAAGACCCTATCTATACAAAAAGAAATTGATAGCCAGTTTGAAATTGAATTGCCATGGACTAGAACAAAAGAATATCCTTACATAATATTATTCTACAATATCATTATAATTTTTTGACAAATATCCCAAACAAACTTACAATCTAATTCTCTGAATATTTGGTAGCAATTTTAAAAAATAACATAAAAGGAATTAAGGCAGTGAGAAGGCACTTGAGCATTCTATATTGGTTTTCTTGCTCTTTTTGCCAAGAGGGATCCTTCCACAGCTGTCGCCTGAGCTTTCTGTTCATGCTGAGGTTGAAGCCTCGTGTTGACTGGTACCATGAATCTGTCTCTCACCCAGTGGTGGGAGCTGGGCCCTCCCTGTAGAAGAAACCTGGGTTCCCCAAGATATGTGATCAGTGCTGGGACCCTGCCAGCAGGCGAGGGGATCCCAAGGCAGGTACTGGGTATGGAGGCCACAAGGGCATCGGCTACCAAGGAGATGGAACTGACCCTCACATCTACCTGCTTGGCCCCGGAGGATGGCTGGTTAGCAGTGATGGGTAAGATTCTTCAGAGGAGGAACAACCTAAGACAGGCACAGTCGCAGAGGGGTCATCAGGAGAAAACTTGGGGAATCAAGAGAGGTGAGGCACAGATCCTCACCCCCCAACATTGCAGGGGCTTGAATCTTTGCCCCTTCTGAGAGAGGTCTCCTGCCCCATGGCTGCTTCACTTCCCATGCCCAGCTCCGATTGGGACCCAGGTGACAAGACAGAGACTTGGCCCACCTCCGTTCGGGACACAAATGACAGACAAAGATTTGGTGCAGCTCAGATTGGGACCCAGCAACAGACAGACTTGGCTGAGAGCTACCCTATATTCTAAATCCAACTTAACACCAGGAATGCTCAGGGCCTACTCAAGGATGCAAATAATCCTTTCCACTAGTATTTACAGGATAAAACTAAGATTGTTGTTAGAATATTAAATTTAACAATAAAATAGTAGTTAAATTTTCAAATGAATTTAATTGGTTAATTGAAATAGGTGAATATTCAAGAAAATTTAATTGCACTGGAAAAAGTTATTCCTAAAGTATTAACTTAAATTTCTATTGGTAGTTCATTGCATGGTAAAATTACTTAACATGCAATAAACATAAAGCAGTCATATTTGCATTATAAAAATTTTCCAAAAGCCTCCTAATAATTAAATAAAAAAGGGGGGCATAGTACAGTAATATTATATAAGGAAAAGTATCCTGTAAGCAAATTACATCTAGAAATTTTTTTTTTACTTGACATCAAGACACCCATGAAAAACATACATAGTATTAAAATAAGCCAAAGGAAAATCATTTGGGCAAAATTAAAAAGGATCCAAAGTCAAATTTATAGAAAAAAATCCCTTTACTAACTTTTGGTCGACCTACAACAGAGAATGCTCCAGCTATGAAGACAAGAGAAGAAACAGTCCAGAGATGGAAGATGCTGATGACACCTTGCCATTCTAACAGTCAGCAGCTGCACATAGATGCAGGTTGCCCAGGACCAAACCAGAGAGGGTCAGACCTGCATTGCCACCATGTGTACACCATCCAGAACTGAAATATCATCACTAACATGTACCCTCAAAAAACTGTTGGACATTGAAACTGGGACTCAAAGGACTGTTGGTCCAGAAAGAAAGATACTATAAACTTATTCATTTACCTCTTAGCATAGCTATTGTTGCTTGTCTTATTTTTGTTCTTAATATTTATTTCTAGTCTGCAGATGCAAGATTTTTTAGAGGAAAGAAAACGGGGGAGATGTCAGAAACCAAACATTGTGCTTACTAAATGGATGTAAATAGGAGGCCAGAAGGCTGGTCAACCTTAGCTGCTCTGAAAGGTCAGAGCTAATCACTCACTGTTTAGTTGAAACATTGTTGGCTGAAGCAACCTCTACCTGTTTGTTTCATGTTAATTTCTGTTTTGTTATTTCCTGCCTAAAGGCTAGGGTTGTGTCCCAAAGCCTTAATAAAAGGGAGAAAAAGGCCAAAGCAAGTGGCAGTCCTTTCCACTAGAGGAAGGCTCCCGCCTGGCCCCCCAATATCACCAAATTAATGTTTTCTAGTCTCTTATTTCGTTTGAGTGCGGCCTCCTTCAGAACCCAAGCCCTGAACCGGGAACTCTGAACCACGTGGGACGTGGAAAGGGGCTCCCACAAACCTCTAATTTCAGAAAAAATACTATAAAATTTTCAATATAAGTTAGATAATTAATTTTTAAAATTAATTCCTAGGTCATGGATACAAAATATGAATACAACTTAGCAGATTTCAGAGCAAAGTTTTAAAATTTGTTAATAATTTCTTCTTGAAATCCCTTCACTTATTTACAATAGAAAATAAATGCAGAAGTACAAATTCCAAAATTGACATGCAAATATGCAAAAAAGT
This sequence comes from Lasiurus cinereus, assembly GCA_011751065.1. Lineage (NCBI taxonomy): Eukaryota > Metazoa > Chordata > Mammalia > Chiroptera > Vespertilionidae > Lasiurus > Lasiurus cinereus. Next base: position 37,676,501 of record JAAGEH010000393.1, on the reverse strand, counting down.
ATAATATGAAAAGCATAGCTCTCATTCTTCACTACAATTAGTTGTTTGTGTATCTTTTCAAAATCTATTAGTATACTTTAATTAGTATACCTTGTATTTAGGACTGATGAATTTACCTATGAATGCTTATATGTATATTCAGTTTTTTGAGGAGCCTATATATGTAGGGATTTTTACATATTTATTTTTTCTTTTTGAAAATAAGATATATAAAGTAAATAGTAAAAACTTAAACAATTTGGTGCTTTTTAAAGTACAGCTATGTACTTTATGTTATTATGTATGTATGCATATATCTATTATGTGTAGTTTAGATAATTTACAACCATATAGCTAGATTATTTCCATAACTTAGAAGGTTCCTTTTGTAGCGTCCTAATTAACAGTTATCAAAATCTTCATATGAATGGAATAATATAGCATGTGCTTTTATTGTGGCCATTCTTTTATTCAACATTATATCTATGAAATTTATCCATGCTATTGTATGAATAGTAGTTTTTTTTTAAGACTTATTTTTTTAGTGCAATTTTAGGTTTACAGCAAAACTGAAAATATAATATAGATTTCCCATATACTTTCTGGTCCATACATGCATAGCCACCCTTCCCCCCAGTGTAGTAAATTTGCAATAACTGAGGAATCAATATTGATTGTCCCATCTACACCACTAAAAGAGAAACATGAAAATTGACCATACCTCCGCTATGTTCACAAGCCATGCCCACCAGCCAATCAGGAGTAGTATGCAAATTAACCCAACCAAGATGGATGTGGCCATAGAGTGAGCAGGAGGCTTGGGTTTACCTGGCAATGGAGGAAGCCAAGCTTTCCACCTGCTCTGGCCAGCCCTGGCCTCTGCTCAAGGTTACAAAGTTTCAATAATCTGACCTAATAAAACAGAAACATGCAAATGAACCTTCACTCTGCTATGCCCACTGCCACTTAGAATTAGTATGCAAATTAACTCAACAAAGATGGGAGTTAATTTTCATATGCAGGCACTGAGGCAGCCAGGAGGGGTGAGACAACTAATATGATAGGGAGGGAGGTGGCGGAGGGAGGTACAGGAGCAGTGCTCCAGACAGAAGCAGGGACATGCTGGCTCCTGGGCAGCTGGGGAGTGGGGACTTGCCAGCTCCCAGGTGGCTGGGAGTGAGGCCAGGGGAAGGAAGGCCTATTCTTACATGAATATTGTTCAAGGGGCCTCTAGTAGAAGATAAATAAATCCCAACAAAAATGGCAGCAGCCACGGAGCTAGAGAGAGCAGAAGGCTTGAGTTGCCCCCCGGCAATGGAGGAAGTCAAGCTCCCTGCACTCCTGGTATGCCCTGGCCTCCACTCACACTACAAAGTTTCAATTATAGAAGATAAATAAATCCCAGATACCAGAGCCTCTGTTTGGGTCACCAGGGGGCGTGGCTAGCCTACAAACCACCACAGGCCCCTTGCAGGCTGCCCCACGCCCCAAGGGAACCCCCACCCTGATCCAGATCACCCTTCAGGCAAACCAGCTGGTGCCCACCCGTACACCAGGCCTCTCTCCTATCTAATAAAATAGTAATATGCAAATTGACCATTACTCCAGCCACATGATGACTACTCCCATGTGGTCAAAGTTGGCTGCCACCATGTGGACACAAGATGGCCATAACAAGATGGCTGGCAAGGTAGAGCATTTGGGAGTGATTAGGCCTGCAAGGGAGGGCAATTGTGGGTGATAAGGCCAGCAGGGGAGGACAGTTTGTAGGGACCAGGCCAGCAGGGGAGGGCAGTTAGGGATAACCAGGCCAGCAGAGGAGGGAAGTTTGGGGCAACCAGACCTACAGGGAACGAAAGTTGGAAGGGACCCAGACCTGCAGGGGAGGGCAGTTAGGGGTGACCAGGCCTCTAGGGGAGGGCAGTTAAGGGCAATCAGGTTGGCAGGGGAGCAGTTAGGCATCAATTAGGCTGGCAGGAGAGTGATGAGGGGGTGATCAGGCTGGCAGGCAGAAGCGTTTAGGGGCAATCAGGAAGGCAGGCAGGCAAGTGGTTGGGAGCTAGCAGTTCTGGATTGTGATAGGGATTCCAACTGCCCATTTATGCCCGATCCTACTGGGATCGAGCTTAAATGGGCAGTTGGACATCCATTGAGGGGTGCAGGCTGGGCTAAGGGACACCCCCCCATACATGAATTTCATGCACTGGGACTCTAGTCAATTATAATCACCCAAAGTTCATACTTTATATAGGGGAATTTATTCATTTTTATTACCATACTAGAGGCCCAGTGCATGAATTTGTGCACAAGTGGGATCCAGCTTGCCCACCACAATCAGGGCCAGACTGGCCAGGTAGAGGGGCTGCAGTCAGTTGGCAGGCCAGCCCCACCCCCTGGCCGAACTCCAGGTCAAACTCCCAGTGGAGGGGACAATTTGCATATTAGCCTTTTATTATATAGATCTAGAGGCTCAGTGCACAAAATTCATGCATTGGAGAGGGGGTGGTCTCTCACCCCGGCCTGCACCCTCTCACAGTCTGGGATCCCTCCAGGTATGTCTTCCCATGTATTTTCAGCTCTACTGTGTGAAATAATTAGATCCCCCTTTTTTTCAGCTTTATACCCATTTTAAGACAAGACAGAGTCCCAAGCAAACTACTTAAGAAAGAGAGCACTACAATGGTCATATACAATGCACTCCTACTTTTTATTTTTAATACACACTGGACACTATTCCAGGTCAGTAAATATTTATGTGCCTCTGTCCAGTTACTGATAGCTATTAAAAAGTTATACCAAACTTAATAGCATTAAGCAATAATAATTCATTATTTTTATTTCTTTTAGTTCTGGGGATTGACTAGGATCAGCTAGATATCCTTTCTTGGGGCCTCTCACATTGATATCAGATCATAACAGTTGAGAGTCATCTTGAATATGTCCTCACTAACATGTCTAGTGGTTGATGCTGGTTGTTCTCTGAGACCTCATCTGGATGATCAGCTGGAATACTACAATTGAATTCTATTCTTCTGGGTTTCCTCACAGCATGGCAGCTGAATTCCAAGAGCAAGTATCTCAAAAGGAACTTGAGACAAAGGAATAATGTAGTCTTAGGATCCTGAAGCTTGGTTTATTAGAGGCGAATCACTAAGACTACAAATATGTAAGGACAAGGAAATTAGATTATGCCTCTCAATGGATGATTATCTGTCTATTCTCTAGAACCAAATTATTTACATTCTTCTCACATGCAAAATAAACTGGTCCACCTCTGAAACATTTTATGAAGTCTTATCTGTTAAACTCTCAGCCTCAGGCCTAATGTCTAAGATACTATCATCTAAATGGGGTCCACATGACCTTGGATATGGTTTTGCAGGTATAGCATCTTGAGTATACTCTCTGTGGATATGAATAGATGTAAATGAAAGAAATTGTCTACACAATCAAAATATAGTGATGGGAGAGACATAAGATTGATGTTATTGTATAGAGAAGGAAAAGAAAAAGAGAGTCAAAGTAAAATGGAAGATATGTAACAGTCACTGGTTCATTAATAATTCTGGAACCCAGACAAGCACATATTCCCATTAGTACTTACCCCTGTTATTTGACAGTAATTCTTCATGGCTCTTACTTCTTCCTTCTGAATTATCTTTGCTTAAAATGCATCCCACGGCTACAGTTGAATACTCTTCTCTGCCTGCTTTTTTCTCACAGAAATTTGGGATGCCAAGGCCACTTTTCACTTCATACCATTGCTTTCCTTTTTAGTCCAACCTGGCAGTGTTTCTGCTATTGCAATTATCATAAACTTTTATGGATTCTCAATGAATCTTTTTAGGATTCATTCCATTAAACAAAAACCACTCACATAGAAAGTTTTGAGGTAAATTTTTCTGTCCCTCTCTTCACCTCCCAGTAAGGTTTCTGTGGGATAATGCCCTAAATATCATTAGAAACCCTAGATTTTGAGAGCAAATGTGAAACTTGTTCTTCAGATTCTTAAATGGCCCCTTGGGTGTTGGAAAAGGTGTTGAGGCACCACCTTAAATTCTTCTAAAGTCTTGAAACCACTTTAAATTCATTTTTAGACCATGTTTTACTGACAGTGCCCTGAATTTGATCTTTGTCTGAAAGCTATTTCCTAATTTGAGAATAGTTTACCATCTGGAGAGATTGGGAATGAGAAAGGAACTGTTTTATTTTTGATCCCAAGTCCTGGATTCTTTATACTTAACAGCTTTTTTAAGCTCTTATTTCTTTAGTTCTTCTCTCATTTTATTATAAGCAGCTGAAGAAATCAGGTGGAATCTTCACCATTATGCCTAGAAATTTGCTTCAGCAGATCATCCAATTCATTAGGTATATTTACTTTCCATATTTCAATGACAGGTAGTGCCTCTGAACTTCTTACAACTCCATAACAAGGATCTCCTTTCAGCTTTTAAAAAATGTTTAGTCATTTTTCTTTACATTCTTATTGACAAATTCCTCAAGACCTTTTTATTTATTTTATTTTATTTTCACTGATGCCTAGGGCAAGAGAAATAAAGAAAATTAAATAAATGGGACTATATCAAAATAAAAAGCTTCTGCACAGCAAAAGAAACCAGCATCAGAATGAAAAGGGAACCCACTCTATGGGAGAACATATTTGCCAATGATATATCTGAAAGGGGGTTAATTTCCAAAATATATAAATTACTCATACAAATTCAAACAATGCAATTAAAAAATGGGCAGATGACCTAAATAGACACTTCTCCAAAGAGGATATGCAAATGGCCAAGAGACATGTGGAAAAAAAAATGCTCATCATCACTAATCAGAGAGATGCAAATTAAAATAACAATGAGGTATCACCTGGCACCTACCAAGAAAACTATCATCAATAAATCATCAAACAACAATTGCTGGTGAGGATGTGGAGAAACATGTATTTTCTGTGCTGCTGGTGAGAATGCAGACTGTACAACCGCTATGGAAAACAGTGTGGATATATGCACCCCTGTGTTCATAGCAGCACTATTTACAATAGTTAAGACCTGGAAACAGCCCTCAAGACCTTTTAAACTTCACCAACAAGTTTTAACACATGAGCAGTAGCTGGAAGCGCCTACTAGTGCTAGTCTGAGAGTTAATGCCTCATGTTTTAGGTTTGGCCATGGCAGCAAAATATTTTCTGGTTGGAGTTCCTGCAGAGTGCAGTGAGAAGTGGGGTGCAGCCTTTCCGTTCTGGCCAGTGGGTAACTGCGGGCCTGGACGGGCAGCAGGCTCCGTCCTGCAGACCCAGGGCCCTCCCTGCGAGTGCCCCCTGGCTGGGTCCAGGCTGGGAAGCAGCAGCCAACCTCTCTCATCCCCATCTCCATCTCCACGTCCTGATGGCCTCCCCCAGGCACACCCGGGGGACCGTCAGGTCTCCAGGCCTAACCAGCCCCAGGAGGAGACCTGCCCATAAGGCCCAGCTGCCTTCTGCTGTACACCTTAGTTTCAGGACAAATATGGCAGAAGCACATGTTCCATTTGGCCAATGGAAAGTGCCCACCATCCTTTGCGAAGGTTTACTCTCCCTTCACTTCTGCTGCATTCCACAACTGCTTACAGAACTCAGACTCTACTTCTTAATGACAGTGGTCTCCAAAGACTTTACAGATTTGTTTTAAAATCTACTACAGTCCCTTTCTCTTTAAGAGTTGCATGAATGTACCATCCTTTCAATAACACTACATTTAAAAATGTCATAAATTTCAGTAACATTTTAAAAACAAGAGGATAAAAAGGAAATATGGAATGTTTACTCTCAAATATCTTGGGAAAATCTTTTCAGCAAAGTATCAGTAAAATAACAAGGGAGAGTGTCTACATTCACACAACCACAATAGAACATTAATTATGAAATGGGATGTCCCTGACCTAAAAAAGTGAAAAACACAAGAAAATGTAATTTCAAATCACTGTTTTCTGAAGAATATCCAAACAGGGTGATGATGTTTTATGAAATTTCAGAGACGATGTAAAGGGTTGTCACTTGGTTCTCTGCTATGCTTACTATAGCAAGTCACATAGTATTTTAAGACATTTTAAGGATGAAACAAGAAAAAAGTATGTTACATTAGCATGACTTCAGAGAGGAAAACTAGATATAAGGATTATAGAGACATCAATTTGGGCTCCAAGAAGCTGCTTTATGTTGAAGTTGGTTTTCCATTATGAAAAGTATTCATGCAGAATATAAAGATACTGAGAGAGATTCATTTTAAAAATCTTATTTATAATTCAAAGATTCCATGATATTATGATTATATAAAGGGAAAAGTTAAGAAATTATCTATTTTTATGAAAAAATTTTGTGCTTATTTTTTACAAAATATGTCTCTGAGATTCAGGAGAGCCTGGGAAATCCTACAATCTATCCTGATGCCCATATGGAAGCCAAATTATGTTGATTACAATGTGAAATAAGAAATACTTCTAGTACAGCACATGGAATATAGTCAATATCCTATATAATAAAAAGCCTAATATGCAAATTGTCCCCTAGGGTGGTCGTTCAACTGAGACCAGGAGTTTAACCACTCACTATGATGTGCGCTGACCACCAAGGGGCAGCACAGAACAAGGCAGGCATAGGCGACATAGGTCTGGCAGTGGGTGGCAGCAGAGGTGCTGCCTGCCCTGTTGGGCTGCGGCAAGAGCAAGACTGCAGCAGGATGGTGGAAAAGGTGAGCAGGCGGTGCGAGGCCTAGGCGAGTATGAGCAAGTGGGGGCCCCGCAGATAGTGACCAGAAGTGGTGGGGGGTGTCAGGGCTGCTGCCCAGCTCCGAGATGCTAAGGGAGCCCAGTGGAAGGGCCTGGCCCTGATCAATCACCTCGCAGGCAGGATGATGGAGCAGGTAACAGCGTGGCTTCAGGCCAAGGCAGGGTGCCAGGCAAGAATGTGGGGCTTTGGGAATGGGGGCATGAGCTGGGGCTGTGAGGCTGGGGGCCAAGGCTGCGATGCAAGCTGGGGCCTAATCTTTGCAGGCTACCCGAGGGACCCCACCCATGCACGAATTCATGCACTGGGCCTTTGGTATTATAACTACTAGAGGCCCGAGCACAAAATTTGCACATGGGGGGAGGTTGTCCCTCAGCCCAGCCTGTACCCTCTCCAATCTGGTACTTCTTGAGGGATGTCTGACCAACTGTTTAGGCCCAATACAGGATTGGGATCAGGCCTAAATGGGCTGTCAGACATTCCTCTCATAATCCAGAACTGCTGGTTCCCAACTGCTCACCTGTCTCTGCCTGATTGCCCCTAACTGCTTCTGCCTGCCAGCCTGATCACCCCCTAACCTTCCCCGCCAACCTGATCAATGCCTAACTGCTCTCAGGCTGGCCCGATTGCCCCTAACTGCCCTCCTTTGCTGGCCTAGTCACCCCTAACTGCCCTCCCTGCTGGCCTGATCACCCACAACTGTCCTCCCCTGCAGGCCTGATCTCCACCAACTGCCCTCCACTGCACGCCATTTTGTGGTGGCCATCTTGTGTCCACATGGGGGCAGTCATCTTGTGTCTTGGAGTGACAGTCAATTTTCATATTACTCTTTTATTAGATAGAATGTATGGTGCCAGGTGAGTACTAAAATTATATGAAGATCAGTTCATAAGATATAAAGATATCTAATCACTATGTTCTATATTTGAAACTAATATAAGACTGTCAACTATAATTGAAAAGCAAACATCTTTAAAAAAACTACTTTTAGCCAAAGTCACAAAACACAGAATTATCTTGAACCAACTGAGAATGAAGTAAACAATCAGTGATTTTAGTTAGCTGACTTTACCACACCCCTAACATATATCTCTATCAAAACTATAGCCAAGAAATAGCTGGGAAAGATATACTCTTACTGAATACATTCTGGAATACTAGTGCATCCTCTATGTTAGTGATTTTCAGATAGTGGGCCACAATCCTTTATCAGTGATTTTCAGCTAGTGTGACACAAAATTTTTCAAACAGTGATACCTGGCTATTTAGTCAGGAGCACTGATCTCTCTTCCCTTAAATTGTCAAATTAAAATAATGAAAATAGCCAACACAACAATAGGCCTCATTTGTGAATGATTCAAAATTATAACTCTTTTGCCATGTTGGTAATTAGTTTATGTGTGCCATGAGATTTAAAAAAAGTTAAAATCACAGTTTTATGCTAATAAATAAATATGACATTTTTAACCACTATGATGAAAAAGGAAACATTTTGAAGTCAAATTCATCTTAATGTTAGAACCTGGCCGTTTCTTTGCAAATTTATCAAGTACAGAGGGAATATGAAGAGGAGTAAAACCTTGTCCCTTTCCTCACAGAAGCTAGAGAATATAAAAAGCAAAATGTGTAGTACAAAGTCAAAAAGTAGTAAGTTCTACCTTCCATACTTAAGTACCTATCTCTCACTGTAATATGTTATAAAATAACGTTATGACAGGTATCACTTCCAATTTTAAAAGAGGTTGTTTTGTACATATTTCAAATCCTAATGGATATTTTCTCCAACTAAAACTCAGGTACCACAGTCCAAAACATGTTTTGTTGTGTTAGGAGTATAAGAGCACCTGAGAGATATAATTTAGATGTTCCAAAAAGTATAATTTTGGGGATAATTTGTTGGCTTAGCATAAAGTGAGAATGACTATTTGAAAATGGGAACAGTTGTTTGAAATTGGGGTGAAATTATCCCAAAATATACAGATAAAATGATAAAGTCTTTCAGATAAGATATTTGTATTCAAAGTCCAAAATATTATTGAATGTCTGAAAGATGCTGGAAGCTGTACCACATAACTTCTGTTGCAATAGATAAATTAGCTTTCATAATAACAGTGTGGGGTACATATTGTCATAAATGTCAGAAAGAGAAGTCAAATAACTTCTGAGGACTAAACTGTAAAATTACTTTAGAGTGAAAATAGGCAGTCATGTAAAAAGAAGAAATGGATCTCTGGCCTGAGAGATAGGACCGCAACTTGAATAAATGCTCTATCATAGGTAAACAAGAACAAGGCAAGTATCAAGAGGCTGGGCGGCCATTGAATATGGAAATTGAAGGTCCACACGGTATATTATCAGAATTCATTGTTCCTGGGAGAAAACAACCAAAACTTTTAGCCACTGTTCAGTCCTATATTATATCCTTAATTTATAACAGTAACCATAAAGAATTGTGGCCTGTATATTTACAACATTCTATCTCACTGATAAAACTATCATTATTTTGAGATGGATACATCAGGCTATCTTAAGAGTTATGATATTATATTTCCACATCATACAATTTATCTTATTTCAATTTCAAGCTCCTTAAGCAATTTTCTTATCAAGATTGTATTTCCCTTTATAAGGCTTGACTTCCAGGGAGAGAATGGACTGCCCATTTTCCTGTTCTTGTGATAGTTTTGATCATTAGGAATCAATTCACCACCACTCCTAATTTATAAAATACACGGTTTTGGTTAAGCTAAATACTGTTCTGAGAAATGAGCCTACTCTTCCTATGTCAAAACATCATGCCTTTAAGCCTCATACATCAACTTCTTGCACTGTGGTGTATTTACCCACTTATTCCTGGATTAGCACGTAACATCTTAGTATGAAAAAGTACTCAGATGAAAGTCTGAATTGTTCTGTATTTCACTACTGGGCTAAACATCTTTATTTTTTATTTCACATATGAGGATTAGAGTTTGGGAGAGATTATATCCTTTTTGAAAAAGGAAAGACTTAAAGCTCATAGAAGCAGAAGATCTGAGAGCAGTTTCTTCAACAACAGTCCAGAACTCCTTCCAATTAGCTAACGAATCTCACAAATGCTTTGAGAAAAAGTCCTAAATTTGTTGAGATCCACTACATTTACTATCAATTAATAGTTCACCTTAACACACATAATTGCATGAAATTGAAACATATAACTCCTTTCCCCCAACTCTCCATCAAAAAAAGAAAAAAAGAAAGAAAAGAAAAGAAAACCCAAAAGTGATAACAGAAATCATGGAATGCCAAAAGTAGAAAACATATTATATAGTTACTAGTGACCTGGTGCACAAAATTCATGCACATTGAAAGGAGATTAATTACACGAAATAATTTAATATTGCTATTTGCCCTTTCTCTATATTATATTAGAAGTGTCAGAGATGAAAGAAAATTAGTAAAATGTATATGAAAACCTTCCTCCTGTCAAAGTCTGGGTCTCACCATGGGACCAAGAGTCAAGTCCCCACCCACCCACATGCACTGTGTGAGGCCCAGATCTGGCCATCCCTCCCCCCGCATTGGGCTAGATCTAGAACCAGCCAGTTCCACCCTTGTCAAGCCCTGCTGGGCAGGAGGCGTAGCCTCAGGTCCCCTGGCCCAGTGCCAGGATGGGGGATGTGGCCTGAGGTCCTCCAGCCCAGACCAGGGCAAGGGGCATGCCTTAAGGTCCCCAGTCAAGCCGTGCCAGGTAGGGGACATGGCCTGAGATCTCCTGTCAAGCCCCACCAAGCATGTGGGGGAGGCTCAGCCTCAGATACCCTGGCCCAAAACCAACAGGGGGGTGCAACCTCAGGTCCCCTGTCAAGCCCTGCTGGGAAGGGGTACAGCCTGAATTCTCCCAACCCAGCATTGGAGGTGCACCTTGAGGTCCCCCATCAAGTCCCTCCAGGTAGGGGGCACGGCCTGAAATCTCATGTCAAGCTCAGCCAGACAGGGGGGCATGGCCTCAAGTCCCCCAGCCTGGTGCCAGAGTTGGGGGCATGACCTGAGGATCCCCAGCCTAGCACTGGGGCAGGGTGAGCAGCCTGAGGTCCCTTAGACCACCACCAGGACAGGAAGCATACGTTGTGGTCTCCTGTCAAACTCTGCCAGGTGAGGGAAGCAGCCTGAGGTCCCCTGTCAAGCTCCACAGGGGTTGAGGAGGGCATAGCCTCAGGTCCCTACTGATTGCTCATTAAGGCTCCTTATGGGAACTTGGCCTTAGCTGTGGGTGTAGCCATCTTTGTGATGGAGTGGTCGTCAATTAGCATATTTCTTCTTTACTAGATAGGATAATGCTATAATTTTAAAGGATCTGAATACATCCTTTGCTTATAGGATGCAGTTTCTATTTAAAAATGAATATATTAAAAGAGGATAACTCCATAAGCTGCTGCCACTTAAAACTAGTCTGAAATATAATGATACCATCACCAAGTTCTAGATATACTCACCTTAATTATTTTGTTACTGACTACTTGTTTCTATCTGAGAATGAGATAGGCACTCTCAAGGAAGGGACAACATTCAAAAGAAGGTGCAGTATGCAACTATTATTTTGTAGGAGACTGATTATTATTTACATTTTTAAAAATTCTACACACTCTCTGTTATTCAAAGAATGAATTTAGCATACTCCAGGATATCAATCATAAAACAGGAGAGCAAAAATGTTTTATAGAAATATCACATTGAAGCCTAGAGTATAATAGATGATCTCAAATTAACCAGAAAATACAAATAACAAGCAATCTATCTCTCAAGTCTTCTCCTTATTGGAAATGTTGCTATTTGAAAATAATGTAATTAAGTATTATAAACTCTGTCTTTGAGTTAGAAGTTTTCATGGCCTTGGTCCTTTTCTTACCCGTCCAAATTAGCAGCTAGATTTAGAAGCTCATCACTAAATTCGCAATCTCATTCCCTTATAATCCAGTTCTTAATCTAGTGCTATTTTCAGTCATACCATCAGGAAAACTTAGTGGAATTTCTAAATGCACAGATTTGTCATGTTTTAAAATAGAGATACAGGTGGACTTATTTTTTTTTTTCTATGAAATAACTGCTTGGGATAGATTAAATTGTAACTTAAAAAAAAACAGGAATAGAACAACTGCTTAAGGGAATGCATATTTGTAATTAAGAACTATTCAGATTAGTAGCTCTAAATGGGAGTAAGTAGCTATATGTATCAAATGAAGGTAAAATAAATGATAAAGCCATCAGGTTCTTAATGAGTTTTTAAGCCTTATTTTTGGTTATTTCCCCTTCAATATAGTGAGGCAGGAAGTAAGACCTAATGAGTTGTATAGAATATAGAGCCAAAGAGCATGAAAAAAAAAATGTAGGTAAAGAAAGGGCAATGGCATTTGTTTTCTGTTTCTTAAGTAGTCAAAGCTGAGAAAAGTTGGTTAAATGTAATTTAGAGAGGGGGCGAAGTTGAAGGCAACCTGTGGCATTACAGTACAATAGTTAAGGGCATGATTAAAAGTAGTATCTTTGGAGCAAGAAAGACTAGCTTCAAATTCTTGTTTTACCAGTTTAACTCTGTGACTATGAGAAAGTTATTTTACCTCTCCAATCTTTAGTTTTTAAAATATGAAAATAGAGCTAATAAGAAGAATTGTAAAAATTAATTTAAATAATATATGCAAAATACTTAGCTGATTGTGTGTAGACAATTGTAGCTATTGAATTCCCATTATTAATTCTCATGCTTGAAGTGGTCCATAAGACAAAATGTATAGAGTCAGTCCTGCATTTTGTATAAATTGACCATCAGTAAAAGACATATGGGCAGAGTCTGAGGAAGCCTGAAGGTGTTTTGTAAAATTCAGTGACTCAAAAGATAATCAATCAGCTTCATTGTTTAATACCTTAAACTCTTATTCCAGACAGGAAATTACTCAATTCCTTATAAACATATATTTCCCCAATAAATTTAAGAATAAAACTTTCAGCTACACCTAAATTAAAAATATTTAGTAGCTTAAAAACTGCTCTTCATTAAGACTAACCTAACTTTCATTTCAGAATTTCTGCCCATTTTCTCTATGCTTTCTTCAGTAAAATTGAAAAACAAGTATGTTATTTGTTTAAAACTCATGAGGTCCTCTTAGAAATGGATAAATCATGGGAGGATTCAATTGAGGAAAAAATGCAAACTGCCCCTGCAACAGGAGCAGTCCAAAAAGAGTGGGTTTCACCATGTTTGTTCCTCTTGCTGAGTTCCAGTTCCACACTAGAAAACTTGAGCTTTGCCACCATCTATCTCAGTGGCATATGTTTGGGGTATTTTATTTTTTATTTTTTTTATTTTTTAATATATTTTATTGATTTTTTACAGAGAGAAAGGGAGAGAGATAGAGAGCTAGAAACATCGATCAGCTGCCTCCTGCACATCTCCCACTGGGGATGTGCCCGTAACCAAGGTATGTGCCCTTGACAGGAATTGAACCTGGGACCCTTTAGTCTGAAGGCTGATGCTCTATCCACTGAGCAAAATCGGTTTCAGCATGTTTGGGATATTTTAAATGTAAGCAATGGAAGAAGAATTGTTATACTAACTGCTGTCATTCAAATAAAACTAAAGCCATGCCCATTATTGATACCAGCTGTTTCTGTTAAGAAAAAAGTATAATCATTTTCTTGTAAGGATTAATTCATGAATTCACAAATCTGACATGTTGCTATGTCTCTACTCAATCTAGTGGATCACAATCATTACCAACAGAATTTAAAAACAACAATAAAAACAATATGTATGTAATCAGTCCTGCATTTTATATAACTTGACCATCAGCAAGAAACATTAAGGCACAGTTTGAAGAAGCCAGAAGGTGTTTTGTAAAATTCAGTGAATTGAAAAGTAATCAATCAAAGCATTCTGATGGGCCCTTAGAGGAAAAATAAGGGTGCATAGTCAGACTCCTTGTGTGAATAGGTTATGAATAACATTGTCTCTTTTATTGTTGTTGTTAGTAAAAAAATATTTCACATTATTGTAGCAAATATTCTGCCTGCCCAAGAAAGCCATTTTAACCAATAGCATATCTGAAATTAAAAACAAAACAAAACTGATCATCTAAAAGAAACTGATCATGATATAGAAAAGTATTTTGTGTTGATTTCTAGTTTCCAACTTGGGATGCATGAACCAGCTCTGCACACCAGTGATTCCCTCATACCTCCAGTCATCCCTTCTTCCTTCACCATTCAACAGGTGGTGAACCCCCTTGTTCTAATACTGCAGGAACCACAATTTCAAGGACTTGAGAACTGTTAGGAGCTAAGACCATAGCATTAAATTCTGAGGAGGAAAAGTTAGGAACCCAGGATCTTGATGAAGCAATCTTTGGAGAACCATTGTAGTCTCGCTTTACATTATAGGTTGAAATGTGTCCCCAAAATTCATGTGTTAAGGTCTTATCCCCAGTGCCTCAGATTATGACCATCTTTGAAAATAGTTATCTATATATATATAAAAGTCTAAGCAACTGTTAGGACTGATGGATCAAACAACCTGTTGATCAGTTGCTATGATGCGCATGGACCATCAAGGAGGCAGATGCTTAATGCAGGACCTTCCCCCTGGTGGTCAGTGTAGTCCTACAACCAACCTCCTGCAGCTGGCCAACCTCCCACAGTCCCTCCCCCTGGCAGGCTAGCCCTGATCAGCCCTTATCAGGGCCAGCCAACCAATCTCCTGTGGTCCCTCCCCTCAGCTTCGGGGCCTGATCAGCCCCACTAGAGACTGGGCAAGATAGTCCCAATCAGCCCCGATTACTGGCCAGGCCGAGGAACCCCACCCATGCATGAATTTGTAACTGGGCCTCTAGTTTTATATTAATTCAGGTAAAATTAGGTCATCTAAATGGGCCTTAATCCTAAATTATTATTGTCCTTATAGGAAGAGGATATTAGGACACAGATCAAGGAATGACCATGTAAGGACATCATGAGAAGGAAACCAAGGAGAGTGGCCTCAGAAGAAACCAAACTTGCCTTGATCCTGCACTTCTGGCCTCTAGAACTGTGAAGAAATATGTTTCTGTTGTTTAATCTACTCTGTGGTAGTTTATGGCAGCCCTAGCAATGTAATATATATAGTTACCTATTCTTCCAAAATATTTTTAAGTACTTTCTCTTTTTTAATATATTTTAATGATATTAAAATAATATCTCCTTCTTTAGAGTGGAAGGGTAGAGGGGGGAAGAGAGAGAGAGAGAGAGAGAGAGAGAGAGAGAGAGAGAGAGAGAGAAACATCAATGATGAGAAAAATCATTGACAATTGCTTCCTGCATGTCCGCCAATAGGGACCAAGCCTGCAACCCTGGCATGTGCCCTTGACCGGAATTGAATTGGGGACCCTTCAGTTCCCAGGCCAATGTTCTATCCACTGAGCAAAACCAGATAGGGCATCTTCCAAGATCTTCAAAGATTAGCAAGTTCTGCCCTGGTCAGTTGGTTGAGCATCCTCCCATGCACTGAGGAGTTGCTGGTTCAATTCTTGGTCAGGGCACATGTTCAGATTGTGAGCTTGATCACTGGCAGAGAGTATGTGGGAAGCAGCTGATCCATATTTTGCTCTCACATTGATGTTTCTCTCTCTCCCTCTCCCTACCTCTATCTCTCTCAAAATAAACTTAAAAATCTTAATAAATCTCTATCCCCAAATAAAAATAAAAAAAAGAAATCTTAAGAAAAAAAGACTAGCAACGTCCCATTGATTGTATTAGACATGAAATGTGCTCTAGACCTTTAATAACTGTCTATATCAAGCATAGCCTTTTAAAAATATTTGTTAATAATTTTGGTATATGGCGCTGGGGAAGAGAGAATGTAGTATATTTGGTTGGAGGTAGAAGGGAGTAGGTGGGGGTGGGAATAGTGATGGGAGAATTAAATAAAGTAAAGAAAAAAAGCTTAAGAATTTTGGTCAATAGGAAAAAGGGAGGGAAGCTCATATGAAATCTAAGATAGTTGTCTTCTTCCTCTTGATTCAGAAATAATGAAAATTTATTTTTGATACGAATAACTTCCAAAACTCCCACATAGTATCTGCCTATTAATAAAAGAAAAAATTGTCAAAAGACTATACATTCAGTAAAGTATTTAAATAATATTGACTATTGAGAATCATGGTAGCATTCATGTGCAAGCAGTATGACCCACTTTACAAGCTTGATATAAAAACATAATCACACTTCTTCTATTAACCAACAAATTCCCATATGCCTCCATTGCCAAACTTTTCCTGAATCCTATTAAATAATGCTGTGGATTATTTTGAAAAAAAGATATCAACTCCTTCTACTAAATACTAGGTGGAGAGAGAACTATAAAATCCTAAAAGTTTATGGTGACTGCCATATTGCTATTGAATAGTTGCTATTGAATAATAATACTCTGTGGTACAAGGGACTCTAATGCACTGTGCAGTGATGCCCTTGCTCTCTGTTTCCTCTCAGCACCTCTGTGGGTACTCAAATGTGACTCCTACTATATTCTCCTCCAATGGGTGGCAGAACCTGCAGACTCATCCTGCCTCAGATACATGCCGTGCTAGCTCTAATCTCACAAAAAAACATACAGATCCATATTGAGAACAGAGTTGCAAGCCACTCCTCTCATAGTGAGGTTTCCTCTAGAGTTTTTGGTAACCTTTATCACTCACTAGCTTTGGATTAATCTATAAACTGAATGTTTTTGTCCCCCCAAAATCATATATTGAAACCTAATGCCCAAAGTGGTAGTATTTGGAGGTGAAGATTTGGGGAAGTTATCAGTTCATTAAAGCTAATTAGTTCTTTGGTTCCTCAGGAATTAAATGAGTGCCTTTATAAGGGAAATAGAGAGAGTTTATTCAATCTCTCCTGACACCTGAGAAATAGAGTTTATTCAATCTCTCCTGACACCTGAGAACACAATCAGTAGAGGGATATATATGAACCAGAAAGCAGGTCCTTACCAGTCACCCATTCTGCTGGTGTCTTAATCTTGGACTTCCCAACCTTCAGAAACATGGTATTCTGTGGCATAGCAGCCCAAATGAACTAAGACAGGGTTATTTTGGTCCACACACATTGATTTTAACTACTGATCCAAGGGGTAATAAGTTGGGATCTTAGTTTCATCTAGATCCTACTTTAGCCTGGCTTCTGATCATTTTTCTCCCACAAGTCTAACTCTGAAAACCAAGGCCAGGTGCCAAAAAAAAATGTGTTTATTATAAGATTTATCAGGACAACAGGATTCTCTTGCCTTCAACTGCTTAACTGAAAAGAATCACTCAAGTAAATCGTCCCATGAGAGAACTCTGTTCCAAGATTATTTGTGATTCCTACCTCAGTGCATAGAAGCTATTAACTTGTAACATCCTGTTTCACCTACTGCAAACATGCAATTGAAAATAATATATGAATAAATGATTTTATATCTTATGATAAATAAACATACATAGTATATGATGTATTGTGAAACATATTAGTGATTCAGTTTCACATACTACTTAGTGCACATGAGTTACTCCTTGGTTGGGAACTACATAGTTAAATCTTTTAAGTTAAAACACAGGTAACAGTGATAAACACTACGTTGGCACTTCAGCAGAAAGCTCAGTCTGAGTCTTCAGAACACTTGATTAAAATAATAGGATGATAAGATTAAATACAAAGGGAATTTATGAAAATACTAGAGGCCTGGTGCCTGGGATTTGAACACTGGTTTAGGGGGATCTGCCCGCAGTGGGAACGCCTCTCATCCCAG
Source organism: Lasiurus cinereus (assembly GCA_011751065.1). Lineage (NCBI taxonomy): Eukaryota > Metazoa > Chordata > Mammalia > Chiroptera > Vespertilionidae > Lasiurus > Lasiurus cinereus. The sequence continues at coordinate 37,658,970 of JAAGEH010000393.1, read as the reverse complement.
TCCCCTGAGTGGCTGTGGACTCACCCCCTGAGGTGCTGCTCCCTGGTCTGCATATTCTGTGAAGCCGGAGCACTTGCCTCTCCACGGATCCGGTTGGGGCTGGGCCCAAAGAAACAGCACTGAGAGGTGTCAGAGTAGGCCTCAGTTCCACAGCGGCCGCGAACTTGCTCCCCATTTCTAGGGTCAGCTCTGCAAGCCCTGCGGAAGCACTGTGCAGCCTGTGGGTATTGGGAGGAGGCAGCAGGAAGTGAGGAGAAGGAACCTGGGGTGAGGAGGCAATGATCACAGCCCCGGGTTCCTGCCCATGGGCCCTTGGTTCACAGGGGGAGCAGACACTCATTCTCATCAGCCAAGCAGTGCTCCTACTGTGGCAGCATACTGACCACCAGGGGGCAGCTCCTGCATTAAGCATCTGCCCTCTGTGATCAGTGCATGTCATAATGACTGGTAGACCGGTCCTTCTGATCATTCCACTGTTCAATCACTGGGCTTTTATTATTTAAGATTGGAATAATATAGCCAACTACCAAGCAATATTGGTCAGGTAGTAATAAGGGTGAGGGGGTAATATTTATTTGCCTTTACCATTATTGCCATTCATTTTCCTATAATTTAAAAGAATCTTTGCCCTTATAGTAGAGTAGGGTTTATCAAAAGGAGGGCAAAGATAGTAGAATATGGGAAAAATCTGAAAAGATGCTCCTTTAGTTCTCAAGGTCACCACACTGAGTTCCTATCCTTAGTGATGGTGAAGTAACTGTTCCTATTTCTAAAGAGCTTTATCTAATCAAAAGTATAACAAAAAGACACATATAAAAAGGGGGGATTAAATGTTACTCTCATTTCTTATAAAACATTTAATAGAGAATGGAGAAATATGTGTGTTTTTTTTCTTTTCTCTCCCATAATTTGCTCTTTTCCTCAGGTATTTCTTTCTCTCATAAGCTTTCCAGTATTTTACAGAATAAGGTGACATTTTATCTGAAAACATTTGGTAAATGTTCTTTGAGTCTAGGAGGCTGCAATTTAACAAATGGCTTCCCCACACAAACTATTATAAGCATGATACAGAATGATTGACAACTATGCCAACATCTGAAAAGCAGCTAAGAGCTTTAAAGCACACAGTAGCCAAGATTAAACTGGAATTTATCATTAGCCTTGGAGATTGTGGTTTATGTTAGCAGTATAAAATAACTGTCATTTTAATACAGCTCTTACAAAGATTTTTAAACATGTAATTAAACAAACATACTAGAAAGGTGGGCCCAGAAGAAATCAGTTTTAAGATAACAATAAAATCAAAGTATATTATTACCAAATAGTAGCCTTCTACTGGATGATAAAGGACTCAGCTTCCAAAGTCAAAACAAACACAGAGGCACAGCCATGTTTGTTTTAGAAAGTGGAAAGCATTGATATTATAATATTGTTCTATTACAATGGTTTTATTTTTGTTGCAGTGAGAAGAAAATCAACTTAACAATACATAGAGGGCAAAGGGCAGCAAGGGCGGGGCTGGCAAATGGGTAGAATGGCTGACCTCTTGGTTCCTCCCTCCTGGCCAGCAGACTCTGAACACCTGATGGTGAATGGGGAGCTGGGGGTAGGTGGTGGCCAGGGGCGGGTCCAGCTACAGGCAGCTGGGAAACATGGCCCTGATCACAGATCAGGCCTAGGGACTGTACCTGTACATGAATTTCTTGCACCTGGCCTCTAATATCACTATAAGTGACTAAAGGCTGTCTTCAGTTCCATTGCTTTAGATATTTAAGCATATTTACAGTATGATATAGGCACACTCCCATTGTTGAGGTACAGGGATAAGTAATGTCTGATTCAAACCTTGGGCACTGAAGTTGCATTCTTGCTCTAATATTAGAATTCCCCTCTTCTCCTTCCTCATTCTCATGCTCTATTCAGTGTTGTGATAGAGATGCCACTCCTTCTGTTAACCAAACCTCAATCAATTCTGGTTATTGCACCAAGTTATATCTTTGTATCTTCCTAATTCTTATAGCACAGCCAATCTGAAGAGTGGGAAGGCAGCATAATTGAAGGACTGCTAAAAGAATTAACCTGCTCAAAATACCTGACCCAATCTAATAACCCTAAATGCCCATCATGCCTTTTAACATATTTTATTCACTCCTACTATGTGACCAGCACTGGGCCTTCTCAATCATCCAGTTTTTCAACAAACACGAGAGAGTTCATCTATTGCCAGCACTATTACAGGCTAAGCATTGGAAAGACAACAGCGATATGAAATGAATGAGACAGAGACTCAGATATCAAGTAGCTAACCATCAAGGCGGGGAGACAGTAAAGAGAGAAATTAAAAACTATGACTAATGCCTTACCACGTCTATCCTAGAGAGAACTGATTTAAGCTGAAGACAAGTTCTTCTAATTGGCAATTAGATCTTAGTAATAGTAAGATAAAAACCTGATTACATTGCAGGGGAAGTGACTGGGAGGTTAGTGAAAAAGACAATGAATTATTCCATTGAAACTTTTTCATGCAAATTGATAAACATAGCTAATGGGATTTCAGGTGTCAAGAGAGCATTCTGTATTTGCTTTAGTGATTTTATTTATGGCCTATTATGACGTGTATGCCATGAAACTCAGAAGTTTTGGGAGTTTTTATTTCGTTTCAAGTTAACTTTTAAAACAAAAATACTACTGAGAAGACTAGGCTCTTAGTAAAATCTGTCAGTTGTCAGTTAACACCTTAGCAGGGCACAGGATGCTGGGGGGTGCCAAGAGCAGGCAGGAGTAACACAGCTCCTGACGAGGTGGGAGAGCACCCAATATCCACTTCTTCACAGTTGCATCTGGGAGTCAGCCAGAGATCCCAGCTGGTCCTGCTTTGACAAACAATCCTCCTTCTTGTTCAATACTTCAGAACATAAGAACACAAACAGCACTCAAATTAATGCTTTTGCAAATGCTCTCCCTTGCTGGGATTAGTTTTTAAGTAAATGAGGATATAGAAGCAAACCAGGGATTATATAAGCATAATTTTCATTATTTCAAATAGTACCAGAATAACTCATCTTTATTAAAAGTTAAAGAACACAATAGGTGGAATAAAAATGGTGGCCACCATTCATCCCTACCCTACTCTATAACCCTCCCAATAGTACTCATAGTTGCCCCCTTGGTGAGGGACCTTCCACACTAGTATACTAACACATATATGCCATCCAAGGTCCCAGCCTTCTTGCTGAGCACAATTTTCCCTAGTCTAATATATACCTATCAGCAGGAATCTGACTTGGTAAATTCTCACCTATTCTTAAGAGAATAATAACTGCTAACATTTACTAAATATTCACTATATTTCTGATGTGTTACTAAGTATGTTATCATTTTTTAGTTTCTCAAATACTAATTACTTGACTGTATTCTCATAAATAGCCCAAACCTACAAATAAAGCAAAATTCCCCATAATTAATCATTCTAATCCTAGATCCTTCTTTCAACATAATCACTGTTACCAGTTAGATGGGCATTCAACTGGACATTTTAAAAATGCATATCCAAATCCATATGTATATCTAAAAATGTAATTTGTTTACTATTTGGGTTACTATTATTATGCTACAGATATTGTAAATAATTCACATTTTCTATTTTAGTCATGCTTATTTTTTCATGTCAAACCATATAAATTCAAATTATTCTTTTTAACATTTGTGTAAAAGGAACATTAGTCCATTCTATAGTTTTATTACAGATTAGCCAGTCATTATTTTATTGGCAGGCACTGAGGTTGATTCTAATTTTTCACTTAACTAAGAAGCTTATATGGCCCCTTATGTGGACGTGTATGTATTTCCTTTAGTTAGTAAGAAGAGCAGTTGCAGGACAAATAAAAGAGAAAACATCTGCCTAGCATTCATCTCTTGCTCCTCCATTTGCATTAGCCCTCCTATTCCATTCAAGTTCTTTCCATGCTGTGGCTTGAGACTCCAGGAGAAGTGGAGTGTAGGACACAGGCTAAGGCAATGGGCCCATTTCATACCTCCGATCACAACAATGATGCATTGGAGGGTGGTGTGTGTTTTAGAACTGGTTTAATCAAAATGAAACTCATGAATTTGATGGGAATCTGAGATACTTATTCTTTCTTGCTGCCCATGTAGCCCTGAGAAATGACGGATGTCATCTGTATTAAGTACTGGGGCTGTGAGAACAAACTACCCCAGAGTAGGTAGCCTACACCATAGAAACTTACTTTCTTACAGTTCTGGAAGCTGGAAGTCTGGGACCAAGGTGTGGGCAAGGTTGTTTCCTCTGAGAGCTGAGAGAGAGGGTCTGTTCTAGACCTTTCTTCTTGCTCATATATGGCCATCTTTTCCCTGGGTCTTCATTGTGTTGTGTCTCTGTCCAAATTTCCTCTTCTTATAAGGACACTCACTGTACCAGAGCATGAGACCAAAACCCCTCATTGTTATCATGTTTCCTTCATAACATTCCTAGTATTGAAATTAATTGTGAATTACCTCAGACTCACTTATGTAAAAGAAGTATGTCTCGTTGTTTTTGTTTGTAATCTAGTCTCAGAGATTTCCCCTTTGTTTTCCTCTACCTCTCTGATGTACCATCAATGAGATCATGTCCATTCTGCAATAAAATTTGTTTAAAAAGTCACCTGGCCAGTATGGCTCAGCAGTTGAGCATTTACCCCTGAATCAGGAGGTCACGGTTTAATTCCTGCTCAGGGCACATGCCCAGATTTCTGGCTCAATTCCCAATAAGAGGCATGCAGGAGGCAGCCGATCGAGGATTCTTTGTCATCGTTCATGTTTCTATCTCTCTCTCTCTCCCCCTCCTCTCTCCGAAATCAATAAAAACATAACATATTTTTTAAAAGCCAGACTAACTCCTAACTTATTATTTTGTTTTTTTAACCCATCAGAGAGCTGAGACACAATGAATAGCCCTAAACGTTGAAGGAAAGATGGTGCCTACAGGGAGACAGAAGATGAAGCATTCACTTATCTGAGGGAGACAGGAACCAGATATGGTCAGAACAGGTAAGGTGAAAATTGAAATATTGAAAAACTGATTCAGTCCAAAACTCAGGCAGAAAAATCCAAGATGTGTCAGGAAGTAGGAAGTGTTCACCACCAACAACAGAAGACTGTAACATATCAAAAGACAGTAGGACCCAACCTGAAAGCTTCTAATGGCCAATGGTGGAACATCTCAGCAACAAAATAAATAATGGTAATGTTGTATTATTAAATATCCATCAATCCACACTATACTGATTTGAATGAAAATGAGTAAATGAATGAATGAATGAATGAATGAATAAGAGCAACAACTCTCTTTACAATTAATAAATGTAAAAGGAATGAAAGAAATTGAAAATCACCAACTTCCAGGCTCACCCAAGCTACTTCTAGTGGTATTTCCATACGAATAGCCTATCTCAGTTTATGCCGGATTTTTCTACAATCTCTCAAAGGTTCACAAACCCTTAATAATTACTGCAGACAAGATCCTCCAAAGAATGCTAAAATCAATGGATAAAAGTTTAAGCAGAAACAAACTAAATTAAATATCTTAAAGGAGAAAAAATAAATTACATGATTATAATTAAGTAACTCAAAGGAACTGATTATGTTTAGAAAAGAATGTTAGTAGATACAATAAAGCTTGAGAGAATATTCAAACACTGTACTATATGTTATAAATTTCTAATTGCAAAGAGATAAAAAGTTTCCTTATTAAAGTGTTAGATACCGCCATGACCAATTTGGCTCAGTGGATAGAGCGTTGGCCTGCGGACTCAAGGGTCCCAGGTTCAATTCCAGTTGCATGCACATACCCAGTGGAGGGGTGTGCAGGAGCTGGCTTATCGATGTTTCTCTCTCATGGATGTTTCTAGTTCTCTATCCCTCTCCCTTCCTCTCTGGAAAAAATAAAAAATAAAGTGTCAGATACCACTTTAATGAAGTGACCAAGGTTAAAATCCACCAATGATACATACTTACTTTATGGACCCTTAAGATGGTGCACTGAGCAAGGTGTATCACCTCTATATACTCTTCTCAATGAATAACCACAATCTAATGACGAGAACATTTTAAACTGATTCAGATTGAGGAAGTGACCACAAAAAAAGTGATCCTTCAATAATTTCAATGTCATAAAAGACAAGGAAAAAATGGGAGTATTTCAGAGATCAGACGAATCTTTGGAGAAATTACAATTACATGCAATGTGGTAACCTATTAAATCCTGGAAGAAAAAAATATATTAGTGGAAAAACCAGTGAAATCTAAGAGATTCCTGAGTTAATAGTATTTAGCAAGATTGATTTCTTAGTTTTGATGAAGATTCTAAGAGCAGCCGAGACCGGTTTGGCTCAGTGGATAGAGCGTCGGCCTGTGGACTGAAAGGTCCCGGGTTCGATTCCGGTCGGGGGCATGTACCTTGCTTGCGGGCACATCTCCAGTGTGGGGTGTGCGGGAGGCTGCTGATCGATGTCTCTCTCTCTCATCGATGTTTCTGACTTTCTATCCCTCTTCTTTCCTCTCTGTGAAAAATCAATAAAATATATTTAAAAAAAAAAGATTCTAAGAGCATATCAGATGTTAACTTAAGGAACAGCTAGTGAAAAGTAAAGGGGAATTCTGTACTATTTTTCAAACTCTTTTGTAAGCTTAAAATTATCCCAACATAGGATAGAGGGGTAGAAAATAGATATATGAAAAAATGCTGAACATCATTAGTCATCAGAAAATTGCAAATTAAAACCACAATGAGATACCATCTTGCACCCATTAGGATCGTTATTATCAAAAAATTGACAAGTGGTAGCAAAGATGTGGAGATAAGGGAACTCTTGTGCACTGTTGGTGGGATTGCAGATTGATATAGATGCTATTGAAAACAATTTGGAGGTTTCTCAAAAAATAAAAATTGCCATATAACCCAGCAATTTCACTTCTGGGTATTCAAAGAAATCCAAAACATAAATTAGAAAAAAATATGTGCAATTGAGGACTTCTGATCAAGATGGCAGAATAGATAACTGCTATGCTCACCTTCTCTCAGAAACACATAAAAATTACTACTAAACTAAAGAATAGTCATAATTGGGAACCACTTGAAGACTAGCTGAATAGAACTCCTGTATTAAGGATACAGAACAGGCTATGTTGACTGGTAGAAAAAGTGGAGATGGGGATGGGCAGGCCCACATCCATGGAGTGGCAGTTAAGAAACTATAGGGATATCTAAACTGCAGAGGTTCCCCTGAGAAGTGAGGACTCCCAGCCTCGCACAGGGTCCCCCAGTGTTGCTATGCAGGGAAGGGAAGTTCCCATAATTTCTGGCTGTGAAAACCAGTGCGGATTACAGTTTAGTGAGACAGAGAATGGCTGGAGTCCCAGATATTCACGTGGATTTACTTACTGATGGCCACACTCACTCTGAACTCCAGTGCTGGAACAGCATCTCAAAAAGTGCTAGGGACATACAGGAAGGAATTGAATTGTCTGGCTGCAGAGTGAGGGCTGGAGGGGCAGCTTTTTCCCCTATGGAAGTGCTGGTAGAGGCCCTTGTTCCTTTGTTGAGCTCTACCCGCATTGAGCCTGCAGGTGTAGATAGACAACAAATTACCACAACATAGGGCATGGAGATGGAAAAAGATATATGAAAACATGCTGAGTCTCCATCAACCTGGCTGACACCAGTTGCCCCACCCTATTGACTTCCTGGGGCCATGCCTCAGTCAAGCCACTTCCATACGAATAGCCTATCTCAGTTTATGCTGGGAATTTGTCTACAATCTCTCAAAGGTTTACAAACCCCAAACAAGCATCAGCTGGTCAGCCATGCCTGTACCTCTTGCTAAGTATCCTTACCCTTGTCACCAGTGGCAGCCAGATTTGGTTTGTGGGTTAGCCTCTCCCAGGCACCTATAATCCCAGCACAAGTGCTAACCATCTATGGTTCACTCTGTACCTCATATAGGTGACCACAGTCTGGGCATAGGCTGTGGCTGACCATGGCCTATAGCAGATTCTTTTTCAAGTGGCCCTATAACCAACATACGTGGTGGCAACTTCAGACCACCCCTGGGCACCAACCAACCACTTCTACAAGTGACACACCAAATGGGCAAACTGGGCAGGCACCTGCATCCAGCTAAAGTAAATCCTACTCCATAGTCAGCACCTGAACAATAGGTTCTCCACTGTAGTAAAGACCAGTCCTCCCAGCCAACCAGCCTGAGGGACAACTCCTCCCACTGATGTGACAACAGCAATAAACGCTCAAATGCAACAGAATGGCATATACAAACCACGTAAGGAATACTCCTGGAGTGCCTGGCATAGGTGAACAAGGAGAGTACACCACTGGACTCCACAGATCACCCCCTATGTAAGTCCATTCTATCAAAACCAGGAAACATAGCAGATTGATCTAATACATAAAAACAATATACAGTGTCATCCAAAATAAGGAGACAAAGAAATAATATCCAAATAAAATAACAGAATGAACTCCAAAAAAAGAACTAAACAAAATGGAGCAAAGCAATCTACCAGATGCAAAGTTTAAAAAAAAACTAGTTGTAAGGATTCTCAATAAAATTAAGAGTAGTGAGAATTGTAGTGGGTAGAAAACATAAAAATGAAATAGAAAACATAAAAAAGAATCAGAAATTAAGAATACAGTAACTGAAATAAAAAAATAAATTACAGCAAATCAACAATAGAGTAGATGAATCAGAGGATCAAATTAGCAATTAGAAAAATAAAGTAGGAGAAAACACCCAATCAGGACAACAAAATAAAATAAAATAAAACAAAATAAATGAGAATGGTTTAAAGAGCCTCTGGGACAACATCAAAAGGGTACTACATGCACATTATAGGGGTACTATAGAAGGATAAAGGATAAAGCAAGTAATTGAAAACCTATTTGAAGAAATAATAATGGAAAATTTTCTTAACCTGACAAATAAAATCAATATACAATTCCAGGAAGCACAGAGATGAACCCAAAGAAGCCCACACCAAGGCACATAATATTTAAAATGCCAAAGTTTAAAGATAATAAAAGAATCTTAAAAGCAGCAAGAGAAAAGCAGTTAGTTACAAACAAGAGAACCCCAGAAACACTGTCAGCTGATTTCTTAACAGAAACTTTCCAAGCCAGAGGGATTGGTGTGAATTATTTAAAGTGATAAAAGTAAACAAGGGGATAAGGACACATATGTTATACCTTAATCAATAAAGAAAAAAATAAATAAAAATTAAAAAAAGAAAAAGTAAAGATATATAACCAATATTACCCAGTAAGGCCATTATTTAGAATCAAAGAGAAATAAAGAGCTTCCCAGACAAGAAAAAGCTGAAGAAGTTAATCACTATCAAATCAGTGTTACAAGAAATGTTAGAAGATTTTTAAAGAAGACAAATATAGAATATATATATAAATAAAATGTCAATAATTAAATATCTACAATACTTATTTTAAATGTAAAAGGATTAAATGCTCTATCAAGGGTGGCTGAATGGATAAGATAGTAAGATCCATACATATGCTGTCTACAAGAGACCCACATCAGATCAAAAGACATACTAGAAAGTAGAGATGGAAAACTATATTTCATACAAATAAAAAAAAAGCTGGGGTAATGTAGATATTAAAAACAAAGGCTATAACAAGATATATAGAGGACCTATTAATTCCACTTCTGGGTATTCACCTTTAGAAACTCAAAACAATTATTCAAAAAGACATATGCATACTTATGTTCAGCACAGCATTATTTACTTATATATATATGTATATATATGTATATATGTATATATATGTGTATATATATATATGTATATATATATACATATATAATTATTATTATTTATATAAGAGCCAAGATAGGGAAGAGACCTAAGTGTCCACATATAGATCAATTAATAAAGAAGAATATATATATATATATATATATATATATATATATATAAAATCACATATATTCACACACACACATACACACGCACACAATGGAATATTATTCAGCCACAAAAAAGAATAAAATATTGCCATTTGTGCCAACATAGATTGACTTAGCAGATTTTATGATAATGAGAAATAATTCAATGACAAATAGCATATAATTTCACTTATATGTGAAATCTAAAAACAAAATAAACAAACAAAACACACAAAAACTCATAAATACAGAGAACAAATAAATGTTTGGTAGATGGAAGAGAATTTGGGGAAATTGGTGAAAAGAGGTAAGGTATTAAGATTTACACATTGTCAGATATGAAAACAGTTATGGGGATGTAAAATACAGTGTAGGGAATATAGTAAATAATGTTGTTATAAACATGCATGGCATCATATGGGCACTAGATTATTGGGGTGATCATTTCATCAGTTATATAAATGTCTAATCACTATGTTTCAAAGTAGGAACTAATAAAATATTGTATGTCCACTGTAATTAAAAAAAATAACAATTAAAAAAATTACCTCCACATGCAAACTTAATGCTGAAAAAAAGAAATTTTATCTAATAAAAGAGCAATATGCAAATTATCCATACTTCCTCTACACCCACAAGCCACACCCACCAGCAAATTAGGAGTGAGTATGCAAATTAACCCATCCAAGATGGCTGTAGGCAAAGAACAAGCAGGAGGCTTGGATTTCCCTGGGCAATGGAGAAAGTCAAGCTTCCTGCACATCCTGGCCAACCCAGGACTCCACTCAAGGCTACAAAGTTTCAATTATAGAAGATAAATAAATCCCAACAAAAATGGCCATGGCCACAGAGCCAGCAGGGAGGTTGGGTTTCTCTGGGCAATGGAGGAAGCCAAGCTTCCTTCCTCCCTGTGGCTTGCCCTGGCTTCCACTCAAGGCTACAAAGTTTCAATTATAGAAGATAAATAAATCCCAGATACCAGGGCCTCTGCTTGGGTCACTGGGGGGTGTGGCCAGCCTGAAAATCACCACAGGCCCTCATCTAGGCCACCTCATGCCCCAAGGGAACCCCTACCCTAATCCACATCACCCTTCAGAGCAAACCAGCTAGCCCCCATCCATGCACCAGGTCTCTATCCTATCTAATAAAATAATAATGTGCAGATTGACCATCACTCCAACACACAAGATGACTGCCCCCACGTGGTCAAAGATGGCTGTCCCCAGGTGGACACAAGATGGCCACCACAAGATAGGCAACAGGGGAGGGCAGTTGGGAGGGATTAGGCCAGCAGGAGAGGGCAGTTATGAATGATCAGGCCAGCATGGGAGGGCAGTTGAGAGGGACCAGGCATGCAAGGGAGAGCAGTTGGGGGTGATCAAGCTAGCAGGGGAGGGAAGTTAGGGGTGACCAGGTCAGCAGAGGAGGGAAGTTGAGGGCAATCGGGCCTGTAGCAAAGGGTAGTTGTGGGGGATCAAGCTCTGCAGGAAAGAGTAGTTGGTAGGGGGGCAAGCCCATAGTGGAGGGCAGTTAGGGGCAATCAGCCTGGCAGGGGAGTGGTTAGGGGGTGATCAGGCTGGCAGGCAGAATTGGTTAGGGGCAATTAGGAAGGCAGGCAGGCAAGCAGTTGGGAGCCAGTAGTCCTGGATTGTGAGAAGGATGTCTGATTGCCCTTTTAGGCTCAAATATAGTGATAGTATAGTTATTCTGCTTTTATTTTCCTTAGTGACACACAGATACTAATTTAAATGATCAGTTGGACACCCCTCCAGGGTCCCAGATGGAGAGGGTGCAGGCTGAGCTCAAGCACACACACCCCCATGAATGAATTTCATTTACGAGGCTTCTAGTAGTCTAATACTGGTGGGTTATTTATTGAAGCTGAATTGAAATATCACATTAATTTGAGAAATGATATTTTTTAATAATATTGAATCTCACATCTAGATATCATATTTCTATTTTCTCCAGGATTTATGTTTGTTTTGACTTTTAAACGAATTTCATCAATATCTTTAATATATAACTTAAAATCATAATTTCCTTCTCGTATATTTTATAGTTCTATTGTTTATTAAAAATTTTATTTTCTATTAGTTTCTAACTGATAATTAGACAAACTACTTAATTTTGTAAAAGTATACAATATGTGGGAATTTTACTGAAATATTATTAGAGTTTTAATGATTTTCAATTATTTTGTCAGGATTTCTAAGTAGATAATCACAACTATTGCAGATATGAAATTTTGGGTTTTTCTTCCTAATATTTGTTGTTTAGACTTATTATATTAGTTAAGTTCTACAGAATAAATGAGAACAACAATGATGACAGGCACCATTGCCTTATCACTCAGTTGAATGTAGAGCACCTTACTGCAATTGGGTGGTTTTCATTCTTCTTTTTTCTTTCTTATCCATGAGTTATAGAACTCATTCTTTTCATTGAGTATTATTATATTCATTAAAAAAACATATTTAATGTGTTTCCCATTAGAGTTGAAAAGTATTCAATATTTAATCATTTCAAACAAAATAAAAATTTCCACATACTTTAATTTCATCAACCTAGTTCTATTTTTCAGTATATTTTGGAATTTTAGTTCCAAATTTTACTTCAGTATAGACTCAGTAAATTATTTACAACTGCTTTGTTGGTAATCAGTTCTCTTGATCCTTTTATAATTGAGTATGGCCTCTATTCTTTTTTTTTAAATTAACAATTTCTTTTTTTTAATTAATTTTTTATACATATCTCCCCATTGCCCCCCCTCCCTCCCAGGCATACCCCAACCCCCCAGTGTCTATGTTCATTGGTTATGATTATATGCATAGATACAAGTCCTTTGATTGATCTCTTATCTACCTCACCTAACTTTAATCTTCCTGCTGTAATTTCACAGTCTGTTTGAATCTTTACTGTCTCTGTATCTATCCTTTTGTTCATCAGTTTATAATGTTCTTTATTATAATAAAGAACATTATAAACTGATGAGTGCGATCATGTGATGCTTCTCCTTCATTGACTGGCTTATTTCACTAAGCATAAGGCTCTCCAGTTCCAACCAGGTTGCTGAAAATGGTAAGAATTCCTTCTTTTTAATGACAGCATAGAATTCCATTGTGTAGATGTACCACAGTTTTCTGATCTACTCATCTGCTGACGGGCACCTAGGCTGTTTCCAAATTGTGGCTATTGTAAATTGTGCTGCTATGAACATAGGGGTGCATAAATCCTTTCTGATTGGTGTTTGTAATTTCTTAGGATAAATTCCTAAGAGTGGTATTACAGGGTCAAATGGGAGTGGCCTCTATTCTTAAATATTAGCTTACTAGTAACTTAATATTAAGAGAAATTTTCCCTAGATGGTTTGTCTCAGTGGATAGAGCATAGGCCTGCAGACTAAAGGGTCTTGGGTTTGATTCTGGTCAAGCGCACATCCCCAGGGTTGCAGGCTCAATCCCCAGTAGGGGATATGCAGGAGGCAACCAATCAATTATTCTTTCTTATTGATATTTCATGTTTCTCTCTCTCTCTCTCTCTCTCTCTCTCTCTCTCTCTCTCTCTCTCTTTCTCTCTCTCTCTCTTTCTCTCTCTCTCTCTTCCCCCCTTCCTCTCTGAAATCAATAAAAAAATACATATATTTTTTAAAAGGAGAAATGTATGCTCTAAATTATGTTCTCCCAGGACTTTGTAAAAAGTCCTTCTTCTCCTTTACCATTCTGTGCTGGAGATGAGAAGTTGAATGCAAGTTTGAGGATTATCCTTTATTATAGTAAAGTAGAATTTTGTTCTTCGGAAGGTTAGAATTTTTCTATAACTGGCATTCTGAAATTTCACCAGAGAGAATACAGTTATTCTCTTTTTGTTTTCCTTAGTGACACACAGATATTAAGTTTACCATTTATTTCTATAACCAACAGATTTCCTTAATATTTTTATACCTTTTGTTGCATATAATGGGCCTCCTTTATGCTCTTAGCTTTCCTTAATTTCTTTGTGTATTAGGACAAAATGTATATGTCCTGAGTCAAACTGAAAATATCTCTTCCACTAGCAGAGAATGAAAAATCTGAATGCAAGAACCTGGGCTCTGCTCCATTTGTGTGGGAGGTGAAAGGGAGCATATATATTTAGCAAGTTTTGTTTTTAACGAGATTGATAATTACTCTTTTAGGTATCAGTTTCTCTTTCTCCCTAGCACCTGTGAGTGAGATAGAAAACTGCCTTGGTTTAATAGGCTTCAATACTCATTTTGGGACTCTCTTGCCTCAGGACTACCAAATTCATTTGGCAAGTGAGGTATACTCCAGTTTATACCCAACAAAGTGAAATCAGCTCATCTAAATGATACTGATAAAATCCTTCTACCGACAACTCTATGTGGCATTACCCCTTTTAGCTTACATTTTCTCTCAGTTTGAATTACTTTAGAGTTCTATTTAACAAAGAAAAAATAAAAAAAATCATATATTTTGTAGCTGATTCCATCTGCTTATTATCTTGCAGAAATCATTCAATCCTTTTGGTCTGAGGATAACACTCCATCTAGCTTTTTGTGATGTTATAAGAATATTATATTTTTGCACATTACTTTATAACACTTGAAGAGAAACAAGAGGTAATGTGTTCACATAGATATTTTGAACTGGAAATCTTCTTATGTTTACTTTTTTATGTTTTAGGATAGAGAAAAAAATGGCATAATACATACCATGCTTCAGTTCTATGAGCAGAAGATAGAATAAAAATATTATATAAAGAGGAAAGGCAAAGGGAGAACAAAAGTAGAAAGCTATTGTTAACACAAAAGAGAGAAGGGACTTTGAAATAATTTATAAATATATATACCTTACTCTGAACTTCACAAGAAGAAAGATAGCTAGAGAGAAAAATCGTAATAAAAGTAAGGGATATACAGAAGAGAAAATTGAAAAAGACAACTTCACATACACATGGCAAGACAATGATTAAGTGCAAACATACACACACACACATACACATACACACATGTGCTCTCATGCATGCATGTGCATGCCCAGCATGTACATGGAGTATTAGTGATTTCTAGTCATTTCACTCTTCCGCCTGTTTAGGGGTTTGAAAGTTTAGTAACTAGTTTTCATTCTGTTTTATTTTCCATGCTAAATGCTGTGGAACTTTTCTTGTTTGTTTGTTTTAACTTCAGGTTGCCAATGTGAAAGAAAATGCAAAAGGAAACAATTAGTTAAATTCAACAAAAATAACACCCTAGCCGAGACCAATTTGGCTCAGTGGATAGAGCATAGGCTTGCGGACTAAAAGGTCCCAGGTTCGATTCCGGTCGGGGGCATGTACCTTGCTTGCGGGCACATCTCCACTGTGGGGCGTGCAGGAGGCGGTTGATCGATGTCTCTCATTGATGTTTCTGACTTTCTATCTCTTTCCCTTCCTCTCTGTAAAAAATCAATAAAATATATTAAAAAAATAAAAAAATAACACCGTAGGAGAAATAAGGAATTACTGAAGCAATTGCCCTACAGTACTTCCAAATGTTCATTATGCATCCAATAGTGATTCATCCAGTCCCCTATATACTTTCTATTGGTGATAGGCAGTTCTCTCAGAGTCTGGTGCCCTTCCATCTGTAACACAGACACAGGATACATAAGATGCTGTGTGTCTGATGGTTAGGCAGAGTATGTAACACTGTCTCCACCAAGACACATGTGCAATCCCCATGTGTTTGTGTGGCTCTGTTTTTACACTTTATAGGAGGTAGGTGGTTAGTAAGTTTATCCATGACTAATGATCTGTCCAGTGTCAAAAGTAAAAAACAAATCAATTATTGGCTGCAGCTGTATTCTTAGACAGCATTGTATGTGGAAATTAGATGAGAGATGAGAAAAGATTAATGTAGGAAGTAGATGTTGTTGCTGGTTGTTTTGGATATTTCAAAGGTAATCAAAATATAACTAAAATTCACAGATACCCAGAATTCAGAGTCTCACGTTAAAACTTCAAGTACAAAAGCAGCTTTTCTTCCATATTTGGTGCCAAGGCATCAAATAAATTTTCTTAGTAAGGCAATAACTCAGGAGAGTATATTTCATGTATGAACAGTCAAGGAAAAATTGCAGCATTTATTAAACTAAATAAATGTATTTCCATTGTTTGCAATAAAAAAAACGAGAATAACGCATAAAAGAAAATCTAAAAATAGATTGCACACGGTATAGATTTATATCTCCCAGGCATAAAAGAACTCTGGAGATAGGCAATATAGAATCAGTGACATCTCTGTTCTCAGAGTCACAGGTTTGAGTTCTGGTCAGCCATCCTCAGTATGACTTCCAATCTTACTGACAGTCTAGAATAGCTGCTGAAGCTCCCATCCAATGTATCCACATACCAGGCCATAGGAACAAATTATAGAGGGTATGTGGACAAAAGCTTTTTTTCCCTGAATCTTCCTGAAAACCTCACTCATCTCAATGGTCAGGCTTAGCTGTATGTCTACGGCTTCTTGTAATGCTGGGAAACAGTCTAAAGGTTTCAATTATATTGTGAACTTCTTACTAAAAATGAAAGGGAGATGAAAGTTACTACTTTAGTACCTGATCCAAAGGCTTAATAAAATCAGGTTCATATTGGCCTAGGTGAAGTCATGCAAGTTTCTCAAATATCAGGCCATCAATTCAGGTGAGCTTTAGCTTAGAAAATGAAGAGAACATTCAAATAGCACATTCTTGATTTATTTAGCAAATGTTCCAAAATTTAGTGCAAGTGAAGAGGCTTCAAGTAAAAGAGCAGATATGGTATATCAGTGGAGCATCCTCAAGTGGGCCCCTCTCAGCCTAAGAAGATACATGATGACAATGACACTATATGACTTAATGTTGTGTTTTGCCATAGTCTCTTCAAACCTGGGGCTTATACCACTATTCAGAAAGAACTTACTAGTACATGATTGATGCCCTAGATACTTCCATTTAAGAAGATTTAAGACATAGCACTATCTTAGCTTTTAAACCAAACTTACGGGGCTGAGGGCATCACACCCTAAGGAGAGTGAGGGGAAGGAAAAGTCATTAGCCTATTGTCCCTGATCCCTTTCTCAACCCTCAATTACCTTCCTCCTGGGAAGCAGGTTTCTTTCAACAAATGAGCCAAATACTTCTCCTGGCTTTAATGACCTTTTTAATAAGTCAAAAGGGAAGATAGAGTATTGGATATTATCCATATGAGGATCTTGCTTGTACTAGCCCATCACTGTGCCAACCCAAGGTTTCTCTGTATGTGCAGCACAGACCAAATTATTGACACAATTGGTGGCTTCTGATGGAATTTGATGAATATTTGATCATGATAAAGTTCCTATTAAATTAAATAAAACAGTTTCACAATGATGGGAGGATGAGAGTGTAATTCAGTAATGACCACTTCTTAGAAGTTTTCTGTCCATAGATTTAAGTATATAAGATAAAAAATACAAATGGAAGGCTTAAGTAGGATGGTAACATAAGAAATAGTGGAATGAGCATTAAAGTGTTATTATATTATTAACATATTAAAATAAAAATCACATTAATGTTTGGCTCCATAACTTTTTCTTCTGTTTCTAAGAAAACACATTTTCTCTAAGAATTTCAAACTCATTGTTATAAATAATCTTCATACCACATCTGAGAGAGACATGCCCTCTCAGGATTAATAGGCTTTGGGCTTTTCCTAAAGTTCTTTTAGACATATGTGAGAAGTGCCACCAACACAAGCCTATCAAATAAAAGAGTAATATGCAAATTGACTGTGCCTCGGCCACATCCATAGGCCACACCACCAGCCAATCAGGAGCGAGTATGCAAATTAACCCAACCAAAGTAGCTGCAGCCACAGAGTGAGCAGGAGAATTGGGTTTCACCGGTAATGGAGGAAGCCAAGCTGAACACTCCCTGGCTGGTCCTGGATTCCATTCAAGGCTACAAAGTGCCAATTATAGAAGATAAATAAATCCTAATAAAAATGGTGGCAGCCACAGAGCTGGAGAGAGCCAGGAGGCTTGGGTTTCCCTGGCAATGGAGGAAGCCAAGTTTTCTGCCTGCCCTGGCCTGGTCTGGCCTCTGCTCAAAGCTACAAAGTTTCAATTATAGAAGATAAATAAATCCCAGATACCAGGGCCTCCGCTTGGGTTGCTGTGGGGTGTGGCTGGCCTGCACACCACCACAGGCCCCTCACCCAGGCGGCCTCATGCCCCAAGGAATCCCGCACCCTGATCCAGGACACCCTTCAGGGCAAACCAGCCAGCCTCCACCCATGCACCAGGCCTCTATGCTATCTAACAAAAGAGTGATATGCAAATTGACCATCACTCCAACATATAAGATGGCTATCCCCATGTGGACACAAGATGGCCACCACAAGATGGTCCGTAGGGGAGGGCACAGTTGGGTGGGACCAGGTCTGTGAGGGAAGGCAGTTGTGGGCGATCAGGTCAGCAGGGGAGGGAAGTTGAGAGTGAATGAACTTGGAGGGATGTGTAGTTGGGGGGACGTAGGCCTGCAGGGGAAGGCAGATAAGGGCAATCAGGCTAGCAGGGAGTGGTTAAGGGGTGATCAGGCTGGCGGGTAAAAGTGGTTAGGGCCAATAAGGAAAGCAGGCAGATGAGTAGTTGGGAGCCATCAGTCCTGGATTGTGAGAGGGATGTCTGACTGCCTGTTTAGGCCTGATTTGTGTATGGAGGTGGGGGAGGAGTGTCCCTCAGCCCAGCCTGCATCCTCTCGAATCCCTCGAGGAGTCCCAGATTGGAGAAAGTGCAGGCTAGGCTGAGGGACACAGAATCCCCACCTACCCCCCCACCCCCACACAAATTTCGTGCAGCAGGCCTCTAGTAAATAATATTAAGCAATATAATTGTATTGAGACAAAGAGGTAGAACATTGCAGTAGTTGATAATTTGTTCTGAACATGTATGATTTAGCTGGTTATTCTGTAAATATTAGTGGTAATCCCAGTTTGGGTAGTATGATGTTGTTTGTACCAGAGACTAATCTACACAACCAATAAAATCTAAAAAGACAAGCAAAATCAAAAGGAGAGGGGGAATATTTGAAAGGCATATAACATAGGGTTAAAACATAAAGAATTCTTACAAATACAAAATTTTCAATGTTATTCATTTTAGCATTTTTTGTAGTAAATTGGAAACAATCTGAATACTTATCAATAGAAAATAAGTATAAAAAATGCAAAGAATGGTGCATTCATACTACATAAAATGTGAATAATCATTAAGGGTTCCAGAGTTGTTTTTCAATATTTCATTAGTTTTGATTGAATCAGTGGAATCCTGGAGATGGAAGTAGAAAAGAGCTTCTAAATAAAATTTGTTCATTAAGCCATCGGTTTATATAATAATCACTGTCTTTAGAATAAATAAATATCATGAGCCCAGGTTGGTTCATAAATGTTAATTTGTCTTGATAAACACACAACAAGGGATCTAAGAGTAGGAACTTGACCACAAAGTAATGTAAATAAGGTATAAGGATTTTCTTTCAGTCTTGTTGAAAAATAAATTTCCTCAGGTAGAAACTTGACAAACAATGATTAACCCCCAAGATGAAAATTTAAGAAATAAAATAAACTTTTAAGAATCACCTGTGGTGTCCCGACCCGCGGGTTAAGTCAAGGAGGACCCTAGACGGGGAGTGGGGATGAAAGGGACAAGAGACACAAGGGATGGAGAGAAGACAAAGTTCTGATCAAGTCTCATTTATTCAGGAGTAGTTCGGGGTATTTATAGGGAGAAGGAGGAATGAGGCCTAGCCCTTAAGGTGAAACACCTGGCTTGCGGGAAAGAGATAGGGTTTGGGGTAATAGAAACCTAGCCCGAGGTTAGTGCTGATGTGGCTGGAGCTTACTACAAAATGGCTGTCAAGCACAAGTTTCCCACACTGTGGCACTACCTGATAAATGTCAAGACAACAACCAACTGAGCATTTCTGCTCAACCAGTCCCAATTATTATTATATTTTTTAATCAGGCCAGTTGCCACATATTTTCACCCATATGCCCCACCTCCTCCTGTTCATCAGATGTGGAGAGGACTCTTCATAAATGTTGACTGAAGGCACAGTAATTTCAGAATTCTTAAATAGATAAATTGGGAATTAATAAAGTTTAAAAAACAACAAATAACTAGTCTTTTTCCCAAGGAATTTGTAATCTGCTGGAGACCCTAAAAGCATTTAGGACAACATTTCTCTAAATTTAGATTATTGTAAACAGAAAAAAAATGTGGCTTTAATCTTAAAATTAATAAAGTGGCCCATCAGTGGCCGATGAGGGTCACTTGCTACATAATGTAGACATAGTAAAACCCTCAAACTTGATGACAGCTGCCTTCCTAGACAGTGTTTACTCCCCCTTCAGCAAATACGTATAGCTGTTTCCTACCCTCCTTATTATTTTGGGAGAGCACAGTTATAAGCAATAGTGTTAAATGCCTATTTTTTCTTGGGTTTCTCTTCCACTAAGAAATACTATTCCAAGCTTTTATTCTTCTGATTCTTCAATGCCCTGACAGAAAACTCAAGCCCTTATTATTAGCCTCACAGTCTACAGAGCAACCCTCAACCTTATTTTGATGACCAGTCAGGCTATATTTTCTAGAAAAGTGATTTTACTCTCCAAGTCAATCAGAGGAAACCTAACCATGGATTAGTTGTCACCTTTTTGTCAGAGTAAGTTCTACAGCCATACCTTCACCATAATATGCCAACACACAACAGACAACTTCCATTTAGGATAGAAGAGTGAAAATACACAACTAAAAAATATGACTTCTTTGATGGTGTCTTGAAGGAGGGAAATGAATCTACATGTTCAGTCTATAAAAGCCTCAGGATGATGTACCATAGTAAAATGACCAGGGAATCAAGGTCAAACTCCCACTCTCACATACACCCTCCTACTATGTGGGAATATGCAATCTTATAATTCCAGTACTGTATCTTACCCCATCAAATATTTTCCTCCCACTCTCTGTCTCTCAAATCTACTCAAATCAGGCCTTTGTTTCCCCAATAATTCCCACATACACCCACTTTATTGAGCAATTCCTTTCAATATCACCAATGAACTCTATGTTTTAATTCCAAATGATGAACTCCCACTCTAACTGACCTATTGCAGCACTTTTACACAGTTGAATACCTCACTGCTCTGTCTCTTTCTTTTTAAGAGAAAGAAAGAGAGAGAGAAACAGAGAGAGAGAGAGAGAGAGAGAGAGAGAGAGAGAGAGAGAGATTGCTTCCTGTACATGCACAGAACAGGGCCCAAACTCACAACCTGGGTGTGTGTCCTGATCATGGAACTCACCACCTTTCAGTGTACAGGAAGATGTTCCAACCAACTGAGCCATATCGGCCAGGGCCCCCCCTTCTCTTTAATACTCTTTTTATATTTAGCTTCCAGGCCACCACAATCCCCCCACCCCTTTTATTCCATTTCCCATTCTTTCTCATTCTCCTTTGCTGATATGTCCTCTTCCCCCTAATTTCTAAGAATTATGACTCACTGCTCTGCTCTGTCTTTGGTCCTCCTTTCTATCTACACTTTTTCCAGGGGTTATTTCTTGAAGACTTATCTTTAAAAATATCTATGTTCCAGAGTCCTAAATTTATATCTCTATTCAAGACTTCCTGAAGTTCAGACTGTTTACTTGATATATCCATCTGCATGTTTAGTATTCATTTCAAACTTAACACATCCCAAGCGAACTCCTATTTTTCCTCTCTAAACTTCCCCATCAGTCTTTCCTATCTCCGTTGTGGCAATTTCAACCAATTATTAACTTAGGCCAACAAACTTTAAGTGCTTCTTGATTCCTTACCTTCTGCCTTTACCTATATCAGTTCTGACAAGAATTCCTGTTAGTTTATCTTCAAAATGTATCCAGAATCTAGCAATTTTTCACCATTTCCCCTATTTCCACCTTAATCTAAGCCACCATAATATCTTATCTAAACTGCTGCTGTAGTTTTTTAATTGGTCCTGCTTATTTCATTTCTTTTCCCCTACTTACTATAGAATTACCCTTTTAACCTAATTTTGTTCATGATTTCTTTCAGAAAACAATACAATCTCTCTAAGCAGTACATCACTCATAGGGGGAAAAATAAGTCTAGTAATATTTACCTTTCATGAAAAAAATAAATCTAATAATATCAACTTTTATTGGGTTGATTTAAAGATCAATGAGATGATAGATACAAACTACTAAGACACCCAGCACGTAATAGTGTTAAATTTTAGTACCATGGGCAGAAGAGTAATTTTTATGTAATTTCTGAAATCTGTTGTCTCTATGAATTATTAGCCATTTATTATTTTGAAGAATGTGATTCAAAATTTTCCATATCTACAACTGCTAAGCTACTATTTTAAAAAGTTATAACCTGAACAAGTTGCTCCAGTGTTTGTGCTCTTCACCACTATAGCATACCTTATACATCCACCAAAAAAAATGTGGCAGATATTAGTAAAATACATCACCTCAGAAATGGTAGGAGCTCCTTCCTTTTTATAGCCGTGTAGTATTCTATTGTGTAGATTACCAGTTTTTTAATCCACTCATCTGCTGATGGGAACTTAGGCTGTTTCCAAATCTTAGCTATAATAAATTGTGCTGCTAAGGGGACCATTATGTTAAGTGAAATAAATCCGTTGGAGAAACATAAATATCATATGATCTCACTCATTTGTGAAATATAATGAATAAACTGATGATCAAAACCAGATCCAGAGATAGAGAAGCATGAACAGACCATCAAACCTCAGAGGGATGGCAAGGGAGAGCGGGTAAAGGGGGAGATCAACCCCAAATGACTTGTATGCATGCATATACTAGTAAGCATAACCAATGGACAAAGACACCAGGGGTGTGAGGGCATGAGCTGGAGGGGCGATGGGTAATGGGGGAACAAGGACACATATGTAAAACCTTAATCAATAAAGAAAATTAAAAAAATATATCACTTCACAATTAAACCCCTTAGACTACATAAATTTAGAGTCTGGGAAACAATACAGGATTGTAAATGATGGGAGCTATTGCTTAAAATTAAAGAATTACATTTCACAGTTCGGAAACTAAGGGACAGTAGCAGCTACATGAAGCTCATGAATAAAGTCATAACATCAATGTCAGTAAACACTTAAGGCAACGTAAGAAAAATTCAAATGGCAAGAAAGTTCTTCATAGTCGTACACAAGGCATGTAGTAACATGTAGTTCCAAGCCTGACAGACATCTGTGGGAGTATCTGCTAAGTCATCCAAATCAAACTGAGGCAAAGAGTGTGGTAACTGCATGTTTTATAATAAGGCACTGGCACCAGCCATGGCAGGGTTGAAGGGCAACGCTTCAATAAGGCCTTGCTATTTCCCTAGATCATTTGGCAATGCTGGTACCTAGTATTTACTAGGAAGCAAGCCTCGGAGGGAAGGCAGCGGAAGGCGGTTCTGTAAGTTTCCATTAATCAGAAGCTCTGTGAAAACCCTGATAAGACTGGGAAGGCAGGCAGGTGGGCCATAGGTAAGACAATACAAATAGAATTTTATTACAAACTAAAATTTATTGAGCAATCACCATACCATGGACTGTCCTCAGTCCTTCACTTCAGTGGATTCAATCCTTACAGAAAACAAGCAAGGGAAATATGACTACCCCTGTCCCAAGTGAGGAAACTCAGGTTCCTAAGGGACCGACTCAACCAAAACCCCAGAGGTGGAAACTATTCAAGTTTGAATTCAAATCAGTTTTTTATGACACAAAAGCTTATGCTCTTTACCACAAAGCTATTGAGAAATAAGTAACTGTTGACAATGAGTGTAATTCTTTTACAGTATTTGTTTAGAATGCTAAGGTAAAAGGGTCAAATTTTTTCTTTTAAAATATCCATATTTTTGTTTCCATTCATCACCTCTTGGCAATAATTCTGTACAATCTTTAAAATAATCACATATGTTTACCCCAGTGCCTTTACTCCCCAGTCTATAATGTAAGGAATGTAGGTTAGATGGACCCTGGGAAAACTTTATACAATTGATATACTGATTGAAATATTATTGCCGTAAGCTACTGTGAACTGCCTTTATGTGAGTGCCTCAAACAGATGCAGGCTCTGTGCTCTTTCATGCCATTGACATGTTTCCTAACAGGCTAGAAAACAAGAACATCAGCTGGTCTAGCTCAGTCAGGGCTTGGGGACAAAAGGAGAGTCCTGACCTTTAGACAGACTGTGATTTTACATTGATGTCATGTCTCCCACCCAATGCTAGGTACTGTGGGAAGAAACTAAAATTTGATAGGTGACATTTAAGAGTGTCCTGTAAATGATGCAAAGAGAAAATGGCCTCTCAGAGGGCTCCGGTGTCTCTGTACACAGCGTCAAGACATGTGTGAAAGCCCAAGGCTATAGCAAGCTTGTTGTACAGCCTGGAACAATGCTGCAATTGTATGGGTATCACCCCTTAGAATTCACAGCACAGGCAGGATATGAATGTGTCCCAAGCAGGGTTTGACAGCTGTTTCAGAGCTTTTAGATCAGAGATAGAAACAGATATGATTTGCATAATCTCTTTTTTGCATTACATTTCCAGTTGGGTGGGTTGCCTTTCCTGTTATACAACCTATCCCAAGAACTTGCCCAGCCTCTCACCTCACTCATCTTTCCCCAGCATCTCCTTGCTAGCCACTTCCATCTTCTCCCAACCATTTCCAAGATACTCAGAATCATGTCAACACCCAGAAAATCTGCTAAGCCCAGGTTGGTGTTTCAGAATTATTAATACTTATATCAGTTATAAATGAACAGAGGAAGGAACTTGTGCTCCTGAATATTGGACAATTCTGTGTTTTAACAAATTTAAAGAATTTCCCAGTTGATCTTGGGAATAATATTTGCTAAATGTGTTTTATGAGCTGATTGTATAGATGCCTGTAATACGTTTTTAGTTATTAGGCAATTGCAATCTTAATCCTTAGAGAGGTTGCAGTCCAGTGATGGTTACACACTTATACAGAGGCAACTTTAGTAGAATGTAATAAGAGTTAAGCAAAATCTACTACAGCCAAAAAATAACTACAAGCCCAGAAATAACAAGTGAGGCACATTTATAAAAATACATCTTCTATAGGGACTAAACTAGTCATGAAAATAAACCCTGAATGTGTTTACCAAAAGCAAGAGCTAGCCAAAACCTTCCAATTCCTTCCACAACCACATGCCTTTTACAACAGGAGTCTACCTTTAGCCAACAGGTTGTAGCAGGAAGTTGGGCATATGATAAAAAGGCAATTTTGTAGTCCACATATACAAGGAAAAATAGTGTTTAAGTATAAGGTGTGACAGCAAGTTATTATATTGGCCAATCCATTCCTCTCTCCCTCTCAGGAATTTTAACTGATAAAATTGGGAAGAATTGTCATTTTGGTAGTGGGATAGTTATGGAAGGCACCGCAGGGGGCGGTGACTGTGAAGTGTTACAAGAGTGCGTCTCACACAGTTTTTCTGAAGTCCCCGAAGTCTTCTTGAATCCAACATTCACTCTCTGGGTTAAATTCTTGGGAAGCCTGTCTGTCTTATGCAGTCCTGGCTCACTTATCAATACAAGCCCCTTTTACTTATGCTAATCTGCATTATCTCTGTTCCTAATAATATTGAGACCAAATTGATGGGCCCAAATAAAAGAATGTGTTCCAGTGACAAATTTCATCAGTCAAAATTTTTTACAATTTTTATTACTTTTTGTGACAAACCACACAAATCTGAATAAAAAAATAATCTCTAACTGAAATTTCGTCCATTTCCTGCATTCTTTTCCAAGGCAGAAATATAGAGTTATTTTCAACATCTTTCTCCGTACTAATGAAACATATATAAAATGATATACAGCCCAGCCAATGTAGCTCAGTGGTTGAGCATCAATCTATGAACCAGGGGGTCAGGGTTCAATTTCTGGTCAGGGCACATGCCTAGGTTATGGGCTCAATCCCCAATGTGGGGCTTATAAAAGAAAGCCAATCAATGACTCTCTCATCATTGATGTTTCTCTCTCTCTCTGAAATCAATAAAAATATATTTTAAAAAATTATATATACACACATAAAGTCTTTTTGTTTGATTGTGGTCATTGCTTTTTAAAATATGTATATTCATAACTTACTTGTTTTAAATTCTTTCTGGGACTATTCAAGGAAATTAGAGTCAAAACAAAAATTCTAATTCCAACTTTGTCACTGGTTCTCTATAAAACTGTATAGAAATAAATATAGATCTTCTTGAATTAGGGTGCCAATCTTTTCATCAAAGACAAAAGGAAATAAAGTAACTCTGTGCTTTGTGCCATGCTAAGTTTTGAAAATTCCTTCCCCTCTTGTACCTGCCAATACAACAAAACAGTAACACTGGAGAATAACATTAAAGTGATAACAAGAATGCTCAGAAGAGCATGGTTAGAACGTAGTAATCTCTCACACATCTAAGACAAAGAGACAGAGTCTCTTACAGGACTATACTTCAAATCATGAGTAGGAGGAATCTTTCCTGGTCCTTGCTATGAATCTACATGTGACTTGAGCAATTTTTTTTAACATTTTGGCTTAATCCTAATATTTAGTCATATATGAAATTCAATTTAGAAAATTTTGGTAACAACACATCCCCCTTTGTTAGATAATAGGCACTGAGTGGGGAAAAAAAAAAGATTAGGACAGAATTTCTGCCCTTAGATAGCTTTCAACCCCAATAATGAGGGGGAAAGAATGAGAACTGGGAATAATAAAGTATAGTAAAATACAGACAATGCTCTCACCACCACGAAGGAAAATGTTGTGGAACTCCTGAGGACCTGGAGTTGAGAAAGGCTGGAAGTAGTTTCTGGTCAGAAACTCAAAATTGAGTTTGGAGGTTATCTAATAGAGTAAAAGAGTTGGGCTGGGGAACCACTAAGGACCCTTTTGGTTTTGACTATCACAAGACAAATGACATAGGTTATATATGCTTTCCCCCTCCACATACACAAATTCATGATACAGGTGTATGGGTAGCATCTTAAATTGGGTATAATATCCATTGAATAAGACAAGCTTTTCTTGTATTTTCTCTATCCCCTCCCAACATCCTCCTATACTTCATTCTATCTAATAAAAAGGGAACATGCTAACTGATCATCATGACTTCACAAAGATGGCAATACCCACAGCCAAAAAGGAAGGAATATGCTAATTGAGTGCCAAGCCCTCAAACATGGTGGTGACCACAGCCAAAAGATGGCAGTGCTAA
Source organism: Lasiurus cinereus (assembly GCA_011751065.1). NCBI lineage: Eukaryota > Metazoa > Chordata > Mammalia > Chiroptera > Vespertilionidae > Lasiurus > Lasiurus cinereus. The sequence goes on along the minus strand of JAAGEH010000393.1, from coordinate 37,631,670 downwards.
GTCCCCTCAGCCTGGCCAGAGCGGCAGGTGCACAACACAACCAGGCCCACTCCCAGGTGAGTCCAGCTGCTCTGTGTGCCTGCCTCTGGAGTCCCCCAATCTCCTCAGTCCCCCAGCTGCCCAGAACCGGCCAGAGGTGCAGGCAAGCCTTGGATGTCAGCTGCCCAGTTGCCCAGGGGCCAGCCTAAGGCTTAGGCAACCATTAATGGTGGCTTCCCAGCCTTCAAAGCTGACCCAAGATATAGGCAAGCCTCAGATGGCAGCTGCCTAGCTGCCTAGGGCTTCCCGAGGCTCAGGCAACCAGGGCCGGCTAAGGCTTGTGATGCTGGCAGTGGCAGCAGCAGAGGTGTGATGGGGGCATCACCTTCCCCTGATTGCCAGGTCACCTCCCACCCCTGAGAGCTCTCAGACTATGAGAGGGGGCAGACTGGGCTGAGGGATACCCCCTCCAGTGCATGAATTTTAATGCACCAGGCCTCTAGTCTATAAATAGTAATCTATGATTACCTGAAACAAGGATAAAGTTAGCAAATAGCTTCTCAGGCTTTATGCAGCTAGCACTGCATTTTATTCTTTCTCATACTGATGAGAATGAGATGCTATTAGAGACAGCATATCTGGTTACTGAAATAATAAAATTAAAAGTATAAGGATGTTAATATATTAAACAATATAGTAAATTCTTAGTTGCTGGGATGTAAATAAATTATTAATAAATGATGATAAATGATGAAGACTATGATAATGATGATGGTGATGACATTCTCATTCTTCCAAGCAATCTTATAGTTCTTCAAGATTCCCATAAAAACAGGGATAGCCGAAACTGATTTGGCTCAGTGGATAGAGCATCAGCCTGTGGACTGGAGGGTCCCAGGTTCGATTCAGGTCAAGGACTGTACCTTGGTTGCAGGCACATCCCCAGGTGGGGTGCATGCAGGAGGCAGCTGATTGATGTTTCTCTCTCATCGATGTTTCTAACCATTTATCTCTCTCCCTTTCTGTGAAAAATCAATCATATATATATATATATATCAGGGATAGACCTGTGGGTATAGCCAATGGCCCCTCCACCTTATATGATCTATTTACCTTCTTGGCATCTGTTTCTAGGCTTTGCTGACCTATAACACCCTTTGCTAGATTTGGATTTAGCCTTATCTGCAGTTAACTCCTCATTATACACTGCTGCTTCACCTCTATTTCTCAGCCCTCACTTTATTCTCTACCAGAATTAAATATGGCTCATTCTGGATTTCCATTAGTCAATTCAGACTTCTTATCTTGGCTCTCTTCTTATGGATCCTTGATTTTATCCAGACCATGTCTAATTTAGCTTCAGTCCTTTGTCTTAGACACCTTCCTAACCTACCTTCATTCACCTATACTTAATTCTGACTGCTTCTGTGGCTATTGGCCAGTGTTGTCAACCTCCAAGAGCTTATATTCATATGGTACCCTTCTTTAAGTGGAAATCTAGAGCTTAAGCTCTTTAACTCTGGCTATAATTATCCCTCTAATTTCTAACACTGTATATCATTGGCTCTATAGAATTACTTGCTAACAATCTCCCAGTAAAATCAATGGAAGTGGCAGAAATTTGATCACAGTGCTGAACCAGTACATGGAGCCTTCATAATTAATGGACTCTACTCAGCCTTCTCAAATTGAATGTCAATTTTATATTTTATAAGACACACACAAAATACTAATTATCCCATTACACTATTGGTCATAAAAATACTTTTTAAATTGATACCGATCTCCTGGTAAACTTTACACACACACACACACACACACATGTACACACATGCAGAAGAGCATATGTACATACATCGAGTCTGGTAGTTTGATACTATATATTTATATATAGTCTGTGTCAAATTGTATGTAAAAATGATATATTATTTGCATTTTCAATCAAATGAATCAATAACAAAATAGGAAAAATTCATATGTGGTTAGTATTTTAACTTAACAGTGGTTTGAGAAAGGCTTAAGAAAAAGCTAGAAAGTTAAAAAAAAGAAAACGATACACTTACAGCATCAAAATATTGTTCAAATGAACTTTCAAACAAACTTGTATTTTCATGCTGCTAAAGTACATGCTGACTATGCCTGAGAAGCACACTATCACCAAGGCCAAAAGCGGGGAAAGTGTGTGGTTCCTTCTAGGCGTGTGGTGAGGAGGGCTACTTTTAGCTCTTAATTTACCCTCCTTTCACTGAATCCACCTCAGGTTCTTCCAGGGGCCATCACCATACTTGCAGATTTCCTTGCCAAGACATTTTTCTCTCCTCAATAAAAGTTGTTATGAACTGGCACATACAGATAAATTCAAGATAAGAATCATACTAAGATGCCAGGAAAATAAAAGAAAGAGAATTTAAGATACTGTTTTTGGGCAGCAAGAACTTGGCCTGATTCTCTTTATTAGGCTTGATTTATAGAATTAAATTATCTCACAACTCTTGAAAATGCCTATTAATGGTTTTGTGAGAAAATAGATACCAAACAAGAGATGTATCTAGCTCAGTCTTGTGATTCACTAAGATAAGCCTTCATTTTACTCTTATTCTAGATGTGATTGAAACGATTTATATTATGTACTTTATGCAATAAGAACCATCAATAAAACACAAACGGGCAGGGTTTAAAAGCACAAACTATGTTAATACCTTATGTAATGATTCTATTGAAATTATATCATTTTCTAATGGAAAATAAATACCACTATTTACTAAGTTACTAATATCCCTTGTTTGTTTCATCAGTTAGGGTTTCCTTGTATAAGAGCTAACAGTAAAAATCTCGGATTTACATTAATATTTTTTTTATTAACAACAGCCTTATGAAATATAATTCACATAATATGAAATATATACTTTTAGGGTATAAATTGTTTTTACATTGTAAAAATTTAAGCATTTTAAGCATTCTATGCATTTTACATTGTACAATAGAAGCATGTTTAAGTAATTAACAGAATAATGCCACAATCACTACTACCTAATTCGGTATTTTCATTATTGCAAAAAGAAACCCATACCTACTGAAATCACTCCCTGTTTCTTCTTTCCCCAAGCCCCTCACAATCAATAATCTATTTTATATTTTATAAAGTTTATAATTATGAAATTTTATATAAATAAAATTATACAATTTATAGTCTTTTGTGTCTGGCTTATTTCTCTTAGCATAACAGAAGGTTCATCCTTACTGTAGCAAGTATCAGTATTTCATTTTCCTTATGACTGAACAATATTCCATTTATGGATATACTACATGTGGTATATTTTGTTGCTTTATCTGTATTGTTGTTTTTTTTCCATTATTTGACTATTATAATAATTCTATAAATAATTATCATATAACTTTTCAATTATTTTGATTTTAATTAAATATTATATAATTTCTATATCATGTGGTAATTTGTTTAACATTTTGAAATTATGTCAAACTATTTTTTAAATAACCACTTTATAATCCCACCAAGAATATATATGAGGTTCAATTTTGCTGCAACCTCATCAACACTTGTTATTGTCCTATTTTATTTTAGCCCTCTAAGTAGATATGCAGTAGTATTTGAATGCATTTTTTAAATTATTCATTTTCTTAAATTGTGAAAAAATAGACATAACATAAAATTTACCACTAAACTATTTTGAAATGTGTAGTTCAGTGACTAAGTACATTCACACTGTTTTGCAACAGTCACTATCATCCAGCATCAGAAAAATTTTGTTTTACAAAACTAAAAATCTGTATCCATTAAATAATAACTTTCCATTCCCCTCAGTCTCTGGCAACCATATTCCACTTTCTGTCTCTATGAATTTGACTTTCATAGCTGTTTTTTTGGTGATTTCCATGTGGATTACATTTGCCATCCTAAAGTTCTAACACACTAATTTGAAATTATACTAGTTTAATGTCAATATTTACCACCCTACCCATTTTCAGTTATTCATGTCTAATGCTAAGAAACTCAGTCAACTTTTGTTTAATTTCTCTCACATTTTTTGAAAGACAGTTTTGCCAGATATAGAGTTCTTGGTTGGTGATGTTTTTTTCTTCAAGGACTTTGAATATATCAATCTACTTTATTCTGCCTTCCAAGATTTCTGATGAAAAATATATTGATAATCTTTTGGGGATCACTTTCTACCCCTTTCTGACTTCAAAACCTTCTCTTTGTCTTTTGTTTTCAACAGTTTGATTATAATTTGCAACAGTGTAGATCTCTTTGAGTGTATCATGCTTGGAGTTTGTTGATTTTCTTAGATGTCTGTATCCATGTAATTTATAAATTTGGAGAAGTTTTCAGTCATTATTATTCAAATATTTTTTTTCTCTTTCATCTTCTTCTGAGACTGCCACAATATGCTAGTTAACTTAATGATATTCCCACAGATCCCTGTTCTTTTTTCTTTAGTCTTTTTTTTTCCAGTTTCTTAGAATATCAACTGTCCCTTTTTCAAGTTTCTTCTTTATTTTTTTTCTTTTGCTTACTTAAATATTTTTTTTAAATTTCCCTAGTGATTTTTTTAATTCAGTTATCATACTTTTCAGCTCCATAATTTCTTTTTGGATTTCTTATGTTTCTATGTTTTTATTGATATATAAATCTGTTTATACATTGTTTTCCCACCTTTGTTCTTTTCTTGTCTGAACCTTTTAAACATAATTAAGATGATTGTTTTAAACTCTTTGTCTACTAAGTCCACAGTCAGGTCTTTCTCAGAGACAATTTCTGTTGATAAAAAATTGGGGGTTTTGAATGAGCCATGTTTTCTCTTTCTTTGCATGCCTTGTGACATTTTGTTGTTTTGTTGTTTAAACCTGGACATTTAAATCTTATAATTTAGTAACTAAGATCCAATTATCTCTCTTCATCAGGGTTTGCCATTTTATTTTTGGTTTGTATATAGTTGTTCAGGACCATCCTGAAGTATAAACTTATGGTTTTCTGGGGTCTTTTCTGATACTGTACATTTCCTTTCACATGCACACTGACTTTTTAATTCCCCATATATGTGGTTACATTTTTAAAATTTATCTTTATTGTTGAAATTATCTTCATTATCTTTATTACGGATGCTTCCTTTTCCCCCCATTGACACCCTGCACCCCATGCCTGCACCCCTCCCAGGCCTTTACTACACTATAGTCTGCATTCATGGGTTATGCATATCTATAATAATAAAAGGGTAATATGTTAATTAGACTGGACACTATTCCAGACATCCTTCCAGACAAAGCCAGGGCAAAGGGAAGCCAAGGTCCCGGGTGTCTGATGGAAGCCAGTGCTGGCAGCTGGGGGAAGGAAAGCCTACTCTTCAATGAATTTCATGCATCGGGCCTCTAATATACATAGAAGCTTTTTGGTTAATCTCTTCCCATCCTCACCCTCCACCCCGCTTTCCCTCTGAGATTCATCAGTCTGTTCCATGCTTCTATGTCTCTGGATCCATTTTGTTTATCAGTTTATTTTGTTCAACAAATTCTACATATGAATGAGATCATGTGATACTTGCCTTTCTCTTACTGGCTTATTTGCTTATAATACTCTCCAGGTCCCTCCATGCTGTCTCAAAGGGTAAGAGATCCTTCCTTTTTATAGCTGCTTAGTATTCTATTGTGTAAATGTAACATATTTTAGCCCAAGTGCCCATCAGTAAATGAGTGGATGACAAAAATGCGATACTTATATGGTTACATTTGACTGTCTTAATCTTTAAGTATTTGACACAAAAAAGGAGAAAAATAGAAAAATAAAATAAAAAGCATACCAGCCCTCTACATCTCCTGAACTTCACTGCAGCTAGAGAGAGAAAAACTTACAATAATAGATACCCTAATCTGTGTTGGCACCTCTACAATCAGATGTAGCAATCAGTGATGAAAGCATAGATCTTCAATATTCGGAGGACAAAGAGCCTACCCTGGCTCTTACAATTTGTGTGTGGACAAGCTGCTCCAGGAACAGATACACGTAAAGCTGCTTGTCTTGGGGATTGGAGTGGTATATGGAAGGTTGCTACCATGCAAAGAGCTGAAATTGAACAAAATTAACCATGATTTACTGTCAAAGCCTTCCCCCAGAAGTTACAAGCCTTAAACTGTTTCTGGAGTTCCAAAATAATTCTATCAGTCAGATTTTGCCAGTAAAATTCTTGTCTAAGTGAGAGAAGGATTTCCAGTGCTTCCTACTCAGAAATTTCTTCAGAATCCTACCTAAATGTGGTTTTTATTTGCACTTGCCTAGTGACTAATTATATAGAGCAAAGGTGGGGAATCTCCAGCCCTCAAGTCATACAAGGCCTGCAAAATCATTTGGTCTGGCTCTGCCAAGGCATCAGGTGTGAGTTAATTAAATGTTTGACCAAATATAGCAGGCTAATTTTTAAAGTTGATAATTTTGTACGGCCCACGAATTATGTTATAAATATCCAAATGGTCCTTGACAGAAGAAAAGGTTCACCACCTCTGATATGGAGCATCATTTCACTTGTTCTTCATTCTAGTTTGCTTTTTCCCCTCTGAAAATTAAATTATTGTTAAATAATCAACTTTTCGTTTAGTTCTTTATGTTTTTGCTTGCTTCATGTATTTTCAGATTCTGTTGTTAGGTGTGTATGTTTATAATTGTGATTTTTCCAAAATTGATTGACACTTTCATTATAAAATGTCTTTTGTTGTCTCAAGTAACTTTTTTTGTCTTATATTCCATTTTGGTATAGGCTGCAATTTTTGCATAAAATACCTTTTTTCAGTCTTTTTCTTTCAACTCATGTGTATCTTCACATCTAAAGTGTTTCTAACAAACACTATATAGCTAATGTGTTTTATTCATATTTCTAATCTTTGACTGTAAGTTCAATGCTTAATTTCTTTACATTTAAAATAAATACTGATAAAAAGGATTTAAAGATGACATTCATCTTGTTTTCTGTGTGTTATTTATTTCTCTATTTCTTTGGTGTCAAATAGTGTATGGCCTTAATTTCTGTATAATTTATTTTACTATATTATTATTTTTTTAGTAATTGTCCTGGCAATTACCATTAACATCTTAATTTAGAAAAATGTAGTTTAGAGTGGTACCAACTTGAGTATACAAAATCTTTCCTACTATAAAGCCCTAGCCCCTCCATCTTCATTGTACTCATTGAATGAGAGATTTACCTATTATAATTCTATCAACAGAGCTTTATAAATTCTGTTTTATGTGAATATTTTTTAAATAAGATTGAAGAGGATAATTATAAATAAGAAATAAATTTATATTGTTTTATGTTTTCCATAGTTATATTTACTGCTACTCTTTATTTCTTTATGTGGATTTGAGCTACTGAAAAATGTTCTTTATTTTCAGCCTAAAGAAATGTCTTTAGTATTTCTTGTAGGTCAGACCTGCTAAAGAGAAATTCTTTCTCTTTGTTTATTTCTCTTAATTTTTCCTCTGGCTCTAAAGGATAGTTTTACTGGATACAGAATTCTTGGTTAAGTACTTTGAATGTATTATTTCACTGCCATCTGGTCTCCAAGATTCGTTATGAGAAATTGGCTGTTCATCTTATTCAAACTCTCTTGTACATGTAAATCCCTTCTCTCTTACTGCTTTATAGATTTTCTATTTGTCTTTTGATAATTTAATAATAATGTGTGTCAGTATAAATATCATTAAGTCTATCTTTCTTAGAGTTTATTAAGTTTATATGCAGATTAATGCTTTTCACACAATTTTGAAAGTTGTCCAATGTAAATCACTGGTAAGTCTTTTCAGTACTTTTTGTTTTTCTTGTAGTTACTGCACTGCCTTTCAACTGTAACCTTAAAAAAGAAAATCTACCTCTGTAGATATTCTGTATTGGTGAGATGTCATTCTCATTCTTTTCTACTTTTCTTTAGTTATTTAGACATGGTTTCATTTAGTTCTTTAAATATATTTATAAGAGACTAGAGGCCTGGTGCACAAAATTCATGCATGGGGAGGGGGTGTCCTTCAGCCCAACCTGCTCCCTCTCCAAACTGGGACCCCTTAAGGGAAGTCTGATTGCCCGTTTAGGCCAGATCCAATTGGGCCTAAATGGGAAGTCGGACATCCTTCTCACAATCCAAGACTGCTGGCTCCCAACTGCTCACCTGCCTGCCTTCCTGATTGCCCCTAACTGCTTCTGCCTGCCAGCATGATCACCCCATAAACACTCCCTGCCAGCCTGATTGATGCTTAAATGCTCCCCTGCCAGTCTGTTTGCCTCTAACTGCCCTCCCCTGTGGCCCTGGTCACCCTAACAGCCCTCTCCTACAGGCTTGATCACCCCCAGCTGCCCTCCCTTGCAGGCCTGGTCCCTGCCAACTGCCCTCTGCTGCTGTCCATCTTGTGGTGGCCATCTTGTGTCCAAATGGGGATAGGATCTTTTGACCACATGGGGGCAGTCATCTTGTGTGTTGGAGTGATGGTCAATCTGCATATTACTCTTTTATTAGATAGGCTAGAGGCCTGGTGCATGGGTGGGGGCCAAATGGTTTGCCCTGAAGAGTGTCCTGGATCAGAGTGGGTGTTCCCTTGGGGTGCAGAATGGCCTGGGCAAAGGGCCTGTGGTGGTTTTCATGCCAGCCGTGCCCTCCAGTGACCCAAACAGAGGCCCTGGTATCTGGGATTTATTTATCTTTTACAATTGAAACTTTGTAGCCTGTAGCAAAGCCAAGCCTCTGCTTGTACAGCCATTGAAACTTTGTTGCCTTAAGCGGAAGCCTGGGCCCACCAGGGTATGTGGAATGCTTCTCTACCTCCATTGCCAGGGTCAACCCAAGCTTCCATCCTGCTCTCTCTGTGGCCATAGCTATCTTGGTTGGGTTAATTTGCATACTTGCTCTGATTGGCTGGTGGTTGTGGCTGGTGCGTGTAGCAGAGGTATGGTCAATTTGCATATTACTCTTTTATGAGATAGGATGACAAACTATTTTTTGAATAAATCTAAAGTCTAGCTTCCTTGGAGACATTTTCTATTAACTGCTTTTTTTAAAATCATATGAAAAAGACACCTTTTCCTTTTTTAAAAAATACTTGAATTTTGGTTAAAAAGTAGACATTGTAAATAATATAATGTGACAACTCTAAACATCAGATAAATTCTCCCAGAGGTTTACTTATTGCTATTTGTTGTTGTTTCTGTTGTTTTTTTGCTTAGCAACTTTTCTCAACAAGTTCTTTAAAGTTTGTTATCTTTATCATCTGTGACCACCAAAGTACGTATCTGTAGTTAGCTTAATGGACAGCTAATTATTTTATATAGATGTTTTCAAATGTTTTGACCAATTAGTCTTTCAACCTTTGCTGAGAGGCTGTGTGTGTGTGTTGAAGCATGTCTGCAATATTTCATCATATAGTGTCTAAAACTTGCTTCTCCTTCACTTCCTGCTTGCATAGAACCTCAATGCCAGCAAGAGCTGAGAGATTAGGAATTTATTAAATCTTTTCTAAATATACATTCAGTTCTAAAAATGCACACATCTTTCCAAAATGCAGGAGTTCTTTTAGGTTTTAAGAAATATGTATTAGGCTTTCAAAGTTCCCTATGTACAACTAATTCCCTAGATTTTTATTTTAACTCTTTTGGGCATCTTCTTGCTTTCCCCAACAGTTATGGCCACATCAGGTAACTGCAATATTAAACAATTGCCACTGATTCTGTTACTGATGCTCCAAGAAAAAAAAAAAAAAGGAAGGGGGGGGAGGAAAAGGCTGTTTTGACTGAGTAAATCCTGAAGAAGTTAAAATATAGACAATCCATGGAAGTGATAATTTTCAAGAAATTGCAAATGTTAAACTAAAAAATTTCTTGTGAATGAGGCATTTGGGAGATTCTGAAGCATACAAACCTAGACTGTATTCTCCTATGGCTGCTGGGCTGCTGTTCTCATAACTATAGTTTACTCAAAGGCTGTGGTCTTTCAAATTTGCTGTGAAACTGGGGAAACAGAGATCAGAATAGGGCACATTAAAATTCCAGAAAGGTTACTCTTTTTACCAATATTCAGCCGGGTTTACTTAATAAATTCTCTGCAGATTGTTTCAAAACTTTCGCTAATCTCTAGAGGTGATTCTGAGAATGTTTGCAATGTTCTTTTGGTTTTTGTGTAGAAGTGAATTTTCATGCATCTTTATTCCATCATTCTGGAAGTCTGATCATCTGTACTTGAATTTTGAGAAGATCACAACCTTCAGTAACTTGGTTCAATACCCCACCCATAGTTTAATCACTTATGTATCTAGGGAATTTCTTAAATATTCTATTCTTCATACAAAGCTACAGAATTTTCTCCTAAGCACTGACACATTTATCAGTTTAAACAGATAAAACAGAGAAGCCCCCATTAGAGTTTGCATAAGACTGCCTCAGATTCTCCAGTATTAAAGTGATTATTATACTACTGGCTTCTATCCAATGGTAGCTTCACAATTTCTGTTTCAAGGGGCAGTGAGAAGCTTTCAGGTAGGAATTCAAGGACTTGGAAATCTGTCTTGAAAAGTCTACATAGCTAAGACTCTTTTCTTTTATGTTTTTTTTAAGATTTTTTTTTCTAATATAGGACTAGAGGCCCTGTGCATCAAATTTGAGCCTGGGTGCAGTCCCTAGACCTGGCTGGCAATCAAAACAAGAGCATGTGGTATGCAAGGGGAGGTCCCAGATGACTTCTGGGCCCTGAGCAGCACCTGGGCCCCCAGGTCCCCATGCACCACCCCCCTCTGCCTGAGTCCCCACGCAGAGATGCGGTGAGCATGGCCAGATGCTGTGGGCCATGGAGCAGTGTGGGCCTCTAGGCTGCCCAGTGGAGCTGCATGGAAACTGAGCAGGCACCCCACTCTCTCCCAGCTGGCCTCGCAGACTGACTCCTATACGAATCCACAGGGAGCCTGACCTGCCCCTGCTGTCCCAGCAGCTGCAGTCTGGCTCACTCAGAAGGACCATGCAGTTGTGGGGTGTGCTTCTTGTGGGCATATGGCATGAGCCACAGCATTCCAGGAGAGGTTAGCAGGGGGAGTCAGAGTGAGCTCAGTGGACACCCCATATTCTTACCACATTTCTGTCCCCATTCACCCTAGCCCCCAGATAACCAGTGAGAGGTTGCAGCGCGTTGCCAATGCCCAACATGTTCCACATTGCCTCCTGGTGGTCAGCATAAATCATAATGGACAGTTGAACTCCTGGTCTCCCTGTCAAATTTCTTGTGGAACAACCACCCAAGGGGACAATTTGCATATTAGGTGTTTATTATATAGGATATTTACTTGGGTTGACTTGGCAAAATCCTTTAACATAAGGTTGTATTTATCTTGAACATGTACTTTTTTAGTGAGTGAGCATGTCTGTTTACTGCTTTTTTTTATATAGATGCAGATGATGACCTCCCAGAAATCACCCCTTGGTACAGATGCCGTCTCTATTTACCTTACTATAAAGATAACAGAGAGAGCAGATGCTATCCTATATAACAAAAGAGTAATATGCAAATTAACCATCACCCCGTGATAAAACTAGCAGCACCCATACCCACAAGATGGCAGTACCAGTCCTCTCAGCCCCACCAGAGTCCCCCAGTCTCAGGGAGGGCTGCCACTGAGAGCCTGCAGAGTAAGCAGCCTAGTAGAATGCTCCCCAGAGGCCCTCCTGACCCTTTATAAAAAAACAAAACCAAATTCACTCCCCATGGCATGATATCCTGCCAGCCACAGCAGTCTGGGCTAGGGCCTTAGCCTGGAAGGGACAAGATCCTTCACGGCATGATCCCCTTGCCAGTGGAGGCAGCCTGGGCTGGGGTCTCAGCCTGGCAGGAGTACACACCCTGACAGAGTAATCCCCTTCTAGAGGCAGTAACCTGGGGTCTCAACCACTGAGTCATACCAGCCAGGAAGACATGGAGGAATCTTAAATGTTTCTCTTTTTTAATATACTTTATTGATTTTTTACAGAGAGTAAGAGAAAGGGATAGAGAACTAGAAACATCTATAAGAGCAACATCAATCAGCTACCTCCTGCACACTCCACACTGGGTATGTGCCCCCAAGCAAGGTACATGCCCTTGACTGGAATCGAACCTGGGACCCTTGAGTCTGCAGGCTGATGTTCCACCCACCTAGCCAAACCAGTTAGGGCTGTCCAATATGTTAAAGAAAAAACCCTATCTAATAAAAAGGAAATATGCAGAGGAGGGCATTTGGGGGTGACCAGATTGTCAGGGGAGGGAAGTTAGGGATGATTGGCCTGGCAGGGGAGCAATTAGGCATTGATCAGGCTGGCATGGTTAGGGGTGATCAGGCTGGCAGGCAGAAGCAGTTAGGGGCAATCAGGCAGGCAGGAGACCATTTGGGAGCTAATAGTCCTGGATTGTGAGGGGGATGTCCGACTGCCCATTTAGGCCTGATCCTACCTGGATTGGAGGGGGAGCAGGCTGGGCTGAAGGACACCCCCCTTCCAGTGCATGAATTTCATGCAATGGGCCTCTAGTCCTATATAATAAAAGGCTAATATGCAAATTGTCCTGACAGGAAGTTAGACTGGGAGTTCAACCAAAAGTTTAGCCAGGGGGCAGGACTGGCCATCAACTGCCTGCAGCTCCTCCCTCAACTGGCCCCACCCTCGGTTACCCCCCACCCTGATTGGAGGTGGAGTCTCTAGCCAACTGTTAATGACCCTCTTCCCCAGCTGGCCTGATCAGGGCAGGCCAGCTGGACCCCACCTGTGCACAAATTTGTGCAACAGGTCTCTATATTATAATAATAAAATAAAATATAGCTGGAGAGTCTGTAATTATTTAATGGCGTTAGCAACTCCCATAAAGTATAACAACTGAGACTAAACATTGCAAAGGGCAGGATGCAACTGAAGACTATTTTGTGTCCTTTACATAGATTGCTTTTGAGATAGACCAGCTATTCAAAGACCTACCACTTTTATGCTGAGTTATTTTTTTCAAGTAAATAGACATTTCTTGTTTATACAATATTTCCTAGAGATAATCTCAATCGACATTACTATATCAATAGCTGAATAGTCTGCCTTCACAAGTACATGAATAAGCATGATAAATCAATAAAACATTAATTTTTCCTTTCATGTGTTATCACATATTCATAAAATGAAAGAACAAATCACATGTAACACATGAAAACACATTAAGCAAGATGAGAGGTGGATAACTAATAATTAAAATAGATATAAAGACTTTTCTTAATTTTGTATCTTATCAATCCAAAAGATTCTGAAGTTTTGCAAAAATTAGAATGATCTGTGGTTACTAAAATCTGTTACTCAAGTGTCCACTTTGCCTAACCTAAGTAAAGTGTTTAAATGGTTGGCTAAATGGTTGCATTGTTCCTTTAATTTGAATTCAATTCAATAGTAAGTCTCTTGAAGTTAATATTATAAATGTATAAAAAACTACTTGGGAGGTTAGTATTGCTTTATTCTGTGGTTTATATTTTCCATTAGAAAATGATTTATTTTAATAAATCTTATATGATTACAATTAGCTACTCTGATTTCTTAATAATTTTCAATCTTACCATTGTTCATTTATATGATTTCTTTGTCCTTGTTGAACCCATCTCATTTCATTGGTATACCTAAATGTCTGTGTTCTCAATAATATGATGCAAGCATGAAAAGATGAGTCAGATGTGCTATATATTCACTTTTAGAATTCAGGTCAATATTGTGCTTTTATTGAATCCCAAGAACAAGTCATTGACCCATTCACACTGAATTTTTAATGTGATTTTTTTATTTCAAAAACATTTTCACCTCCACTATTTTGTTTAATTAGATTCTAAGCAATGCCAATATTGCAGAGTGGCTTCATTTGTTTGTATGAGTTACTAAGGTTGTTGGCATCCCTTGCCTTATCTTATGAGACACCCAAATTACTCCGTTCTCATTGTCCACTCCATTGGTTTAAGTGGGAAAGGTCTCATCCCAGGCTCTAGAGAAGATACAAGATCCAGATCTGTCTAATCAAGGTATTCTCTCCCCTGACAACAATAATAAGGTTAATGAGCCTCATATAATAATAATAATACTTGTTAACTTTCATTATGTGCTTATAACACAAACTAAACTTATTTAATACTTCCAACAAGCCTAAAAAGTAGCAACTCTTTTATATAAATTTATTTTTTCATCACTTTTATCCCCTCTATGCCCTCTATCACCTTCACCCATCCTACTCCACCCCCTAATCACCATACTGTTGCCCATGTCCATGAGTTCTCTCTCTTTTTTTTTTTCCTTTTTGCTCAGTCCCTCCACCACCCATCCCAACGCCTGCTTCCAGAGCTATCTGTCTGCTCTCTATCTACGAGTCTGTCTCTATTTTGCTTGGTAACTCATTTGTTCATTACATAAATGTAGGAACTCTTATTTATTATCTTCAATTTGTAGGTGAGGAAACTAAAACACAAAGGGCCAGTTTCTTTTCAGATGTCAAATAGCTTGTAGGTTATAAAGTCAGGACACAAATCTAGGCTATCCCTGTCAGTCTGTGCTCTGACCATGGTACTGAGAGCTTAGGTCTTTGCTAAAATGACAGGAAAGGAAGTACTAGAAATGTAAGTTTAGACAGGAGCTGCTCAACACTGTTATGTAGAAAGCCCTCCCTGAGAAAAATATATTATAGAGAAAAGCATATAGAAGAATGAGCTCCAGTGACTGGAGACTTTGGCTCTACCAGTTTTTGAAGCCTTTAACCTAGATTTTGGTAGTTTTGTTACCTAATAAGTTTTCCTTTTCTTCTTAATGTGCTTTTCACTAGATTCCTCTTACAACAAAATGCCCTGCCTATAAAACCAGGAAATTATAAGCTCAGAGCCTAAAAAAATACTAGGTTGAAAGCCAAATTTTAAATTAAATCTGTGTAAGCCGCTATTACTGCCATAAAAAGATTCATTACAAAACTGGTAAATGTTGAAAAATTAGTGAGTATCTATATCTATATATCTATACCTATATCTATCTATATCTATATCTATATCTATATATCTATATTTGTCTATGTCTTTATATATATATATATGTCTATATCTATATATCTCTATATGTATCTCTAGCTATATATATGATTTACATTTTAATTTTATTAATAGTTCATTAAGTAAAGGCACTGGGACCTACCCTATATAATAAAGAGTTAATATGCAAATTTACCATCACTCCAACACACAAGATGGCCACCCCTATGTGGACACAAGATGGCTGCCACAAAATGGCCAGCAGGGGAGGGTAGTAGGTGGTCATCAGGCCTGCAGGGGAGGGCAGTTGGGGGGGGACCAGGCCTATAGGGGAGGACAGTTAGGGGCAACCAGGTTTGCAAGGGAGAGCAGTTAGGATTGACCAGGCCTGCAGAGGAGGGCAGTTGGGGGCGATCAGGCTGGCAAGGGAGGTCAGTTAGGGGCAACCAGAATGGCAAGGGAGGGCAGTTAGGGGCATTTGAGTCAGCAGGGGAGTAGTTAGGCATTGATCAGGCTGGCAGGGAAGTGGTTAGGGAGTGATCAGGCTGGCAGGCAAAAGCAGTTAGGAGCAATCAGGCAGGCAGTTAGGCAGGCGAATGGTTGGGAGCCAGCCATCCTGAATTGTGAGAGGGATGTCCAAATGTTGGACAATACTCAAAGGGGTCCCAGATTGGAGAAGGTGCAAGCTGGGCTGAGGGATACACTCCCACCCACCCCCTCCCCCACCCCACTCTGTGCATGAATTTTGTGCACTTGGGCCTCTGGTTTATTTATATTGTAGATTAGGCAAAACAAAATTAATCTTGTTAAGAGATGAGGAGGAGAATCCTAGCAATCACAAACAAAATAGCCACCATCCTGGAAAGAAAAAAAGTAAAAAAAAAAAAGTGAGAATATAAAATGCTATTTTTACATTGCTGGGATAGAACACATAAACACTGAGATCCAGGATAGGTTTGTATAAAATGGGTGAGTGCCTAGGGAAATAGGAATGAGGAAATTGCTGCCCACCCTCTACCCCAAAATCTCCAAAAGTAAATCTCCAAAAGTAAGTATGGAATTTGTCAGACAGTTTCCAGAATAGAGAGACACATTCCCAGTTTGATATACAACACATGATTCTGTATTCCAGTCCTTAATGTGAACACTGGATTCCTGTCTGCAAAGAATCTGTTGTCTTGAAATATGAACTCATTGCTGCTTCAACCTAGATGATCTTTCATCTCTGTCCACCCTCTGAGAGAACAAAGGAGTGACCCTGACAATAATGGAAGTAGCCAGAAACAATATTAATATTATCAGGGAATTCATCCCCCGACACCAGCCACCAATCCCCCTTGGTACCTGCTACATGAAAGTGCCCCTCTTATAATCAGCCTGTCTGATGCGCTTGTGCTGCCAAAGGGGGTGCCCCTAAAGGCATTTAATGGATTGGAAGGGTATATGGTTACAGAATCAGTTTCTTATTTGTATCTGGCATTATGTCAGTGTTTGAGGAGGGGAAAAAATACCATATACTTGCATTTATAAAAACTAGAGAAAAGCCGCCTTTTCTACTCTCCAACCTGATCTTAAACAATTTATGCAATATTAATGTCTACAACCTGCTTTCTGATTTCATTTATCATTTTTCTTTTTTTTCCCTTTCTGATTGGACGATATTATCTAGACTAGTTATAACAGCCAGCGCAGCATCAGGTCCTCTAATTTATGTGTTAATGTGATGTTCTGGAAGCTTGATGTTAAAATGATGAATATCACCTGGAAAGGAGATTGGATGAGAGCAAAAGAATTGGCAAGTTGCCTTGTGGAAATAGCTTTCAACTTTATCAAACCATGGGGTAACATGTCAGATTATATTGCATACGATTAATTATTAATGCTGGCTGGGCCTTATTTCAAAAAGCACAAAAATGCACTTCCAATGCTTTGGTTCCCATGGAATATCTGCTGTGTCCTTCAAATTGAGCAGCAAAATATCCCTCACAAAACACCTTAAGGCTTCCATTTCTCCAGATTTAGCTTGCATCTGAGACAAGAAAGCTTCACAAGCCTCCTTGCCACGGACAAAACAGAGATGTGTTTTTGCTTAATTAAAATTCTTTTTTGGCAACAGATGTCCTTGCAAAAATAGCTAGAGCTCGGTGAAGCATTTTTATAGGCTGGAGTTCAGCAATGAGGAGCCCGTCATCTGCCTTCTCTACTCTGAGAGCAACACAAGAGACCAGGTGGCTGGTCACAGTTTGAAAAGTGAACAAATGTATTTATTCACTCTGAGCAATTTGCAACCCACTGGGAGAGCAGGAGCCCTCGCCCAGCCCCTAGCGTCTGAGAACGAGGACTGTGGGAGAAAGGGGCTGTTTAATTGCTTCGCACAGTCTCTCTTACTAAAGCAATTAGCACCCAGAGGAAAGTCCAGAGAACAACACAGCCAGGCCTAACACCCGAGTGGTGGCCTGAAATTGACCTGCCTGCTGTCCAAGCACACAGATGATTCAATCAGTGATGTGAGCATAGGCTCCATGCTTTGCTTCCTGGCTTGCTGCTGGTGAAACGTTTTCTTCCTATTTCCAAGCTCCTAATTCATTGAAGAACTAGTGCACTGTGGGTGGAAGCTCATCAGCTTCACACCTACCTCACTCGAGTGGAAAATAAAAAATATCTTAATAAACTTGAGAATTAAAAGAAGACAGCTTAGATCTGTACTCCGCTGAATGGCAGGTGAGAAATCAGATAAACCTACACAAGTCAACTGGCTAAGCATCTGACTGGATTGGGAACCTGGGTCTTAAAATAAAAGGACATAGAATTTACAAAAAAAAAAAAAAGGAGATACCTGCTAAGGATTCTGTCTGTGGGACAAATAGCTGCTATACATGACAATGTTGGTAGAACTTATGTGAATCAATTTTGTGTGCATTATTATTTTTTTTTTTTGGCTGCAAGACTATATAAGAGCAAAAGCATTCTATTTATTTTTAGGTTGTTCTGTCGGGCTGAACCAGAAAATTCAATAAAGAACAATTCATTAATTAACCAAGATAGTCACAAGAAGTAATATATCATATTAGTCAATTTTCCTAATAACTGCAGATTTTCTGAGATTAATGGCTTTGTAAAGTACTTAACCACATTTTTTGGACATAATTCTAAAATGTATTAAACACTTTCCTGTGTGTATATACTTCCGTTTTGGCACCCAGAGTCCAGAGATCACTTATCATTCACAGAGAGATAGATTAACAAATTATTATCTTCTGCCTTTTGTGCAAATTGTGAACATTAGTGTTCTCATTGTAGTTAAGCCACTTTCTTATATTGAAAGAATATAATTTTAAAAATCTTACATCCTTGCATGGCACCAAAATGATTTATCCCTTAAAAAATGAGGAGGTGGACAGGGTTACTGAGCAGAATTATTCATGTGTTTATTTAACGACTAGTGATCATAAACTCTGTCAGGTACTATTTTAGGAGCTGAGGATTCAGCAGTGAACAAAACAAAGTTCTGGACACAATAAAGCTTGCATCTTAATAGCAGTGATAGGTAACAAAATTAAATTCATATGTACTACAACATCAGAGCTAAGTGCTCAAAAAAAAAAAGAAAGAAAAGAAAATGGGATAGGGAAAGAGATAAGGTGGTCAGGGAGAATCTCTCTAATTAGGTGACACTTGTATAGAGCTCTGGGTGAAATAAGGGAGAAAGCCATGTAAATATCTGGGAGAGGAGAATTCCAGGCAGAACTATTGATTGGGAAACCATTCTCCATGACACTTCTACAAGTCCTGCAATTATTTTGTTTGAAACTTCTTTTAAGGATATCTGTAGAACAAACATCCTTGGAAACTAGAGATAGTGTCTTCCTCTGAGGCAAAGAGTGAATCTCATATGACCAGGACAACAAAGACCATTTTTACCTGCGGGAACAGGTGGAGCAGTTTTGCTAGTAACCACTCTTCTAGATTGGGGTTTTGGAATCTCAGTTTCAAGGCTGGGACATCCACCAGACTGTTATGTGAACACCATCCGCTTGGACTTGCCTTTGCAACACCACCATGGATCTTGGGGAACAAGGGGAGCTGGTGTAAACAAGAAATTCATACTGCCTTCTGTGCCAGGAATATAGTGTCTAGATACTTTGGGCTCATCAAAAAAAATATTTCAAGAAGGAGGGAATGGTCAACTGGGTCAAATGCCCAGTACATGTAAATGAGAACAGAAGAGTGACCATTTGATTTGTCAATGTGAGGATTGTGTTACCAAATAGGAACAGTTTCTAAGGCCAATCCTGGGTTGTAGAGAAAATTAAAGGAGATAAAGAAGAGAGTACAGAAAATGTCTTCAAGGAGTTTGCTATAAACCAGAATAGAGAAAATCAATGCTGGCTAAAAGGAACTGTAAGAATCAGGAGAGGAGTTTTGGGTATTTAGTTTGTAAGGTTTTTATGTTAGGAAAGAATCTGGTAGAGAGTGAACAATTAATGACACAGGAGATAAATAACATCATTTCAGGAACAAAGTTCTCAAGTAGCTAAAAGGGATGGGCTTCACTGTGCCAGTTGCAATGTTGGCCTCACATCAGAGTGTGGAGAACTGAGTCCCTGTAACAGGAGAGAAGATGGTGTACATGGCACAGGTGCAAGTAATGTGCTAAATCTGGTGATGAGAGGATGTACAAGTTTTCTCAGTTAGTGAAATAGGAAGCAAGTCATCAGTACAGAGTAAGGGTCTTTGGAGGTTTGGGGAGAGAGATGATGGAAGGAAACAGTCATTTGGAAATGTGAGAGAAGCCATTTATTGGGGAAAATAGTAGTATTGCAAGATGGCACTAGGAAGTATTAAATCCATGTTTCCTCATTAGTAGCCTACAGGATGTTAAAATATGTGAGAAGATAATTCCATTAGTGGGGAAGATAACTCATGGTTAATTAAGTTTGAATATGCTTGATATAAAAACTTAAGTCTCTTTATTAAAGGATCCACAAGGTCCTTAATGTGTTATAACAAAATGGTAACTTTCCCAGAAGGGCTAGAATATGCAATGTTCCTTAAATAAATTTGATTGTAGGATATTACTAGGGTTTATGAAGCATGACTTGGAAAATGCTAGTTTAACCACTCATTGATATCCAACTATGTTTGTTATTGGAGCCTGATAAAGCAGGCTCCTGTCCCTCTGAAGTACAAATAGAAGTGCCAGGCATTGTCCATCAGAGAGAACAGGGCTCTAAAAGTAGTAACTGAAGCATTTGATGAAACATCCTAGTTGTTGCAGTGTAGATGCATCATAGCCAGAACCTTGGATACTTCATGACTTTTAAGGAGGCCAAGACTAGATGTGGATTTAAAATAAGTGAAAACAAACAAATAAACAACAACATAAAAAAATAAAACTTGAGCAATATTTAAATACAAAAGCTGTTTCAACAACCCACTAGTGAAATTACTCCTGGAAGAAAAACTTGGGCCACTGGATATCTTTGCTGGGGTTTTCAGAAAGATAATTCTAGGGTAATCTGAGGCCCAGGGAAAAATCTGTAGATCACACAGGAAAGTGCCTTTCCTACCTTGAGAGATCTCCAAAGGTTCAGGAATATGTCTGCGAAAATGGTTATGGATTACCTAGGACACCTGACCTCAGCACAAGGGCAGAAAGCAGGTTCCTTTCTTCTGGAACTTTGGGGAGCAACCAAAGGTATTCAAGCACAGGAACAAATTTAGTAAGTAGGGTTTATCATGGGTAGAGTTTTCTACTGTGCCAGCAGCAATTTCTAATCTGATTATACTTTGAGCTGAAGTCTACATAGCTTAGGCTAACATCTAAAACAAATTCTAACTACATTATTAAATGTTTTCATTACTTTGTGGAAAGGGGATTCTGAAAAATCTGGCTAGAATTAAAATAAAATTTTAATATCTTCAAGTATTATAACTTCAATTTGGCTAATTTTATCATTATCCCCTTTACTAGGGTTGAAAAATGAACACACACACATACACATATACCATGTTAAAAAACGGAGACTTTGCCACATTCTGAGGGAGAGCAAGGCCAGTTGAGAAGACTTTCTTCTCACCCAGATTTGGAGTAAATGAAAGTAACACCAAGAAACAATTGGCACTGCTTTTAAAAAGAAAGGAAAATGTCTTTGCAAATAAGAAAAGTAAGGTATGATGAGACTTGATCTTGTCCAACCCTGAAAGATCCCCAAGATCTTTCCAAGTAAAAAGTGTAATCTTTTGCACTGCAGAGATCTCCCTTTTCCAAAAGCATGTGATTTAAATGGCCTAGTAGAATAGGGGTGAGAATATTGAACCTGGAAAGACATTCAATTAAAATCATGTAAGAGAACTGAAATCAAGCTGACCAATGAAGACATCTGCTCCAAACAGCTATGCTGTGCCCCACCTTTCCAATGTGCTGCTTCCAATGTGCAACCTTGTTTTACACACTATTGACAAGAAGAAGACAATGAAAGTGCAGGGATGTTATGACAGTTTTCTTAACAACTTATTCTCAAGTTCACAATTATATTCTAAATGCCTGTATTGCCAAGTACCCAATTTCTGTATAAAGAATTGGAGGGGTTGAAAAGGCAAATAAATGTATATTTTAAACTATTTATAAATATATAATGAGTTATTACATGTGAAAGTTTTTATAAAATATAGGCAACTATCATATGGCATTATATACATATGTATATGTTTTATAATCATGAAACATATAATATATCATAGAATAGGTAACCATATGTATATATAATCAGCATTAGAGAAAATCCTTTATGTTGTTACTTTAGCAAAGCAAGAAGGAATCACAATAGAGAAAAAGAAGGCAAAAAAAAATCAAGAAAAAGTTGTTTCAGGAGAAATTTGAACATTTCTTTAATAAAAATTCTTCGTATACTTTCAAAATTGTCATAACATTTCACTCCTCCCCCATTTTATAGAATATGTGAAAAGAAAGATCATTTGTAAAGGTAGGTCATAAACTAGAGGGGTATGAGCCAAATCCAGTTTGCAAGGTTTGGCCTATGTTTTTTAAAGATCATTTGATTTAGTAATGTTTGTTTTTAAGTTGGGATATTTCACATAAAACATTCACATTTCCCTTCCTGTTTACTGACAGAATATATGCTCTATGGGTCACCTCAGTCTTCATCAGGACTGCTATGCCCATTTACATAATCTAAGTGGTCCTAGTAGGCATTCAAGTTTACAGATTCTCTCATTAAATCTGGTATCACATGTGGCGAATCTTTCAGTTTTCAATGGTACATATCTGCTGGGTGAAGTCCAGAGAGTGGTACAGAGATGGAGAAGCCTAGAAGCTTGGAGCTAGGTCTCCAAGAAACTGAGGGGACAATGAGGACTTGCCATTGTTATTTGAAAATAAAGCATGAAAAATAAAAGCCAACAAATATAAACATATAAAATACTCTGACATTAAATGAGGCTGTCTCCTATCATGACAGCAAGGGATCATCTTTATGTAAGAAAGAAATCACTGAAAAAATTGATGATCATTTAGATCTGGGATTTCAAAGAAATTCTAATCTCAAGTCTAGAGGTATTAAGAGGTGAATTAAATTTAACCACTTTCTAATAATTAGATTCCAATTTCTTTCCTGTAAGAGTCATGATGCTTCAGAAGCCCAAAGAATGCTTATAAAGAAGTGCTCAGAAATAAGTCATTGAGAAGTGGTAAAGCAAGGTTACTTGAAGAATGGCTTGTGGTTTTTAGTTTGAATTTTTGCTATGTGGTTAGAATATTATGAAATATGTAATAGAAGGGATGGTAGAAGGACTAAAACAACCCACTTTATTTTTCCAATACTATTTCATGAGATTGAAAACTCTGTGTTGGAACATGTTATGCAAGTCAAAGGCAACTAGAAACTGACAAAATACTTTCTAGTAAACCTATAAAAATACTTTAATTTATTCCCATTTCCCATCATTTACATTTAAATTATTTAGAAATGTCATAGTTATAAGAGGGTTAACTATATAGTACATTTCAAGGTGAGGGTGGGAGTAAACAGAAGGAGAACAAAATATCTAAGGAAAATTATGACTCATTCCTACATGGACCATTTTTAGGTGTAAGAAATTCAGAGGCAGTCTCTTTACATAAGTTTTGAAAGTTCTCATGCAAATATTTCAGGCAAGTTCAAACTACTATAAGCCTTCCTTCTTCAATCAAAGCCAGGTGGGGGCAGACTGAATCACTTCAGGTCTTCCCTCTTTGCCTAGGCTTCTCCAATGTCACCCCTAAAGCCCCATTCCTAAGCAGTTTACCAGAAACACATTCCATCCTAATAGATAATTATTCATTGCTTTATCAATCAGACTTCTCCACAATCACAGAACCAATGAGAGATAAATACAGTACATAGTTAGAATTGTATATCTATATATTTTATATTTCACAAGATACATTTATACATATTTTACATGAAAATATACTATACTTAAATATAGATATATATACACACACAAATAAAATAGAAATATGCAAATTGGTCATACCTCTATAAGACCCAAAGTCAATCAGGACTGAGAATGCAAATTAACTCGACAAAGATGGTGGGTTAATTTGCATATGCAGGCAGGAGTGAAGATGGCAGGCTCCTGCCCAAGTGAAGGCTGAAGACTGAAGAGGCTTGGCTTCTCTGCTGCAATTGGAGAGAAGGAAGGCCTGGGCCCTGGGTGCCAGAGGAAAATCAGTGCCTGCAGCCAGGGAAGGCCTATTGCACAAATCTTCATGCATGAAGATTCGTGCATGGGTGAGGGGGTGTCCTTCAGCCCAGCTTGCTCCCTCTCTACTCTGGGACCCATTGAAGTGTGTCTGATTGGCAGTTAGGATCAGGCCTAAATGGGCAGTCAGACATCCCTCTCACAATCCAGGATTGCTGGCTCCCAGCTGCTCACCTGCCTGCCTTCCTGATTGCCCCTAACCACTTCTGTCTGCCATCACACCCTAACCACTCCAACCTGATTGACGCCTAACTGCTCCCCTGCCAGCCTGTTTACCCCTAACTGCTTTCCCCTGCAAGCCTAGTCACCCCTAACTGCCCTCCCTTACAGACATGGTCACCCCTAACTGTCCTCCTCTGCAGACCTGGGTGCCCACCAACTGCCCTTTCTTGCAGGCCCAGTCACCTCCAACTTCCCTCCTCTGCTGGCCTGATCTCCCACAACTGTCCTCTTCTGCAGGCCTGGTCACTCCCAACTGCCCTCCCCTGATGGCCATCTTGTGTCCACATGGGGGCAGGATCTTTTGACAACATGGAGGCAGTCATCTTGTGTGTTGGAGTGATGGCCAATCTGCATATTACTCTTTTATTACACAGGATAGAGGCCTGTGCATGGGTGGGGGCCAGCTGGTTTGCCCTGAAGGATGTCTTGGATCAGGGTGGGTGTTCCCTTGGGGTAAGGGACAGCCTGGGCAAAGGACCTGTGGTGGTTTTCTGGCCATGCCCCCTGTGACACAAGTGAAGGCCCTGGTATCTGGGATTTATTTATCTTCTACAATTGAAACTTTGTAGCCTGGAGTAGAACTAGGACTTCTTCCCAAATAGCCATTGAAACTTTGTTGCCTTCAGTGGAGGCCTGAGCCAGCCAGGGTGTGCAGAAAGCTTGGCTTCCTCCATTTCAGGGGCAACCCAAGCCTCCCTCCTGCTCTCTCTGTGGCCGTAGCCTTCTTGGTTGGGTTAATTTTCATACTTGCTCCTGATTGGCTGGTGGGCATGGCTGGTGGGTGTAGTGGAGTGGTGGTCAATTTGCATATTACTCTTTTATTAGATAGTATATATGTATATCCTAGTATATACAGTCACTGTCTAATAAAAGAGTAATATGCAAATTGACCACCAATCCGCTACACCCACCAGCCAATCAGGAGTGATTATGCAAATTAACCCCAACAAAGATGGCTGTGGCCATGGAGCAAGCATGAGGGAGGCTTGAGTTTCCACACCAATAGAGGAAGCCAAGCTTTCCCCACACCGTGGCAGCCCAGGCCTCCATTCAAGGCTCTGAAGTTTCAATTAGAGTAGATAAATAAATCCCAACAAAAATGGCGGCAGTCAGAGAGCTGGAGAGAGCAGGAGGCTAGGGTTACCCCTGCAATGGAGGAAGACAAAATTCGGAAGCCCTGGTCTGTCTTGGCCTCCTCTTAAGGCTCCAAAGTTTCAATTATAGAAGATAAATAAATCCCAACAGAAATGGCTGCCACCACAGAATGAGCAGGAAGCTTGGTTCTACTTCAGGCTACCAAGTTTAAATTGAGGAAGATAAATAAATCCCAAATATCTGGGCCTCTGCTTGGGTAGCCAGGGGACATGGTCAGCCTGTAAACTTCCACAGGCCCCTCGCCCAGGCTGCCCCATGCCCCAAGGGAAACCCCACCCTGATCCAGATTACCCTTCAGGGCAAACCAGCTGGCCCCCACCCATGCACCAGGCCTCTAGTCTATCTAATAAAAGAATAATATGCAGATTGACCATCACTCCAACGCACAAGATGACTGCCCCTAGGTGGTCAAAGATCCTGCCCCTCCCCTGCTGGCCATCTTGAGGTGGCTATCTTGTGTCCAAATGGGGGCAGGATCTTTTGATCACATCTTGTGCAGTCATCTTGTGCATTGGAGTGATGGTCAATCTGCATATTACTCTTTTATTAGATAGGCTAGAGGCCTGGTGGATGGGTGGGGGCCAGATGGTTTGCCCTGAAGGGTGTCCTGGATCAGATGGCCAGCAGGGGAGGGCAGTTGTGAGGTATCAGTCCAGCAAGGGATGGAAGTTGGGAGGAACCAGGCCTGCAAGGGAGAGTAGTTGGGGGTGATCAGGCCAGCAGAGGAGGGAAGTTGGGGGTGACCAGGCCTCCAGGAAAGGGCAGTTAGGGGCACCCAGGCCTGCAGGGGAGAGCAGTTGTGGAGCATCAGGCCTTCAGGGGACTGGTTAGGGGATGATCAGGCTGGCAGGCAGAAGTGGTTAGGGACAATCAGGAAGTCAGGCAGGAGCAGTTGGGAGCTAGCAGTCCTGGATTTTGAGAGGGATGTCGGACATACTTCGAGTTGTCCCAGATTGGAGAGGGTGCAGGATGGGCTGAGGGACACCCTCCTCCATGCACAAATTTTGTGCACTGGGCCTCTAGTGTGCATGTGTATTCATGTGATTAGAGAGGCAGAGAAATACCAAGGTCTGCAGTCAGCCATTTGCAGACTCAGGAGAGAAGCGATATAATTCCTATCTAAAATTGGCATGAGCAAGATCCAAGAAGAGCTGAATTTGAAGTTTAAGTTCCAGGGCAGGGAAAGACCAATATCTAGCTCAAGCTATCAGACAGTAGGAATTCTCTCCTGATTGTTAGAGGGTCAGCATTTTGGTGTCTTTTTCTCTTTAGCCCTTCAACTGATTGAATGATGCTCACCCACATTAGGAAGGGCACCCTGCTTTATTCAGTCTACCAATTTAAATGTTAATCTCATCCAAAACACCTTCACAGGAACAACCTGTTGACACATAAATTAACCATATCGCAAGGTGCCACAAACTTTAAATCATTCCATGACAATTTCCAAATTTTCAGTTTCAAGTCTGTCCAAGGAGCAAGAAAGCAAGTCAGACACTCATCTTTCTGACTCTAATTAGATCACAGGACAAGGGAGACCTTTCTTTCCACCAACTTTCATTATAACCATGAACTTACAGTGCAACAAATAATCACACAGAATACATTTGAACCAGATACACACAGACATATACAAGAGCATTAATAAAAACAAAAATAATCAACATTACAGGTGTAGAGGAAAAAGCAGAATTCACTTGGATGAACCTATTCATTCTCCACATAAATATGTAAAATCACTAGATAAATTCAACAATAAACAGATGGGAAGATGCAAATACATAAGGAAGCACAAAAGGTGGAACATGTTTGTATATGCAGTGATACACACACCTTTGCAGCAGCCTTCATTTCACCCTGCAAAGTATAAAGTATCATTTGGCATATACTGTGCTTTCCTCTCACTTTTGCTTCTTAATTATTAGGGTGGTTTTATCTTGTGGTGAGTCCAACCATATCCCATTCATAGTAAATAGCCTCCCCTAAACCTCTCATACATGCACCCCTTCCACCCATCTGTATATGTGCCTCAAAGGCCAAGTTGAAGGTAAGTTATGTTCCTTTGAAGCATCCCAATTCTTGAGGACACTGGGCAGCCCCCATGCCTAGTATATTGGCCTAAAATTATCGTTCTTCTCTGAGGTGTTATAGATAAGAGATAAAACACTATAAGGGCATATGCAGACCAAAGTCCTAAATTGATATCATAATTAACTGCAATAATACACACATGACTGCATATATACATAGAAAATAAAGCTGTCAATGATTCTGAATCAATACAGCAAACTTTTGGAATGAATTCAAAGTACCCATGCTACAATTGGAGTCCCTCTTTTATCTCAAGAGTATCAGTAACCTCTTCCAAGTGTTCACAGACTTACAAATCTGCCAATAAATCTGTCTTCCCTCAGTCAGTCCCAGCCCACTCTATGTCTCTACAGCTGCTTCTGAAACCTTGTTTCTCTCAGAATTGTTCCTTATCTTAAATTCAAATGTTAGAGAGGTTGGCAGGTTGTACTACTTTAATTTAGTTAAACATACGAAAACAAAAGAACTGTTTATTTCTCAAATCATCATAAGTCCTGAAATAGTGTTTGTGTTCTTCAGGATCTAACTAACTGTATAATTAAAAATGTGCAGAAGAGAACATGAGGAGGAGTGAAGTGGTTGGGCCATTTTCCAAGGGTCATGCTTCAAATTGGAACCAGAGATCATGGCATATTCTGATAGTCCTGGGAACATAAGAAATATTGTCCTGAGGCCACCTTCAGTATTGTCCTTTAATAAAAGTCAAGTGCTAAATGAATCAGAAATCAGAAAAAAAATTATCAATGCCTTTGCTTGCTTACTGTTACAGCCCTTTAGTTAACAAATCAGCTTCCTGCTTTTCCTCCTTGGCATGTAATAAATCCAACATTAAAGTACCTATCTTTCTTGGCATTGAGGATGAGGCCACTAGTGATCAGCTGCTCTGATAGGGCTTTGAGATGGAGATTTCCAGTGTCCTTAAGAATCATACAATGGTTTCAACAGTTAAAAATTACAATCATTAAAAAGAATAAAAGAATATAGATCAATCTGGTCCGACATGGAAAGAAATCTGATGTGATGCTATATATATTTCTAAAAAATATTTAAAATTCTATAGATCACATTTTTATGTTTTATGTTTGTGTATACTATATGGTTATGTACACCCACATATTTGTGCATATATGGTATGTATATGTATACATATGTAAATATATATGGCATATGTGTGTATAGAGTATATGTATGTTTATATGTATAAGTGTGGATATATATGCATATATATGCAAATATTAAAACATGAACAAAAATATCTATAAATATTTAAGTAAACTAAAAATAATTGTTTTCTCTTTCCTCTGGGTAGAGAGACTTTTTTAAAAAATAATAGATATATTGTTATTGTTCAATAATAAAACGGAAGTAGAAAAGGTAATTTAAACATATACCAGGTTCTAATTTTGTGATCCAAATATAATCCAAATTAATCAACAAATATGCACATAAATGATGCTTTTAATCATGGGAATGGGCAATATCAGCTAGGAAAGAATGTAAAAATGTGGGTGCTAATTGGGCAGCCCAGACAACTTAGAAGTGAACTTAGGTTTTATGGAGCATATACAATTTAGGAGACTCTTTTCAAGAAAAGAGATAAAATGTGTAAATACAACATTAGATACATTAGAATGATATATTAATTCTTATAAATTACAGTTGTACAAATGAGGATACATACCATCAACATCACAAAATCAGGCAAACTGTATAATATTTTCAAGTATTAATGCCTAACCCATTATTAAAAACTAATTTTTTCCTTCTTTTTGCTACATATTTTGATTGCCTTTCACATCACAAATATTCTGTAATATTATTTTCTATTAAGAGAATAGAAAAATAATCTAGTCTTTCCTCCAGCATTTTTCTCCTTCCCTCCCCAGTCATTCAGTGCTAGAGCCACATTCATGCCATGCCGCTACCTGTGCCCTACACCCTCATGTCACAACAGCAGGTAACCTGGCATGAGTATGAACCTATAGATGTAACCCACTAAATCCAAAGAAACTATATCTTCAAACCAAATTGCCTTTATTCCAAAATTATTCATGAATAATTTACCAACACTGAACATGATGGCAAGTGTGATGAGGGAGTTGGAATAAAAAGAGACTGTTGTCTCAATCCTTGTTGTTAAAATATATTACTTTTGAAAAGTTTGCTAAACCATGTGACCCTGTGAGCTCTTTGCCTAGGATTTTGGAAGTTGACCATGCAGTGGAGGAGTCCTGAAGCTT
Source organism: Lasiurus cinereus (assembly GCA_011751065.1). Taxonomy (NCBI): domain Eukaryota; kingdom Metazoa; phylum Chordata; class Mammalia; order Chiroptera; family Vespertilionidae; genus Lasiurus; species Lasiurus cinereus. Next base: position 37,602,180 of record JAAGEH010000393.1, on the reverse strand, counting down.
AAGCTTCATCAACATCACAGCAAATCTACCTCTGGATCAACTAGAAGATTCCACAAGGCAGACTGAAGAAGAGTTGTAAAAGGTATGGTAGAAAAATCAAGAAAGTGAGTTGTCTTAGAAACACAGATTAAAAAAGTTTTTCTGAAAGGGCATGAATAACTATGAAAAATTTTGCTGATAAGTGTAATAATATAAAAAGAGAAAAATAATCACTAGATTTGAAAACCTGAAGGTCATTTTGTAGTTTGATGAAGAAATTAAGTGGGAAAGTAAGAGTGAAAACAGGATTATAATTAGTTATGAAATATAGAAACAGAAAATTTATTCAGCTACTTTTAAGGCAAGACTTCATTCTCATACTTGGAAACTTTTGATTATGCCAGCATGAAAGAAACTTCTTGGTACTCTTATACTAAAAGTATCTTCACATGTCATAGCAAGCGCTCTTTATGGTTCAGTACAAGGACTTTTTCATATTATATCTCTAATGCTTACTACATGGAAGATACAGAGTCAATATTTGTTGAATGAATGGATGATTTTCAGATATGGTTTAGTCTGCTTCTTGTTCTCTTGGAGTTCTTTATGTCCTCCCCTGTTAAGAAAAAATGTTCATTATTTTGAAGGAGGACTAAATCAAAGCTCATATCTTTCGTTATTTTTCTCCCAAGTGATATTTTAAAAAGAGAGAGAGAAAAGGAATTAAAAATTCATTCTTATGAAATTCAAGTCAATGAACAGTTATTGAACACCAACTAGTTCCCAGACCCCAAAGGCTCAAAATGAAAAAGATATTGTCCAGTTGAAAAATGAAAATCCTTTATACAATCTGAGAAATAATGGAATAGATGCACAATGATCCCAAAATAGGGCAGAAGGGAGGGCACAGTATGCAGAAGTATCCCCAGGAAACATGTAGCCTGAGCTGAAGTTTTAAGAAGGCAGAAATTATCCAGGTGAAATGTAAATATTTCATTCCATTAAAAGTATGCATGTTGTAGAAATGCAAGAAATTTGTTAACATAAGAGATAAGAAATAGAGTAAATCTAAAAAAATATCAGGGGCCAGATGTGAAACAGCTTACAAGGGGCACAAAGAAAGCTGGACATTAGCCTGAAGATGACAGGCAAACCCTGAAGAAGGTAAATAAAACCCAACAATATGGAAAGCAGAATTTGGGGTTTCAAGTCTCTCTTGAAAATTAAAAAATGTTTCCTCATTCACTAGGTACCTTGCCTCTTATCTTCTATTCCCAAGCAATAAAAAGATTTTTGCTTCCTTTTTAGGACTTAGCCTGTCCAGGTAACCCCTGCTATTCCTTGCCCCATCATCCTGAGAAGTTCTGGAAGTAAATCTTACCACAGCTGCCATACAGTCACAGTGTGTCTGCTGATTACGCGAGAGGGAAAACAAATAGCAGCCATGTGCTGGCCACGCGTTCCACTGGGGTTTTTGCCATCTGTCTTTGTGTTCAACACACAGCCATTCAGATTTCCAGTTCATATCAGCTCACAGCCCCTTTCAAGCAGAACTTTGAAGAGTTGGAACAGAGAGAAAGTTCACGCATGTGTAGCATCAAGCTTTGCAAAGATTTGAGCATACATACACAGAGGAAGCCATGTTAGGACGACATTATTGTAATAGTCACGATAACGATCATAATTTACCAAGGTAACAAGTGGAGTTAGTAATAGTGGAGCTAGTGGTGTGGAGAGGGCCCCAAAGCCTGACTGTATTACAAAACTATACATGACAGATGTTGGGGAGCCCAAAATATGTTGTTGTTTTTTTTTCCATAGATACAAACAAACTTGCTTTCAGTGGTCTTTGCATTATTCTTTAAACCTTCCATTAGTGCTATGGAAGTATTAATTATTATCCACTGTTCTGAGTTGAATTATGTACCTTATGAAAACAAATATTGAAGTTCCAACTCCCATGCCTATAAATGTAACTTTATCTGGAAATAGGGCCTTTGCAAACTAATCACATTCAGAAGAAACAATTAGAGTGGGCCATAATTCAATGTGACTAGTGTCCTTATAAAAATAGAGAAATTTGAGCATACATAGGGAGAATTTCATGTTAAGAATAAGGCAGATACTTGAGTGATACATCTTCAAGCCAAAGATTGCCCTTACTAGAAGCTAGAAGGGAAGCATGGAAGTAATCATCCCTAGAGCCCTCAAAAGGAACCCATCTTCTTAACACCTTGATCTCAGACTTCTAGCCTTCAGAACTGTGAGAATAGATGCCTGTTGTTTTAAGCCCCCTGGGACTCCCCTTTGTGGTACTTGGTATGGAAGCCCTAGGATATCAATACAACCTCTTTAACAGATAAGGAAATGATATCCAGAGAGGCTAAGCAGCTTTAAGGGTCATGGATAAAGGAAGAGCTAGATTTCTAAACGAACTCTACCTAGTTCAGGAGCTAAACTGTTCCCTGGCCCACAGTGTTGGTTCTTTATAGAGTACTATTTAAATGACAAAAGATATCCAGGGTCCCAGAACGCTCCTTTAAATATATATATATATGTTTCCTTTTGCTTTATTTACCACTGACAGTGTCTAGTATAAGACTAGGGGCCATTTTTGGAGCTGGAAGTTTGAAGACAATGAAAAACAACGGAAAGAGTATTCTCCTCATCTTCACATGACACTGAATATAAGGATTAACTATAGTCTTAATACTTATTATTACTTAATAATATCCCATATTTGTGAAGAAAATAACCCTTAGTTTTTAATACATTAATACACAATCATACATACCTATGAACATCTGCAATGGTATGATATTCACTTTCAATGAGGAGCAACTGGAAATAACCCTTAGTGTGCTCTGGTTTATTTTGAACAAACCCTTTTTCCTTGCATTGTCCAAATTGTGTTAATCCTCTTCTGTGGATCCTTCCTCCCCTAGTTCTACATGCTATTTGGCTTCTATCTGTCTAATGGCATAAACTGGGCTTGGGAACAAAGCTACTTCCAAGCTTTGTTTTGAGTTGTTTTTTAACTGATGTTCCTCCCTCCAATGTGTCCAGTGTAGTGTGCAAAATACTGGCTCCTGCTTTCTTATGTTAGAAACAGCTTTTCTCCATAAGTAACCCATGTTGTGCCTGTGATCTTGCAGTTCCTCAGCATCCTTTCTTCCTTTCAGAGGAACAGGGATAAAGCTTCTGAATTCCACTGATAGAAAAAGAGCCTCCTTTGTAAGGATCTGAAATTAAAAGGTCTCTCTCTGCACACACCAGAGGACTGGTGTATCGCCATTAAATCTCCTGAAAGCAATAGCTTATGTTGTGTATTTGTTTACCTACTGAGTGTTCACTAGAATTTATGCTAGAATACCTCACCTTGAATCAGAGTTTCCAATCATGCTCTTCATGATTATATACCATAGCAAAAACTGAACATTTAAGTACCTCCTTCCTAAAGGTTCAGATACTCCAAATGCTAACATTGAGGGCGGTGGTGTGAGACACTTTGTTTATTCTCACAGTTGTTTCTTCTCTAACTGTTAGGAAAAGACAGCAGTATGGCAGATGGACTACTAAGCCCATAATGATGCTGTTTGACATTCTCATTGTTTCTATTTCACACAAATTAGAATTTAATGAAAATATTTAAACATAAAATGTGCACAAATTGATGAGCCTTGGGAAAAACTTTTCCTAAGAAAAATAAAACTTAGACCACAAAAATTTAGTCTTAAGACATTGGAAAGAAGCAGAGTATACTAGTCTTTACATCAGTAAGCTGTGTATTAGCTATGGCTCCTACTTCCAATAGTCCTCAATATTTGTTTCTGAATGAAATGTTTTTCTAGATTACTAAAATCATGGATCTTAGAAAGCTAGAGATTTTAAGAGGTAAGACATATGTCAAGTCATGCATTCTTCCTGAATATAAAACTTTGCAAATGAATGTCTGTGTGTGTATACGTGCATGAGTGTATGTGAGTGTATGTATGCAATACTGGCTGTGAAGCTGCCAACTCTCATTCTTTCAGAATGAGGTGCTGCCATTTATTGTTTCAATTTCAATCTGCCTGGGGCCTAAAATAAAGAGAGTCACAATTGATTTCATTTGGATATTTAGAAACTCATTCAGATTCTTTCTGAGTCAATTAGATGATCGCACATTGGCAGCTGAGTAAATTTCCTGCTGGGAATTAGATTGCAAGGGTTGGGGGGGTTGAGGGAACAAATAAAGATATATGTGCAATTGTCCATCAAGAATCAAGGGTTCTGGGGAAAACCATAATTGAAACACATGTTCTGGGGCCTATTTTGAGTACAAAATTGAGGGAAATATATCCATATTCTATCCACAAATTCCTTTGTTTTTTACATGTGAAGTGGGATTAGTGGTAATGGTGTTTATATCAGAGTAGTCGTTACTTTATGAGGCATGCGGTGAGATTGATTTCATCTGAAGCTCACAATGGTTTAGCTACCTTTCCTGCTATTGCTCCCCTTTGAGGTGAGTAAAAAGGTCCAATATAAAGTTTTGAAGATATCCAGAAGCACTGTTAAATATAAGATACCATGCCATATGCCATACTTGATAACCAAACAAGAGTGACAGCCATACAATTTCATGATTCTATCATCTTAACAGCTATGGCTCTTGCTGTGGGCATAATACTGGTATGCTACTTATCCTTTATACAACTACTACTAAAAAATTTATATTTGGGATGATCTGGTAATCATTGAATCAATAGCTACCAAGAGGGTTAAGTTTTCCAGTTAGTTTAGTAAAAAAAAATTATACTTGACTATCTAAACCAGGGGCCTGCAAATGGTTCTGCAAAAAAACAGTAATGTTCAGACTTCAGAGTCTTTGTCTCAACTACTCAATTCTGCCATTGCATTGTGAGTAGTTATGAATATGTATGGGGAAATGTGGTTGTGTTCCAATAATTATTTATGGACACTGAAATTTGAATTTCATATAATTTTCACATGTAATAAAATATTATTTTCATTTTTGTTAAGAAAAAAGTAAAAGCATTCTTGTCTCACAGGTCTCACATAAACAGGCAGGATTTGGCCCAGGGACCTTAATTTACTACTCATTTTTACTATCCAAAGAAATAACACTGATTTGGAATGTATCTCAATAAATATCAATACACTATACTACTTAAAGCTCAATTCTAAATATTAGAAGAATAAAAGATCATAGCAGTTAGAAAAAACAATACTGCTTTTTGTGCCATAAAGCATTAACAATTTCTTTCACTGCATTCCTCCCAATCACATAATTTATTGACTATCCCTTAACCCATGATTGGAGGATCTAAAAAAAGTAAATTAGCACCTCAATTATTTGACAAGGTCAAGGAGAGATATGTTTAGACTAATGAAATATTCTAATCAACTAAAGGTTATCCCATTTATGCATAAAGTCACTATAAAGCTGCAGGGACAGGTGGAGGTCTCTAGAACATAAGAACAAATATTTCACCAGCCATCTAGAAACATAATTACTGATCAACCATTTTACTAACACATTTTATAAGAAAACTCAAATTTAAAACTAAGAAAGCTAAACTTAAAAAGAATGCATAGATTATCTTGTATATAAATGTATAAATAAATAATCAGTACATCATATATAAAATAAATACATAAAAGACAGCATACAGGAAATAAATTGTGATGAAAAAATAAATTTGTATTAATCCTCACCAGAGACACTTTTCCTTTGATTTTTAGAAAAAGTGGAAGAAAGGGGAAAAGGCAGAAAGAAAGAAACATTGATTTGAGAGAGATTGGTTGCCCTCAACATGCTCTATCCAAGGCCGGGATCGAGCCTGCAACCAAGGTGCATTCCCTTAACCAGAATTGCACCTGGGACTCTTCAGTCCATGGGCCAATGCTCTATTCACCGAGCCAAACCAGATAGAGCAAATAAGATAAAATTTAAAGTAAAATAAGAATATAAAATAATACAGAATATAAATAAATATATAAATAGGATCTTTCAAATTTCTCTGCAAACAAGTAGTTATCAGAGACTTCTGATATTATAAAAAGGAAAAGGTGTTTTCATAATTGAATCTGATTTAAAATGCAAAAAAAGATGAAGAGTGATTTTAAAAATCAGAAGATATCTCAGGGAAGCACTTAAATATTATACAAATTGAAGAGTTTTTGCTAGAAAACTTTAACAAATCCAAAATGTGACAATTTTTTTGTTTTGTTTGTTTTGTTTGTTTTTGTTTGTTTGTTTGTTTTTTATAAATGAGAGAAGACAATAATGATGTTTCCCCAAATGCAGATTTGTATGGAAAAAAAGAAAGAAAATTGCTTTAAGTATAATAATAGACAGTGTCCATGTCATAGTAGGCTTCTCTACTCAATAAGCTATTTTAGCTGGCTCTGCCCTGATATGAAGTGGTTAGCAGTTACATCCTGAGGTGGTCTTGCCAAAAAGATATTTAGTGATGTTACACAGGAAATGTTCTAGAGCTTTGTAATGGGAGAGCTGTTTTTTTTTTTAACTAAGATGCCAGCAAGGAAAAAAATTTTTTGAAGTAAACAGGATCAATCTCTCTCCACCAACATCACCATAGTCCATAGGATGCTGCTCATGACAGAGAATTCAGAAGACAGACTATAAAGCAATGATAGCAAACAAAAATTATGTTGTAAGAGAAAGGAAAACCTAAGGAATACCCCCTAAATATGTTCACTAGACCTATGGCAGATCAATTAAGATTTTGGCAAGAAAAAAAAAAGTGACACACTCACACTGCATAATTAAGGAGAATTTAATAGAGACTAGTGTGTATTGTAGTATGAGAAGAGCTTAGGAAAGCAACAAAGGAAGTGAAATATCTCAGAGTTTGCATCCACATTTACAAACTCTAGGCTGGAAGGGGCAGGTAAAGAATCAGTTAGGAAAACCTGGAAGGAAACTGCATGGTAGGAGCTATTCTTCAGTGGAAGGATATGGCCAATCCATAGGAACTGGCAGGGAAGATGCTTAGGAACAGACATCAACCTCACATTTCCCCTTCTTTCCATCTTCCTGGGGCTCCCCATTGACCAAACCTAATGGAAGTGAGGAGAGAAGAAAACTCTTTGCTATAGTCCTTGCCTCCTGGGACAAGAGTTATGTGAAGAAGGACAAAAGGAGAGTGTGTCTGTAGGGGCAAATGGAAGATATCAATATCTGCTGTATGTGCAGTAGAATGATTTCTCTACAGCAAATGGAAATTTTTCTGGAAATTACATGCCAAAATAATTTCAAATACTTGAACTCTTTAGATAAAAGTTTATAAACACACCACACACACGCACATACATACATATAGTGCATGCAAAGAAACACCATTAAGGTCAGAGATACCGTAGATTTACAAAATGGAAAAACACACAGACAACATAAAAGTATTTTCCAAAATGTTAGAGATAACACATTTGTAAGTGCAATTCTGCATATTCTTAAAGATCCTTTAAAAGAAGCAAATTAGACAAGACAAACCACAAAGAAAAACCTCAAGGACGAAATTTAAGAGTCAGCATAACTGATTGGAAAAATAAAGAAAAAATTTTAAAGTAGTATCATAACAGCCAAAGGATAAAAATAAAAATGTTTCAAAACAAATGGGAAATTTTAAATTGTGAAACAGAGAAGAGAACAAGGATGAAGATTGAAGACCATTACCTTTGGATAAATAAAACTAGTGGATTTAGGGAGAAAAAAACAAACATTTTTATTCTTCATTCTTTTACCTAAATACTACTTGAGTGTTTTCCTTAAAGCATGTATTAGTTTTATAATTAAAATAAAGACCAAAAAAGAAAACACCAACAAGAACAACTGTAAGTATTAACCTCTAATTTCAATCCCACAATTCCAGAGAACCAGCTCTCTCAGAATCTTGGGCAGTAGGAGATTGCAATGCAAAGCTCCTAAAACAAGGGAGGCTTTCAAGGAGTGTTTGCTGAATTCATTGCATGGGCAAAAGCAGGCACAAGTGAAGTAAACAAGCTCCTCCGGAAACTGAATTAGTGAAAAGAAAGTGGAAGAAGAACATAGTGGGACCTAGAGCTCTTACTGAGGTTTAAACTGCCATAAAGAAAAATAAAACTGTTTTCTAAGACACAGAGTTTGCTCATAATAGCTCTCTGGTTTTGCCTGTATCATCTTGCCAGCAGTCAGAGAGTGACTATTAGAGTCTTCAGTAGGTCATGCTGCAATGCCAATGAAAGAAGGAGGGAAGGAAGTCAAGTTCAAGAAGGACTTACTGTAGGCTTACTCTCTTTACAAAATAATTCAGTGGGACAAATAACAGAGCTAATATAATTCAAGTATACTCCAGGTCTGTGTCAGTGCCCAAGGGTGTCACATTTAATAGCTGAATGAAGCATCAGAGGTTCATAGCGAGTAGCAAAGCCCAGAGTTAGGTAGCAGAGCTGTGGTTCTGGGTAATTTTTCCCAGTGAAATGCATCACCTGATTGTCATGGTAGCCTCTCAAATGAATTGCTTTGTAGGATTTGAACAGAGTCTGGTTTTGAAGGGCTATATAATCTAAATGACCGAGCAAAGAACAATGTATCTGAACAAATAAATGAAAACAAGGCCTACTTATTCAGTGCTTGAAGACCATGATACTTTTATGGGCACTGAATTTTTTTTCATTTTAATTTCTCTTAAAGTCAAAAGAAAAAAAATAAATATCATAATAATAAATATATTATAATGAATTCAGCCAGGACTATACTAGTCTTAATACCAATAGAGCTGTAAAATAGATGTTTAATTTTTTTTAGGGAAGAAGAGATCATGAAGGTAAATGTTCCTAGAATCCACCAAAGTCTTAATGGGTACTAGGTAAAGTTAGGGATTCAGTGACCTTGTGGATTTCTGAAGCTCACCTCAGGCAAACTGAATCCCAGCTTTTAGTAGGGGTAAACTCTCAATTGACCACCTTTTAAACTTTAGAACTGGCTCCAGGGAGAGTAGCACAAAATCCATTATCCATTTAATACTTTTGGAAACAAGGGCTTGGTCCAAATTCCTGATGGACTATAGGTGTCTGAGAGCACAATTTAAACACTTGAGTACCATAGTTTAACTATGGTACATCTACACAATGGAATTCTATGCTGCCATTAAAAAGAAGGAATTCTTACCATTTGCAGCAACCTGGATGGGACTGGAGAGCCTTATGCTAAGTGAAATAAGCCAGTCAATGAAAGAAAAATTCCACATGATCTCACTCATTTATAGATAATAAAGAACATTATAAACTGATGAACAAAAAGATAGGTACAGAGGCAGTAAAGCATCAGACTGTCAAATTACAGCAGGAAGTTTAAGGAGAGGTGGGGTAGGTAAGAGATCTACCAAAGGACTTGTATGCGTGCATATAAGCATAAACAATGAACACAAGACACTGGGGGAGGGGGGGCAATGGGAAAATATGTATACATGTAACACAATAAAAAAAAATTAAATAAAACACACTTGAGTAGAATGACCTCAAGGCACAGCCTGAGTAACTACCAACCACTGGCTGACCAGATATTACAATGTTGATCTTCCCAGATCTCTCTACCTACCTGAACTGATTTCCAAGATTCAAAGGTAAAAGTAATATCTGGAACATGATTTCTCCCACACTTGTGCTTTTAAAAGGTGAGGAAAGTTAATCCTCCAAGAACCCTGGGTCAGAATATGAGGATCTGATGGGGAAGTAACAATCAGGAAAGATAAAAGGAGAGAACAATTTTCCTGCTGAAAGATTTTGCTTTTTTAACTTGCTCCCTGAACTTCTTCCAACCCATGAAAATACAAGAGGGATTAAGTGAGGCTGTATTAGTCTTATCAATCATAAAACCTATCAACAAGAAACCTCCTGTGTTCCCCATCTGTGGGGAGGAAAGCATTCTGACTGCTCTGAAAACATGCCCAGAAGATACGTAATCCTCCTGGCTGGAATTCCTTCTGAGCCCGGTGTATGTTCAAAATGCATGAGTCCCCACATGGAAAGTGAAGATGTGAAAGTCATTCAAGGCAAAGAAAGATCACTTTACAATAGGCACCATACCAAAGGCTAGAATGAAGATTTCATGACCATTTGTAGCTACAGTAACCCCTTTCAAATGAGAAGGCGAGTACCCAAATTTAGTGCCTTGATAGCATGTGTCATTCAAAGGAGTAGCCATCAATGGAACCCAAGGACACTGTTTCCTTAAAAGACCTGCTTCTCAAGTTATTGTAATTACATGACCAACTATATTAAGTGAGTTTCATAACAAAACTATATGTTGTATATGCTTTTGATCACTGAATAAAATGTAAAATCAAGAGGTAAAGTGTTGTTTTTTTCATACTCTGCAAGAAGTTTATGACACATAAAATATCCAAGCCTTTTAACACTGAAAGTTTTATGGGATCTCATCAAGAAACCAAAACATTTCTTGTATTTCTGGACTTGCAATTATTTTTCCATCTGACAGTATCAGACTGCAGAGAAATCTAGTTGAAATGTCGTTCAGATGGTCAGTATTAGAAAAGTAAATACTGTAAGATCATCTGACAGCTGAATAACAATCCAAGTTGTCAGGGTGGCAGCTGATCTTTCAATGACGCTTTTACTCAATGAAAAGTCCCTAGTGTAATTAAACATTTTCTAGGGCAAAGCAGAGCCTTGAATCATCCTCCTAGAAACAATATCAAAGAGGGTGGCAGGGAATGCCATTTACCAGGATCTTGTCACTCACAGTAAGTCTATATTTAGGTAAGTTAAAACTGAAATTTGAGCTGTGTTTGATGATGGATCCATGGGCACAACTGGGCTATAGTTTGTTTGAAATGCAAAATGAATAGCATCACATCCACTCTGTGCAAAATACAACTCAGCACCTAGAATTCCAAGTCATCAGAGCCTGTCCTTCAAACCTATTTGCTGAACATGGTCTAATAAGATCAAACCAAATAACTTAGAGTTTGATAAATCCTAAGATAAAACTGGGATGGCCTATTTTTGACATTACACAATTCTGGAGACAGAAATGATAGGGGGAGAAAAGAATCTTACCAAGTCTTGAAACTTTGCTTATGGATCCCTAATCATTATTTAATGATAATTGCATGTAAAATATTTTGAAATTGTATTTGAAGAAAGTTAAATGTAAATAATAAAATATATAATGGGATATTATTTGAAGGAAAAAACTAGCAATAAAAATTAAATCTCTACATCTGAACATACTTATTTTACTAAAACACAGAAGACAACTATATTAGGCATATTTATGCCATGAAAATGACTAGATGAAAAATGTAACAATTTGAATGCTGAGATTAAAAGCAATTGAAAAGAAAATTAGTGTACTTGACTATAAAACAATTTTTAAATATTTTAAATTAGACCATTTCTAACAAACATGGTAATATTCTGAATCATTTTGTACATGCATTTAACTAATGTAAATTACATTAAAATAAAAAGCAAATATTTAAAGCATAAATGGATGAATGGCATACAGCTATATTTCACAAAAGAGGAAATACTAATAGCTGGTAATTAGGGGAAAAATACAAATTAAAGTGAGAATACAAATGCCATTTTCCAATGTTAAATTATCAAAATTTCTAAAGAAACCATGATTACAATTACACTAGTGGGAGTGAAAATTGGGTCAACATTTCTAGAAACAACTTAATTACCATTATTAGGAGCCTGAAAAAAAAATCCAAATGATACAAATGGATCTTGGAAACTTGTTTGAGGTTCCAATAAGGGAGCACAACTATTCATATACTCCTGATCAAAGAATTATCATCCTTTTTTACTTCTAGGGACACGCCCTTAGGACTGATGAGAGAATAAAGAAATACCAAGCTACTCACACCAGCAGAATCTTGGAAATAATTTAGAAGATGAAAGCTACAACTAGATCATTTGTACATTTTATCTTTATTTTCCTTTACAGAAGCAACTTCCAGAAAATAATCAGAGTATATACTCATATGTCTATTTGCACAGATTTTTGCTGCATTATAATTTATAATGTAAAAGAGAAAAATAAAATTGCATAATAGGACGGACAAAGTTTCATTATATTAATGTACATCAAGTAACTCCTAAAATGTTTTAAAGATAAAATATTAAATAAAAATAAAATATGTTGATAAAGATGAGTATATGTCCTTTGTAACAGAATAGTATATTTAGACAAGAAAACTACAATGCTTAAGATATTGACCTTTAGGTTGCAGAATTATGTGATTTTTAACTTTATACAATGAATATTTATCTTAATGAAATCAGAAAAGTCTGTTATACTACTTTTTGAAAATTGTAAATATAGCACCAAAATTCTATTTTATAAAAAATTATCTATATAATAAAAAGGTAATATGCTAATTGGTCATAACAGTGTCACAGTCATAACCAGGTTGCATATGCACTGGAGTTGCTAGGCGGGGCCAGGGGTGGGGACTTGTATGACCTGGACATGAGGCTGCTGCAGGGGGTGACCCACCCCCTGGCAGAAGCATAAGCAGGCCTGCAGCACTGCCTGGCCTGGAGGGGGCATCAGGACAGGGGCAGGACCTCAGTGGAGAGCTCGTGGCACTCCTGTGAAGGAACAGAGAAGAAGGAAGAGCTCATAGGTAGTTATAGAGGTTAGACCAGGAGGAGAGAGCAGATAGGCAATTAGGGGGATCAGGCCATGAGGGGAGAGCAGTTAAGGGGATCAGGCTGGCAGAGGAGAGCAGTTAGGCAGTTAGGGGGATCAGGCCAGTAGGAGAGAGCAGATAGGCAGTTAGGGGGAACAGGCCAGGAGGAGAGAGCAGGTAGGCAGTTAGGGAGATCAGAACAGGAGAGAAGAGCAGTTAGAGTCATCAGGCCAGCAGGGGAGCAGTTAGGGGCATTAGACAGGTAGGCAGGTGAACGCTTAGGAGCCATTCATTCTAGATTGTGAGAGGGATCCCAGATTGGAGAGGGTGCAGGCCAGGCTGAGGGATACCTCCCAATACCCTATGCATAAATTTTGTGCCTTGAGCCACTAGTTGATTTAATAATATCTTAAATGACATTGCCGAAGTCTTAAATTTTCATAAAATCTTTGCTATATATATATTTAAATAAATCTAATTTGCTTAAATATTCTGTGCTTCATTTAACTTTCTGCTCTATAACATGGGAAAGTTGTCCATAACATAGTATCCTTCATGAATTTAAAAGCATATCAGCTCTCAATGTTAACAGCCTGTGTACGGTAGGCAAAAATGGAAGAGGGAACTACCAATTGCTGTTTTCACTATTAGCATCCTATGAATTTTTACTATCTAATTTACTATCTGAAGAGATTTAGACCACCTCTAAAAAGCAGCTGTAACGGTTGTATTGTGAAAGCAAACAAGGAAAGAATACCTTTTCCATCTGCTTTTATCAGCAAGAAAGTCAAAAGGAAGTCATAGTATCCTCAGCAAATAGCACTTGACTTTAGTGTACAAACACATTCTTCATTTATAGACACAGCCTTCTAAAGTGTTAGTTCAACATAGAAATGATAAACAGTCAGGGCCAGGTTGCTTAGGGAAATTTTAGGCATTGTTTTATAGGGCTCTTCTACATTCTCAGCTTGGGATTGCTTGTCTATAGAGCTGAATCTCCAGGTAGAGATACTGAAACATTAATCCCATTTTTAAAAAAATACATGTTATTGATTTTTACAGAGAGGAAGGAAAGGGTATAGAAAATTAGAAACATGGATAAGAGAGAAACATCGATCAGCTGCCTCCCACACACCCCCTACTGGGATGTACCCTCAACCAAGATACATACCCTTGAGTGGAATCAAACCTGGAACACTTTAGTCCACAGGCCCATGCTCTATCCACTGAGCCAAATCCTTTTTTTTTTTTTTTTGCAAGCACAAGTTTTTTGAAGTAATTTTTTTCACTCCTCAAAACTGCCTGTACTCCCCTACCTGGTTTGATTCAGTGGGTAGAGCATCTGCCTGTGGACCAAGGGCAGTTCCTCCCTGGTCTGGGCCCTGGTCAGAGCATGTGTAGGAAGCAACCAATCGATGTGTTTCTCTCACATCGAGGCTACTCTCTGTCTTTCCCCCTCTCTTCCACTTTCTCTAAAAGATCAATGGAAAAATATCCTCAGGTGAGGATTAACAACAACAAAAAACAAATAAACAAACAAAAAAAACCAAAAACACAAAAAAACTGCCTGTACCTTAGAGATCTATTATCTATTTGACTTTGTGAACATGTCAAATATCTACCTTAAAATAGCAAGAGTCCAGGTCACTGCCAAATCAATAGACCATTTTACACGGACACATAAAAGTGATAATGAAAGGCACCAGGGTACATCAGTATGCAAAGTAGTAACACAGCTGCTAATTAAAACTAACTTGGGAAATTAGATGAAGATGGCAAATAGAGCAAATGTGCTTGTTTCTAAGCCCCAACCCAAATCACAATGACAGAAAACACACCCATTTTCTTTAATGGTAAGTTCATTACAACACTGGAAAAGAAAAAAAGGGAGTTAAATTCCTGCCAGAAATTTTAAGAAATCTCCACATGGAAAGCAGATGAAATAAATATGCACAGAAAACTGTTTCTAAAGGTAGAAAGTGTTTCAATGTTGCTCCACACCCTGAAGCAACCATCAGGGTGATTTGTTACATAAACACATTTGGAGAAGTTTAGCCAATTAGCCTGTCACTCCCTGTCCCCAACCAAAGCAACAAGAACTGCACTGGACTGCAAACACACACACACACACACACACACACACACACACACACACACACACA
>JAAGEH010000393.1:37539051-37587355 GCA_011751065.1 Lasiurus cinereus | reverse complement strand
ACACACACACACACACACACACACACACACACACACACACACACACAGATCTTTGGAAGGCTACAAAACTGAGTGTGTGATCATGAACCAAAGAGGAAGTGCAGGGCCCCCACAATCAGGAGGAGAAAAGGAGGTCTTAATTTTGAGAAAAATGTTTTACTAGTACTTGCCTTACAATAAGGCAGGTTACAGTAAACAGTACTACACCTGCAGACAGTAAATAGGAACAAACATTACATCCTACCATCAATTATAAAATATTCAAGAAAACCAACTCCATGAAATAAAAACACCAAACTAAAGAATGAGAATAATTAACATTTGAGGAAACAAACAAACAAGAGACCCTAAATTTTTTTAAATTAAGGTATCTTTGCCATCGCTGGCTTGGCTTACTGGATAGTGCTTCAGCCTGTAGACTGAAGGGTCCTGGATTCAATTTTGGTCAAGGGCACATGCCCAGGCTGCAGGCTGGGTTCCCAGTAGGGAGCCTGCAGTAGGCAACTGATCAATGATTTTCTCTGATCATTGATGTTTCTATCTCTCTCTCACTTTCCCTTCCTCTCTGAAATCAATAAAAATGTATTTATAATTATCTTTTACAAAAAATAAATGCCTACCTCTTAAGAGTTAAGTTTGATGAATTTTGATAATGGTAAACACTTTTGTAACTAAACACCCCAAAACAAATTTTGAAACATTTACATCATTTCAAAATGTTCTCCCTTTTCCCTTTCAATTTTCCCATTATAGGCAACAACCTTTTTTATCCTTTTTATTTAATTTGTTGGGCAAACACTGGTTAACAATATTATACAGGTTTCAGGTGCATAATTCTACTACATATAATCTGTACACTTTAATGTGTGCTCACCTCAAGTCATGTCTCTGCCCATCATCACTTACACCCCCCCATACCCTCATTTGCCTCACCCAACCTCCTTCTCCCAGCAATCTTCACATTGTTATTTGTGTCCATGAGTTTTTCAACAACTTTCTGATTTAAATCACCAGAGGATAGTTTAATCTGTTCTTGATTGCATATAAATAGAATCATAAAGAATATATGCTTTCAGCCAGCCAGTATTTTTTACAATCATCTATTCTATGTACTTTTTTTAGTTGGCAAGTAGCATTCTGTTATATAGTGATAATATATATTATTGATCTATTCTTTCTCCTGTTGAAGGACATTTGACTTGTTTTCAGCTTGGCGTTATTAAGAATAGAGCTGCTATGAACATTCTTGTACAAGTATTTTTGAGCAAGGATGGAATTTCAGAACCATATGGCAGATAGACATTTAACCCATTTTTTAAAAATGCCACACAGCTATTAAAAGTGTACCATTTTATTCTCCAACCTTCAATGTATTATATTACTCTTTGCCACACATCCTAACCAACATTTTGTGTTGTGAATCATTTTTATTTTAGCAATTCTAAGGGGTATGAGTATATATTCTACTTGGTACCAATTATTCAATAGTCAACCAATTGTATACATATGGGTCCATTTTGGACTTACTATTGGTTTTATACAAATAGCCAGTATCACACTATGTTTATGATTGCGGCTTTATAATAAGCATAGCAAGTATTAAAAACAGTTAATCTAAAATTTGCAATTTTATTTTTCAAGATTTTTAGGCATAGTATAAATTCCTTAAATTTTCATATGTTTACTCACTTTAAAAAATCATTCTAGCTATTACACTGACAGAAAGGTGTTAAAATCTCCAATTATATGTGTGGATTTGTTTTATCAAGTTTCTGTAGAAAGGAAAAACCCAGCCTGTCCTTCTCTATTCTAACATTATATTCACTACTCACAATATACTTCGATTCTGATATAGTGCTTCTGGTCACCAGAGGAGTGTGTGGGGGTTCCCACACCAAGCAATTCTCAGACACTGGCTGCTGTCTTTCCCACAAATGCAGACTTCCATTCTTACATTATTTCCATATAACTAGAAAAATTTTACCATTTCCCATAGAAAAATCTTTTAAAAAAAAAAAACTTCTTTCAGCCTTTGTCTGTCTGAAAAAAAAAATGCTTATTTCTTTTCTATTTTTGAAGGATATTTTTTTCTGACTATAGAATTTTGTCCTGAAAGATATATTTATAACTCTTAAAAAATGCTATCTCACTTATTTTTGTCTTCATAGTTTATGATAAGAGACCAGCTGATATTGGTATCACTTTTACCCTGTATGTAATTTGCTTTTTCTTCTCAAATTGACCTTTCAATTTTATTTTATTTTTTTTATGTTTGGTTTTCAGTAATTTGACTAATGTGAGCCTGTATCTGGTTTTCTTAGTATTTATGATGCTTTGGGATTTGTTAAACTTCTTGGATCTGTGAGTTGATCTTTTATTGATTATTGAAGTTTTGGGGCCATTATAACTTAAAATATTTCTTTTGCTCCATTATTAATCTTCTCCACTGAGGAACTCTAAATACATACAGTGGTACCTCGAGATACGAGTGCCCTAACATACAAGATTTTTGAGATACGAGCCATCAAGCAAACGATTTTTGCTTTGAAATACGAGCAACATTTGAGATAGGAGTAATCGCTCGGATCCGCCGGCTGCACACGACCCACCAGTTTACCGCCACTCGAGTGTCTCATAGTTTCCCACGCCTCAAGGTTACGGAACGAATTAAACTCGTATCTTGAGGTACCACTGTATTAGTATTTCTCATATTCCAAACGCAGATATCATTGCTCTGTTTCTTTTATTTTTTAGTTTTTAATGTTTACTTGGAAGATTTTTAGTGACCTATCTTCAAATTCACTGATTCTTACTTTTTTATGTTCAGTCTACTGTTAATTCCATCAATGTAACATTTCTGATGAGTGTGCATGTGTATTTCACTTCTATACTCTTATTCTCTACCGAAATCACCCATCTCATCTCACATAATGTCCACATTTTTCACTAGACCTTAATGTCTAAGCTCATTGGTGTTTTTGTTTTGTTTTTTCATTTTTTTAAGGTTTCTGTCTGATAAGTACAATAACTGGTCCACATCTGGCATGCTGCTATTGACTGCTTCATCTCTTTCATGGGTCACATTTTCCTGCTTCTTTGTTCATCTTATTACATTTAATTATATACAAGTCATTTTGTGATGAAAATAAAGCACAATAGAAATTAACCAAAATTTACTCATGAAGCGTGCCCTTTCCTCTGTCAGGTATTCCTGTTGAGAATTGGGTCACTCTAATCTGTAATTAAGATGAATCTGGGCTTTGATACAGTTTATTTAGACTCAATTGATCGCTTCACAATCACTTAGGAGCTGATCCTTTGGTGATCACTTTGTGCTTCTATGCTTAGTCCTAAGCTTTTCAACCACGAGAGGTCTCTTTCTACACCTTGTGAGATCTTTCTCTATTTCCCTCCTCCTAGTTTTAGCACTTGGTGAAGATGTGGATTACAACTTTGTCTTACACCCATTCATCAAGGGGCCACTGCCTTGCACTTGGGAAAGCCCTTAGATGCCTGAAATATGCCTGGCTTCAGGCTTCAGCATGTAGCCCCTGCACTTGTCGAAGACTCACAGAAGAGTTGGTAGACGGGTGCAGACTCATTGTGACTGTGGATGGTTACCAGCCATCAGTTCAGCGCACAAACGATTAATGTAGTTTATTAAAAGTTTACCTGATTTCTCCTTACACTACCTATCATGGATTTCTTTTCTCCCACAGCTCTAGTAGGGATAAAAGAAGCCATGCTTTTTTATTCTGTCAAGAAATAGTTACTGCTTTATGGAATTTAATTAATTTATTTTTCTTATGATTGAAACAAGCAAACAAAAAAAAAGGCACTGTGATTCTGTGGCTTGCTCTAGATTAAGCATGTCAAACCTACAGTCCACATGCAACCTGCAATGAGTATTTTTATGGCCCAGATAATATGATATGTAAAAAAAACAACATTGTAATAAAAATTTCATAACTTAATTTTTACAATATCCTGTCATACATCATTATTAATAACGAATTACAGAATTTGCTAATGACTGGTTACTATAATCTTGTTGCATTCATTTTCCCTGCACCTTATGCAAAGGTGTACCATTTCTCTCCACTAATACTAGCAGTGAATATTTTAGCAGCCGATTGCCACACCATTAGTCTTGCACTGACTGTTTGGTGTGTGCAACAGGAAATATTTCACTTTCAGAGAACAAGAAGAACAGTTTTACTTTCGTTATGCTTATTAATTTGTGTATTTATTCAGTATCTGGTAAATTAATGTTCAAGAAATATTTTAATAAAATGTTCTATTATTTTATGTTAACTATTACCCATTTATTTCAGCTCTTTGTATTCAGCATGTGTCTATCGAAATAAACCTACATTTCTATGAAAATTGAAGCTTTTGTGTGTTATTTTTGTGTTTTTTTTTTTGTTTGTGTTTCTTTTTTTTTGTGGCCCACATAAATTTAAACCTTGTTTGGCCTATGTTAGCCTTTGAGTTTGACATGCTTGCTCTGGATATTAGGGTTGGGAGCAATTATCTCTTCCTAATTGTAAAAAGTACAAAGAATACTATAGAATACTAGTGCTACTTTAAAAAATAACCAATTTCATACTCTGGGAAATACAAAAGGTAATTGCCAATATTAAAAAATAATAATAGATGGAGAAAATAATTTTAAATTTAAAAATTATAAACCCAAAGTTTGAAGGATATGTATCTGCTTGTTTGCTTATTTGTTTAGGTTTTATTTTGGTGTACTAAAATCTTTCTATTCTTCTGATACCAGCTCTCAAAAATTCTTCTGGAATGCCACTCTTTCCCCATAATTAAACATTTCTTTTGATGAAACTGGCTCTAATTATTAGGCCAGATATGAGCACATATTTGTCCTTGGGCAACTAAATATATGCTATGTCCTTACCCATAGTGAGCACTTCAGAAGCAGACTTATGGCAGAAAGCAAGGATAAGAATTTTTGTTTCAACTTTGGAAAGAGCAAACATTTCTTCTTTGCTGACCTTAAATTAAGATAAAGAGTCCAGCAGTTAAGGACAATCATTTTGCCACTATGCGAAGCCTAAAATTAAGTTAACATGGAGGAAAGCAAAACCATGAAATGCAGAAAGATGGACAGATAACCCCATCTATGGTACCATGCAGTGCCTAAAGCTGCATATCCCTGGGCTTTCCATATAAATGAGCCAATAATAAATAATGAGCCTCTGGTTTAAGCTGGCTTGAATCAGATATTCTGTTCCATGCAAGTGCAGGATGTAACTGATCTATAACCATTAAAAGGAGGAAAACAATATATATAAAGAGACATGATAACATATTATACTTTATATTGTCTCTTTTCCAGATATTTTCCTTCTTTCATTACTCTTAGAATCAAATCTACTTACCTAGAATAATTTCTCATTTATCTTCACTATGTGGTTAGTTAGCAGCACAATAGAGAACCAAGATAATTACTTTCCTCTTGTCCTACACATTAGCAAACTCCATCAAGATGTCTCCAAGGTGACTGAAGTCATATGCAATCATTTGAATAATTATTATGTCCTTTCTGAGACTCTTAATAAATACAGAACAGTGGGAATTATGCATTTCATGTTCTCACACCAGAAAGTAATATCTATAGAAACATATAACCAAAATGTAAGCTAACTTTTTACTATATTTTCATAAACACATGTACAGGTTATGTGGGGGAAAAACAGTCTAGTTTAATAAATGAAATATGCTTCTGATATGAAGCTTTGGCTACAGATAGTAGGATATGATATGTCCTAGTCTCTAAGAAGTGAAAATATTTCACATAGTACATCTTCAAATAACTTTACTCTAGAAAGTAAAATTAACTTACTCCATAAAAAATAGCTAATCACACTGGGGCACTGGGAGTTGCCCAGGGTGGAAATGGCTAGATGGGCAGGGTTCAATTGGGGGAAAAGGAGATATATGTAAAACTTTAGATAATAATAAAAAAATAAATAGCTAATCATATAAAATTATTGCTGAATTTTTTGACCATGGATACATGTGTTAGAGTAGTCATTCACAAAGTCCATCATCAAAATCACCTAGAGGTCTTGCTAAAATACAGATTACTGGGCTCTGAGTCCAGTTTCAGATTTAGTAGGTGTGGGGTGGGGGCACAGAATTACATTTCAAAAATATTTCCAGGCTGTTGTTGGCTTTGAAACTTCATTTTGTAAACCATTGTGTTTGAGAAGAATGTAAAGGACAATGTAAATTAAGATGCTTGTGATTTAAAAAGCTGAACATTAGAACGAGAGGGATAAAATGTCTTCTCTTAGGGAACCTATTTTCTAATAGTAAGAAATAACTATAAAACACAAACTGATAAAAATAATATCTAATAATTGTGTATAGACATGAAAATAATGTGCATAGTAACCAATATTGGACAGAGGCAGTATATGTGAACAAGGAATATCTTTCTGGAGTGATAAGTGAGAAGGATGAAGAAGTGATATGTTTTGAAGATCTCAGGGAAGGATAGGGAAAGCAGAGAAAACAGCAACTCGAAGGCTTTGAGATGGGAAGAAACTTGATGTTTTCAAAGAAGAAAAATGCCATTAGTAAACAGGGAAAAGTATGGATTTTAAAACAATAATAATGAAGGCTTAAGTGGTAGGTGGGACACAAACCATGTAGGCCTTATAGGCTATGGCATGGAAAACTTTCATTTAATTCTTTAGTCAGTGGGAAAGCCTTGGAGCAGTGATTCTCAACCTTTTTTAATGCTGTGACCTTTTAATACAGTTCCTCATGTTGTGGTGACTCCCAATCTTAAAATTATTTTCGTTGCTACTTCATAATTGTAATTTTGCTACTGTTAATTAATCATAATGTAAATATTTATTTTCCAATGGTCTTAGGCGACCTTGCTAGCAGTTTTCAACCTGTGGGTCATGACCCACAAGTTGAGAACCCCTGCTGTAGAACCTAAGACCATCAGAAAACACAGATATTTACATTATGACTCATAACAGTAGCAAAATTACAGTTATGAAGTAGCAACGAAAATAATTTTATGATTGGGGGTCACCACAACATGAGGAACTGTATTAAAAGGTCACATCATTAAAAAAGGTTGAGAGCCACTGCACTTGGAGGGTTTGAACTGTCAAGATATCTTGTTCTGTAAATTGTAGAAAGAACATTCCAACTGTGATTGGAAGAATGTATTGTGAAGTGGGGGAGAATGAATGGCAAGAAAAGGAATAGGAATAAAAGGTAGATTCCAGGATTCTAGGTAAGACATGTTCATGGATTTATCTAGAGGAAAACAGTATATGCAGATCCTAGACTAGTAATTCTTGCAGCTGGCTACATCAGAATCAGATTCCCTGACTCCATCTTGAACTTAGGAATTATATAGTCTAAGTTGTGATCTCTGGTGATTCTCATGGGCAGTCAGATTTACGGAATTCTCTATGATACAGATTACTGTGGTAGTTAAACTGCATGCAAGCACCATAGGTTTCTGTGTAGGAAATGTTCTGATGAAAGCAGTACTTAAAAATGATTAATTGGATGATGTATAAGAGGGACTAAAGACAAATATCCTGCCAGTATAAAGAGTAATCAACAGGCTATCAGAGTAATTAAGAAATGAATTTGGACAGTAATTAAATATGGTAACAGCAACCCCACAAGCTACATGTGTTTGTTTATATTTGAATTCTTTAAAATTAAAATTCAGTTTCCCAATCCCACTAGCCATATTTAAAGTCCTCATAACCACATATGGCTCTTGTCCCCTGCATTGGACGGTATAGACATACAACATTTTCATCATCACAGAAAGTGCTTGGGCAGCAATGGACAGTGGTCAGTAAACTCATTAGTCAACAGAGCCAAATATCAACAGTACAACGATTGAAATTTCTTTTGAGAGTCAACTTTTTTAAACTTAAACTTCTCCTAATGCCACTTCTTCAAAATAGACTCACCTAGGCCATGGTATTTTGTGGAAGAGCCACATTCAAGG
Organism: Lasiurus cinereus; assembly: GCA_011751065.1. Classification (NCBI taxonomy): domain Eukaryota; kingdom Metazoa; phylum Chordata; class Mammalia; order Chiroptera; family Vespertilionidae; genus Lasiurus; species Lasiurus cinereus. The sequence continues at coordinate 37,579,335 of JAAGEH010000393.1, read as the reverse complement.
GGCCAAAGAGCCACATGTGGCTCATAAGGTGCAGTTTGCCAACCACAGGTCTGGATCATCATGCTGGTAGTAGGGACAGTACATCAAGCGTAAAATCTGAGTGAGGAGTGCGAAGTAAAGGAGGATGAACAGGGCACAGTGATAAGTGAAGCCTCACAACTCTATACTCATGTGGATTTTATTTGAGAAATTTTGAAATCTGCATAAAAATATACTCAAGTCAAGGGCACTGTAAAATCAGTACTTGCTGTGTTACACAATTCACCACAATAGTTTTTTCAATATAGGAAAATACCATAACCGATAAGATAAATATTATGATAGCAAGTTTTTCTCTCCCTCCTCTTCTTTCCTGTGGATAATTACCAATGTCTATAATTGACAACAGTTGATCAAATCAAAATAGGAAAACTAATAATGAGCCAGATTCTCCCACCACATTCCACCCGCTGAAGTCAGTAAAAGCTCTGTGCACACAGGGAGACACATGGCAAGCTAATCTGGCCCAGTATTTACACAGCACTTTCAATTGGAAGATTTTAAAATGTTGAACAAATATTCGCTTTTATAGGCCATCCCTGGAGATAACCCATCATTTGTACATGTGACTAAATTGGGTTTTAAAAGTTTGAGCTAAAGATTATATGCTCCCTAAAATAGTGGTATTTAAAAAGTGTGTTTTCTTCTTTCCAAATATTCATATGTCAGAATTCACAAGATGGGAATTGAGTTTGAGTAAACATCAAGGCTTCTCTTCGCTTAGCCTTTCAAATGATATCTTTTCCCCAGTTACCCCATCTGACTTCAGACAATGAAATTAATCACTCATACATATTGAGCCAAATTAAACAACTTCATTCACATAGAGCAGCGTGATGAAAGAAAATTTTAAACATGCATTATCTATTTATACATGGGCACTGCAGCCAAGACAACAATAGCTATCTGGTGTGAATGAATAAAAATTACAGCTGTTTTGTCCATTTGGCAAACAATATATTTTTTTTTGGTGCAGCATAGAATTTTAGTAATTAGTTTATGTGTACCAAGAGATGAAAAATATTGAAAATTGCTCACCTAGAAATATATTTCTGCACCATGCATCAGTGGCAAATTTCTTTGTGATTTTAAATTTCTTAAAATCTTTCAGCTGAGTTGTGTACAAATATGTTAATTGAAACTTGTTCTCAATGAACTGTAAGTGGATTATCCAATTGCTAGGTTCTTCAGACATCCTGGGCCTCTTCTCTACCCCTTAACTGTAATTGGCAGACAGCTGTCCCCATCACTCTGCAGCTGACCTGTGTTCCATTAATAGCAAGGCAGGCAGGGGAAAGAGAAAAGGAGAGAGCTGTTTGCCTTGGTCACTTTGTTAATTAGAGAAAGAGACAATGCTGTCAATTTGTCCATTGGTTCAACAAATATGTATTCCAGTCATGCAATATACAAGGGAAACATTAAGATATAATTGTAGACAGAATCTCTATCCTAGAGAAATAGAAAGGAAAAGAGAAATGTCTCCAGTTATCACAGGTGGTGCACAATCTAATTCTGCACATGTGTAAGAAACATGTCTCTGATTTTCTTCATAGAAAAGAAACAGCATGTGGCCAGGCCGTTACTGAGTTTACTCAGAACAAACAGGATGTGGGGATGGGGAGAGAGGATAAGAGCTGTACATGTGGCTGATAGCACATGTCTTAGGAAGATTCCCCTAGACAAAGGGAGGTGAAGGCAACTAGAAGAGGCCCCAGCCCATATTTTTAAATAACCCAATGGGAGACAGCAACACCTAGGTGACCTATTAGGAAATAGGTGATCAAACAGTACTCAGCCAGTAAGGAACTGGAGAAGGGTCTAAACAAGTAGCCTGTGTTCCTTGCCCCACATGTGATCCTGAAAATGGACTCCCACTCTTGAGAGTGTTATTAAGTCTCATTTGTGCCATGCTTCTGTTTCCTATTCTGTCATATGAAATTTGGACAGGTCAGCCATTTCTAATACATAGAGACCAGAAAAGCCTTTTCAACTCTTCACCATTGTTTCCTCAGATTCTCAGTGGTTTTCACACCCCCAAGTTCCCAGTAATGGTCATGTTAAAGTCAACTTTTCTAGTACATGCTACCCGTGGCCACCAGAGCTTCAGTTAAATTCTGAGAATATGTGGGAATGTTAAAAATTTAAGCTCCTCAAGCTTTTAAATGACTTGTTGAGTCCCTGGGAAAATCTAAGAAAACTAGAACACTAAAAATGTATGCTTTTTTTGGTGCTAACGTTCAGTTCTTCTTATAGGGTGATTTTGAAGGTGTTTCTTTAACAGGCAGAATGTCAATAGCATTGTCTCAAACATTAAGGAAACTAGGGTTCTCCTTTAGATTTTTTTCTAACCATTTAAACAATTTGACCTCCATTTCATCATCTATGAAATGAGGATAATGAGAGTGTCTACATCATAGAGTTGATGTGGAGTCCGATGCTTCAAAACATGCCCAGTACTTAGAAGTGTGACTGGTTCAGTTACTCCATATATGTTATTTCTGAGTACTTACTACTAGTCAATCATGGGAAAATCATTGAATCTAATTGGACTCAGATTCTTCCACACTCGGAATCTTAGTTTCTTAGAAGCTTCTCAAAGGCCATTTTGGAGAAGGAAAGAAGGACCATGAAGACTCTATTTCTTCCATAGTAGCTCTGCTTTTATATACTTTATATATATTTAGAGCCATTTCATTTAATTGAAATATAAATTTGAGGAAAATAATTATGCTTCTTTTTTTAAAAGCTTGAAAAACAGTAAGCCAGACATTCCCAAAGTGTTTTTGAGCTCTGTAATCATTTTATTTTTTAATACATGTATTAATTCACCCGTACCAGATGCAAAATTTATTTATACAAAAATAAGTTTTATAAAACCAGAAGTAAAAAGTATAGGAAACCTCCATTCTCAAACATCTCTCATTTAGAATAATGTGGTTCTTGACCAAGTTGTTCATAGAAAAAAGTCTCCATTGTCCACCAAAACCTGTCTTTGACATGACAGATAATTTCATTCTGATTCCTCAGCATGACAAAAAGCTGCTTCTCTCAGGCAACAAACAAAGGAGAGAACACTTCTGTTACTGATGAAATCAATGATTAACACAATTTTAAACCATAAAGAAGCCATCAAGAGTGCTAATGTTGTTTTGTGAAAGTGCTCACAAAACAATAATCACAGGCAATTGAATAGGTAGAAAAACTGTTTTGATTAGATAAAAGGAAAAGGAAGTAGCATTTCCCAGGCAGTGATATATAAAAAAAATCTGTTTAAGGTTACTAGGGGGTGGTTCAGTACATTTAAGAAATAATTGTTTATAAATTAAAAGGTAAATTAGACATATACTATATATAAGAAAGGTTAAAATAGAGAGTCATTTAGGGGATCTGGAACAGATTACTTCAATTTACATTATTTCTAATAGGCAAAAATGATTCAATTTTCAAACAAATTGCTTTTCGAACAGCCTTCTGGGAGGAATTAAATTCGAAAAACAAAGATTCCACTGCAGTGCCTTCCAATGCACAGGCATAAGACATAAGAATAGTCTTTAGCTACATCTAATTTAAATTTCCTTTACAACAATTCCTAAATTTTTATTTGATCTAATTCCTTCCTTCTTTCATTTTTATAAAGGCTTGAATAATAAGATACATTTGGTTTTGCAAAAGTCTAATTTCTTCTCAAACCAAGACAAAATAATATAAAAAAGACAGGTAAAGCAGAGATAAAGATGGAATTAAGAAAAGCAACAAATGTTAATTAGTACGGAATTCCATTGGGAGAGAAGAGCTTTGTACCATTAGGGAGAATATTAGGAAAATAAGCGATTGAAATTGTATTGTCTATTTAGTGGTTCTCAACCTTTTTTTTTTTAATATATTTTATTGATTTTTTACAGAGAGGAAGGGAGAGAGATAGAAAGTCAGAAACATTGATGAGAGAGACATCGATCAGCCGCCTCCTGCACGCCCCACAGTGGAGATGTGCCCGCAAGCAAGGTACATGCCCCCGACCGGAATCGAACCTGGGACCTTTCAGTCTGCAAGCCGATGCTCTATCCACTAAGCCAAACCGGTCTCGGCATGTTCTCAACCTTTCTAATGCCGGGACCCTTTAAGACAACTGCTAATGTGGTGATGACCCCCAACCATAAAATTATTTCCGTTGCTACTTCGTAACTGTAATTTTGCTACTGTTATGAACTGTAATGTAAATATCTGATATGCAGGATGTATTTTCATTGTTACAAATTGAACATAATTAAAGCATAGTGATTAATCACAAAAACAATATGTAATTATATATTGTGAAATATTTATTTCTAATTACAAATAAATGAAATTTTGTCTTGAATCGTGGTGTAGCATGGGCAACAGTCTTCATATAACAACAGTAAACTACATTGCTACATTTTGCTACACTGAGGAGTGGTGTGTTGGTTCCTAAGACCATGGGAAATAGGTGTTTTCCAATAGTCTTAGGCGACCCCTGTGAAAGGGTCATTCGATCCCCAAAGGGGTCGCGACTCACAGGTTGAGAACCACTGTCTTAGATAATTAATGTATGCCTTGGAAAGGTGTGTCTATGTGTCTATGTTCATATTTACCTGATGGACAATCAGAAGAAAAAGACCTTAAATTCTTTCTGAAACTCATGACTTGAATTAAGTGAGTAACTCAAACTTTGAGAAAGGTAGCACTGAAAGGCAAGAGAGGAGGGTGGGATCCATAGTACTCTGTACATTAGAATTTCTAGAACATAAAATGATAAATACGTGGATTAAGAAGAGCCCCAACACTTTGACCCTCCAAACTTCTAGAAATGAGCCTATATTTCCTTTGCTTGGTTCTTGGAAGACTCTGTGACATAAAGGATTAACAGAAAGTGGCAAATTTGCATCTCTCTGATGGTTAGTGATCTTTTCAGATGCCTATTGGCCATCGGTATATCCTCTTTGGTAAAGTGCCTATTCAGGTGTTTCGCCCATTTTTTAAATGGATTGTTTGTTTTTGTTTTTGGTGTTGAATTATATGTTATTTATAAATGTCGGCTATTAACCCCTTATCAGATATATCATGGACAAATATGTTCTGATTCAGTGAGTTATCTTTTCATTTTGTTGATGGTTTATTTTGCTGTGAAAAAACTTTTCAGTATGATGTAGTCCCATTTGTTCATCTTTCCTTTTGTTCCCCTTACCCAAAGCAATACATCAGAAAAAAATATTGCTATAAGAAATGTCTGAGATTTTACTGCCTATGGTCTCTTCTATGATTTTTATGGGTTTGAGTCTAATATTTTAAGTTTTTAATCTATTTTGAGCTTATTCTTGTGTATGGTGTAAGAAGATGGTGTAGTTTCATTTTTATTTTTACTTTCATGTTCCTGCGTCCTTTTTCAAATAGTAACTGACCATAACAAGTGGGTTTATTTCTTGGCTCTCTATTCTGTTCCATTGATATATATGTTTATTTTTATTCCAGTATCATGCTGTTTTGGTTACTTTCATTTCTTGGCTCTCTATTCTGTTCCATTGATATATATGTTTATTTTTATTCCAGTATCATGCTGTTTTGGTTACTATCACCTTGAAGGATAGTTTGATTATCAGGTAGCACAATTCCTCCAACTTTGTCCTCCTTTCTCAAGACTGCTGTTATGCACATTGAAACCACAGTGGGATATCATACTTGTCAGAATGGGTATCATCAATAAATCAGCAAACATAAAATGTTGATGAGGATATGAAGGAAAGGAAACGCTTGTGCACAGTTTGGTGCAGCCACTGTAGAAAAGAGTATGGAGTAACCTCAAAAAATTAGAAATACAACTGCTTTATGACTCAGTAATTCCACTTCTGGGAATTTATTTGATATATGGAATCTAATGAACAAAATGAATTAAAAAGCAAAATACAGACAGACTCATAGATACAAAGCAACCTGACAACTGTCAGGAGTGGGAGGTTGGGGGGTTATGAGATGTGGAGGGATTGTGGGGAAAAAAAATAGAGAAAAGAGTCATAGACCTGAATAATAGTGTGTTGATTGCCAGAGGAGAGGGGAGAGAAGTTAATGGGGGTATAAATGGTGATTGAAGGAGACTTGACTTGGCATGGTGAACACTCAATACAGTGTAAACATGATGTGCACCTGAAACCTATATAATTTTGTTAACCAGTGTCACCTCAGTATATTCAATAAAAACAAAACAAAACAAAACAAAACAAAACAAAATAAACAGAATATGTTAGAAGTCATGAAGTACCATTTTCTGAGCCCAGGCCTTTAGAAATATTAAGGCCTGTCCCTTCACCTACCAGCTCAGGAGAAAGAAGCTGATGACCCCGAGACTTCCATGATAAGAAAGCTATAGGGAAATGTCCTTGAAAATAAATTCATGTAAAGAGAGAGAAGACAAAGAACATGGAGACGTCAGACATGTGAGTGAAGAAGCCATCTTGGATGTGAATTCTATGTAGATCAGAACATTCCATTGAGTGTTTTCTAAATTCCTCACCCACAAAATTGTGAACAATATAACAGCTACTTTAAGACATAAGATATGGATTAGTTTGTTATGCAGCTATTATAGCCTGAATAGCAAAGACCTGAAGGAGGGAGTTTAAGAAAGATATAAATATAGAGATAGAGGAACAAGGTTAACAACTAGTTACATTCTGTGAAGATTTAATTTGTTGAATCCTTTTCCTTTGGATTATGGAGAAAATTCATATTTAACATATTCCTATAAATTTTCTCCTCTACATGAAAAATTTTTTGATTATCCCAACTTTTAGTAATCTCTGACAAACTAGGTACATTTTGCCTGAACTGAGGTATAGTGGAAGGTAATATAGATCATTAGAGTAAAGAGGAGTCAGCCCACATTTTCTCCTATGCTAAGGCTCATTTTAGGACCCAGCCTTCCACAGAGGGAATTACATCCAGATGTTCTGGTAAAGACCAGGCTGCTGGTCTACCCCAGAGTTGGAACAGCATGCAGAAACACACAATGCTGAGGAAGAGCTACCTCTGGACAAATTAGCTGTTAGTATATAGTACCATCTTCATTTTCAAATATACTGCAGAGGCATAGCCTGAATAAAGAGGGAAACTGACATTTAGGTTACTTAAGTGAATGCACACACTTAAATCCCTAGGAGACCCCCATTTTCTGTGAGCATATTTAATACAATAAATATTTGGACCAGAAATCACAAAATTATCCTTGCCCTGGGCTACATTGTGTGCTGTGTGTGAACCTTTAAGCAAAAATACATCTCACTATGGACATGTGGCTTCCACTTTAGGATTTCCACACCTTCCCTTTAATTGCTATGTCCCTTCTTCTTCAAGTCATTCAACAAATTGCTCTGGTAATCATCCAGTGTTTTAAAGTTCTTCAGGCAGGAATCTGACATTCCCATTCATTCTTTCATTTACTCATTCAATTTATAACTAGTTATTGAGTTTTATTAAGCTCTAGAATGTTAAGGCTACAAACAGGAATAAGCCATACACTTTGTTTTGAAATATCTTAGGCATAAAGTGATGAGTATAAAAAACACAGAATCCTCTTTTTTAAGTACCAATTCCTTGAAAAAAGATAAAACTAGCATTTATTGAGTACCTTTCATGGACCATAGGTTTTAAATATATTATCTCATTTATACTCCTCCACTACCTTGTAGAGGAGATAATACGTTTTTATTTTACAGTAAAACAAACAAAAAAAAAACAATTAAAAAGTGTTAAGTAATTTAAGCTCATAAGTAAATTAAAACCCTAAAACTATTTTTTGTCTCACATAAAAATCTTATATTCTTTCCATTAGAGTTTTATAACAAAGATGTATTTGATGCTGGACTTTGGAAAATGAATAGATGTGAACAGGTGACTTCTGGAGTGCAAGGAAGTATTACAGGTGAAAGACTTACAAATGGGGGGATCTAGAACAATGTAGCTTAGTTACTCTTCAAGGTAATTTGCTGCACCGACTATCTTAAAACTAGAACAAACAAATTATAGCATGTGCAATATGCCCAGATACTAAAGTGATTACAAAATATGGAAAGTGTTCTTTGTAACAGGACCTATCATACATGTAACTCAAATATTTCCAGACAAATATGACCAAGGAGTTTAGATGTAGTAATATTTTCTGGAATGCTCAGATTTTACTGATTCTATAAATTACAAGTTGAATCCCCTGCTTCAGAGCCTTCTCATCAAATATTCCTGGAAAGACGTAAGGGTTGTTCAACATAGACTCACAAGCCATAATGTTTATGATGAGCATTACTTCTACTCTGTCAAGTCTCAGAGCTTATGACCTGGTCCCTCAGGACCCAGAGCATCTCATACTAATTTGGAGGAACCTACTTGGGATTAAAGGTGTAAAAATAGAAGTTGTCTCTTGCTTTTGAGATGCACACTGTTAGGTCCAAAGCAGGGCTACTTGCTTCCTCTCCCTCCCACCCCAACCCCGCAACCTAACACCTGACAGGGTTTGAAGGATTCTTGTTGAAACTGTTGTTCCAGTTTTTTTGTTTGTTTTGTTGTGTTGTGTTGTGTGTGTGTGTGTGTGTGTGTGTGTGTGTTTTGTTTGTTTTCTGTGTTTTTTGTTTTTGTTTTTGTATCTCTGCCTTTAGGCATTAGTCCGGTTGAAGAAATATAATTAACAAACACTTCTGTGTATCCATAATTTCTTAACTCCCATCCCTGACAGTAAACCTTTCAGTCCAGGATCTTCCAACCTCCAGAATGAGTTCTCTGAAGAAACTTCTCTGAACTCATTCAGATGAACTTCCAGTGGTCTTTCTTGCCATTTTTCTCAATAAACATACATCAATTGTCAAATATATAGTAAAAAGCTATTTATCAAACTTGGCCAGAAATATTTAATTCTTATCTCAATTCAAGTATTGAATCCTCCTTCCTACTTAATGCTGTATTATTTTCTTTGTGAAATCAGGTATTCTCCATTCCTGGTAAAATTTCTGTCATGTGTCCAAATCACATGCACAGATCTGAGTCCTAATAGAAAACATCTTAAAGGTTCAACCAGCAGTACAGTGTGTGGAAGAGTCAAAGCAAATGGAGTTCAGGTTTGAAGTTGGAAGATAGGGCTTTGTTTGAATCTAGACTCTGCCATTTAGAAATGATGTACCTTTGGACTCAATCTTGACATCTGCAACGTAAAATGAGAATAATCTTAATATTGTTCATTTTTCCTAAACTACAGCATGATTATATTAAATAGGACAGTGATTTCCTTATGTCATTATGTGTCAGGCACTGTGATAGGCCCATAGCATCCCTTACTGATTATCCTCATTTGTGCCCTACTAGGAATGTATTACTAATTCCTGAGGATTGCTCTTTATTTAAATATTCTACCATGTACTACCAAGACTATACAGGTAGTACATGACAGAATATTTAAGAAAGCCAGGTGCTCCCAATATTAGAACTATCCTCTTTTCACAATACATTGATACTTCTATATAAATATTAATTTGTATGTTATTAGTATTTGCTTTACTAAGACCTCCTGAAAGCAGTATCTAGATCTTTCTTCTCAGTACCTACAATACTTATAAGCACAAGTCCTGGTCAAAAAACAACAAAAAATAAATAATAAATATATTTTGGCTTTCTGAATACATGAATAAACAAGAAATGAAGTTTCTACCCTATTGTGACCTCTAGGCTACATAAAAATATGATGCCATCAGTACTCTGAAATGGTAGCATAAAACCCTCACCATAAGCAAATGTATTAAGTAACCACAGACACACTTTTAAAAATATATCAAGTCTGATACTCATTGCCAACAAGAGGCAATTCTATTAATCAGAAGGAAAATGGGCTTTTATATCATGCTGCCTAAGAAACTAAATTGATTTGATACCTTTTCAAATTTTTAAGCTATCTTAAAATCTCAGGTTAAAAAGTCATGCATTTAGTATTTAAAACTAAAGTCAGAAATAACATATATGTTCATGCAGTGTCGAGGCTATGATTTCCCCATGGTTTTGCATTCCTCTAAGTAAAATGCTATCTACATTTCACAACTGGTGGGTGTAAAGATTGTGAAACAAAATTGGGCATAATCCATCAAACTCACAGCCCATGCCAATTTTACTCAATCTCTGGAACACAGGAACTAGGTAAAACTTATGGAAAAAGTATTTAAATCAAAAGTAACTGCTACTGATGCATATCTCTTAGGAGAGTTCGCTCTTTACCAGGTAATTTTTTTTTTTAATTTTCATGCCGCATTGGCACTTGTATTAATCTCTTACAGCAGGCCAAAACAAAGACTAGTGTTTCTGAGTAAGCAAGGAAGGGAGGCACTTCCTCCAATCATCCCAGGAGCCATAGAGACAGATGACTTATTCCAGTTTTAAAGATGAGAACAGTGATGCTGGGAGAGGCAAAGTAACCTGACCAAGGTTGTGCAATTAGTAAGCGATGGAACTGGAATTTGAACCCAGTGTCACTGATTTCAAAGCCACAGCTGCTCCACCAGAGGGAGAAGGGATGGCTTAGTACTACTAGAGACTTTTAAAACATTGAATTATAAGTAAAATATAAGGTGGAGTAAGATAAAACAGCTGATTAAATATTGTTCTAGGATAAGGGAGAGACATTAAACTGAGGGGTGGGAGTAAAGAGAATTCTTTTTTAAAAAAATATATTTCATTGATTTTTTTTTTACAGAGCGGAAGGGAGAGGGAAACAGAGTTAGAAATATCGATGAGAACAAAACATCAATCAGCTGCCTGCTGCACACCTCCTATTGGGGATGTGCTCACAACCAAGGTACATGCCCTTGACCAAAATTGAACCTGTGACCCTTGAGTCTACAGGCTGACACTCTATCTACTGAGCCAAACAGGTTAGGGATAAGGAAAATTCTTGAGGCCACTGATGAGGGAGAGGTGATAAAGATGCTTTAAAATGGCTTTTCAACAGGTTTAAATGAATTCCTTGCTCTACCCACTCTTTAATAACATTATCCTTTAGATTTCTGAAGCTCAAGCCATTGCCTGTGACACTGGACAAGCCTGTAACTTTGTGGCCCAAACACAATGCAGGAGAAACACTGGGAAAGGGAAATTCCACTCACTGTTTAGTGCTGAACTCAGTCCTAAAAATCTCTTCCAGTCATTCTTCATACTTCACTATCTATTGGCCTCACTCGGCTACTCACTCTTTTTTCATTTTTTGTTCCAACTTAATTTTTAGACTAAATATTTTCATACTTTCCTTAACTACAAGCTTGGTTTCCCTTAATAGTGCTTATAGATTTTTACTATCTAAACCTAGTCATAGGCGAGACCGGTTTGGCTCAGTGGATAGAGCGTCGGCTTGCGGACTGAAAGGTCCCGGGTTCAATTCCGGTTGGGGGCATGTACCTTGCTTGTGGGCACATCTCCACAGTGGGGCGTGCAGGAGGCAGCTGATCAATGTCTCTCTCTCATCCATGTTTCTGCCTTTCTATCTCTCTCCCTTCCTTTCTGTAAAAAATCAATAAAATATAAAAAAATAAATAAAATAAAAAATAAACCTAGTCATACTACTTCATGATATCTCTTCACTTCCCTGCCTGAGGTGCAACAATCTGCTACCTGTTTAGGCAACTGTCCAACTTCCTTTACATCATACATTTGAGCAAAAATCATACAGGTGTTAATAACTTAGATCAATAGTTTTCAAATGTGGCTACAAAATCATATGAGGCACTTAAAGAAAATATTGTTACAGGGGACCTACTCTGAACCATTTAAACCATAGTCTCTAAGAATGGTGTTCAGACAGAAATACAGGTCCGATCCATACCTCTATAGGGCAATTTTATACTATGATGGTTTTGTTGAAAATCCCCTTGAGGCTGGAGACTTAAAAAGAACTTCCCTAACCAGTGAGCACAAGTTCTCATCTGAGTTACTCATCAGGTTATTTCTCTGGCAAGCCAACACAATTAATGACAAGTTCAGTCAATAACATGAAACATCATGGTAATTGTTGTGTGTCATTCAAATCAACCAGTTGGGTGACTAACTGGCATTTTCCTCTGCCAGTAGGTGATTGTTGTCCCATCAATAGAGATGCATGATGACTTAGTCCAGCTTGTCATTTGCAGAAATAAATGATGCAAGGGACAAATTTTACTCTTTTTCCCAACAACTCCTAAAGATATAAGTTGCAAACTCAGATATACACAACAAATCTGGCAGGCAATGTGAATGGTAAGAGCAGTGACCCTGTCAAGCTAGAGAGCTCATGCTCCAAAGTTACAGTTCGATTCCTAGTCAGAACACATGCCTGGTTGTGAGCTCCATCCCCAGAAACATTATCATTGATTTTTCTTTCTCTTTCTCTCTCTCCTCCTCTCTAAAATCAATAAAAAAACATATTTTAAAATCTAAAATTCAAAATTCTTCAACAAATGATTGTCATAGATCCTTAACTTCACATATTTTTATTCTTCAATGTAGATTTCTAACTTTTTTTAAATGATTTTAAAATAAACATTGTCTTTTACTTTATAAATAAAACCTTCCTATAAAATTTGTACACAATGAAATTAATCAGTGTAACTTGTGGTTTTTCTGTTCACATTTATTCTAAAATTCTGGGAATTTCAAAGGATATTATTTTTTTTTTGATGTATCATCAAGCCTGAGGGTCTATATTTCTTTAGCACGTAGCTTCACAAACTGTAGCCATTTTAATTTTGATTCTTTATAATTATTTATGATTCTGCACACGACTCTCTGATTTCTATCTCATCACATTGCTTGTATTAATCTTCCTAGCTGAAATGAACTCCTTATCCCCCTCTATTCCACCAATCCAGTTATTCACCTTTTCCCTTTCTCCTGTCACTATTCCTCCAACCATCTGCTCTCTTGTCACTGTGCCTCCAAACCTTCCAAATGTTTTTATGTTCCTTTTGCTTAAACTTAAAGTTCCATTCCAAAGCTACCATCCAAAAACAACAAAACAACCACCTTTGTTCTCTGACTTGCCAATGAACATCATTCACATTGTTATGTGAGGAAAAAATACTGGAATAAGCAGAACAAAGCTCTGTTGCAACCTGCTCTTCATTCAGTAATACCACAAATTTAGTCACATTCTTCACATACCTGTGACATACCACATTTTGATGTGATGTGAAAGTCATCCATAATGCATTTGTACTGGCTTCCCTAAACAACTGTGACCCAACAAAAGTTAACTATTTCTGCATTAACATACAGCTCAAATTAAAAACAAAACAAACAAACAAAAAAACATAAGCCTAAAGTATCTCAGAGGTATTGATACATTTTTTTCCTTCTTTTTATACCTTGCATCTCTGGGAATATCTCCCCTCAAAAAGGCTTGTTGAAAAGAATTTAAGAGAAAAAAATTTCAGAATGGCACTTAGACAAAATTAAAATTAAATAATAATATTTGGATTGCCCTATTCTTCAAATTATAAGTCAACATTAAAATTGCTAGTTTCTATAGCTAGTTGCTAAAGAAATGTGGCCCCTCAGGCTAGATGATATATCAAATAAAATTTAATATCTTTTGAAATCACCATCATTTTAGAATAAATGTGAATGGAAAATCCACAAGTTATATTGATTAATTTCATCATGTCCAAATTCTACGGAAAGATTTTGATTATAAAATAAATGACAAAAATGTAACTTTAAAGTCATGAGTCAACAAACAAGTCATTAAGCTGATTTTTTTAAACCAATAGAATTCTAATAATTGGATTTTGTTTTTAAATGTATTATTACATAAGTGTAGCTCCAGATCAGGAAAAGCACAAAATAAACATGGACATTTATTTTTGTCTTAAAGACACTATTCTTGAAGCTTATAAAATGTCTCTTTTCATTTGCTTAGTTTTTGTTGGTATTTTTAAAACTATCACATTCTCAGACAAATTCCACCCAGGCTTACAAGCATTGGATTTTTCTTAGGCTTTCTCTGCTAAGTATGATATATTCAATAAAATATTTTTTAAAAACATAAACTTGACTATATATTAGGGACTCCTAAGATTTTTAAAAATATTCCATCTTTATTTTTCAGACTAGTAGATTGAGCTACACAAGTGATTATTTAACATTTTTTTTGAAAGTTTTAAATAACTTTTGTAGACTTTATGTGGTGCAATGAGATGGCTTCTCTTTATGGACAAGAGCAAACATAATCAACCCAAAATGGTGAAATAAATCATGGAAGAACTAAGAATATCTGTTTGGCCACAGGACATCTATGCAAGTATGGCGTAGAGAGTTTTTACCCAAATATTTTAAGTATGTGCCAGATCATTGGGGATCTTGGAGACAGTGAGCATGTTTCAGTGATACTCAAAATGAGGCAATCTAAGGGCTCTAGGGTAAAGAAGAAACCTACAGAAGATAGATGGGGTGGTGTTGAGGAATGTGTTAAGCAATCCCATAGAATAGACTGCAGCCGATGCTTTTCATTCTCATTATGAATAGTCTGGGATTTAAAAAATAAATCGATGTACTACTCTGTCTACCTCATGTGTTTACACTGGTACAATCCAGAGACAGTACAAAACAGTTTCACAAGCCCAGCCCCCAGACATCTGAATACGAATCAACCGTGCCACTTGTCCCAGGCCAATGAAATTAGAAAGTGTTCACACAGAACTCAGGAAGCAATATTTTTAAAAGCTCCTTAGGGACTTCTAAGTACATCAAACTTTTTGAAAAACACAAGTTATCCACAAAGATAAAATTACATACAAATAGCCATCAGGTATATGAAAAGGTGCTCACATCATAAATCATTAGGAAAATGCACATCAAAACCACCTCAATCTGTGTGAATGATTATTAGCAAAAATACAAGAAATAACAAGTATTGGTGAGGTTATAGAGAAAAGGGAATCCTTCTGCACTATGGGTGAGAATGTAAATCAGTGCAACTGCTATGGAAAACAATATGGAGATTCCTCAAAAAATTAAAAATAGAACTATCATATGACTCAGCTTTCAGTTCTGAGCATGAATCAAAGGGAATAGAAACATAATAATATTGAAGAGATATCTACACTCCCATGTTCACTGCAGCATTCTTCACAATAACTAAGATATGGAAACAAGTGTCCATCAATGGATAAATAGATAAATAAGTCGTGTTACATATACACAACATAATATTATTCAGCAATGAGAAAAAGGAAATCCTGCTGTTTGCTGCAACATCGGTAGGCCTCAGCATTATGCTAAGGTAAATAAGCCAGACAGAGAAATATAAATAATGCAAGGTAGCACTTATATGTGGAATCTGGGGAGGAAAAAAAGTCAACCTCATTAAAACAGAGAGTAAAAGAAGTGCTTGCCAGGATTGTGGGGAGAGGTTGGTCAAAGGGTAGAAACTTTCAGATATAAGATGACTAAGGTCTGAGTACCTAATGTAAAACATGGTAACTATAGTTAATAACACTGTATTGTATTAATTGAAATGTGCTGAAAGAGGATTGAAATGTTCTCACTGGAAAAAACAAATATAAATGTGAGGTTATGGATGTGTTAATTAACTATATGGGGGAATCCTTTCACAATGTATACGTGTGTTGAATCATGACAATGTACACTTTTAATATCTTACAATTTTAGACACCAACTGTACCTCAATCAAGCTGAAAGTTGTTTAAAATTTACCAGGTTCGACATTGGGGGAGCGTGGTGTGAAACTTAGTGCTCTGAGATGAAAACAGTTAACAGTAGTATGTCCTGCCTCACAGGATGATTGGGGGGATTAACTTAAATGAGATAATATGTATGAGGCATGAAAAATGGGTTTTTCATGAATGGTACTGTTAATAATCCACAGCAGCTTCTCCACACGCAAGCACCCCCACAGCCAGGCAGCTCTGGGCCATGATGAGGATGAGAACCAGAATTCTGAGAAAGGTGTTAGGACACCCCAGTTGTCTGCCTGCTGCTTCGGGTGCTGAAGCATCACCACAGCAGCACGGGTCACTTTCCTCTTGGAGAACCCAGGTTCAACGTTAACAGGAGCCAGGGCACGAACATATTTACAGACGTGCAATAAGCGATGGACCTCTGTGCTGCAGTGAATTAAGGAATCAAGACTGATTTCCATAATGTTTAGAAAGCTCACAAACTTCGTATTTTGTCTAAAATCATTTTCATTCTCCAAGGTTTTTCCAACAGTGCCAATTTGGCTGAAGCTGTTACTTGAATTGCCAGCCTGCATCCAGATTTCTCAGTCTAATCTTTGGCAGGATCCTAGTCACTCCAGTTTCAGGACCAAGTGACTGGCAGCAGCCCAACAACCCAAGTGCACACTCCTGCCAAGTCAGCACTGGCCAGGAAAAGCCTTCAAGAATGTGAAACAAAAGAGAGTTCAGGCCTTCCCCTCAATCCTGAGCTGGCCACCCTGTAGCTGGTCAAAGGAACGGCCTCACTCCTTCCATCCATGGACATGTAGGCATAGTGGAAACATCCCATTGTGCCCTATAATTCAGAAATTAGAAACAAGAGGGAATAGTCTGGTCAAATTGGTTCATGTCATATCAAAATAACACACCAGTAACGGGCCAGTCTTTTATACATCTTGATTATAAATGTAAATGGCAGAAAGTGAAGTGTGGACTCCTGACGGTCAGAAGTTACATTCCAACTGATCATTTCACTTTAAGCCCTAAATTATCTTTCTGTGCTACCTACCTTGATCAATAGACCATAAAATAGCCAAATCCCCACTTCATGTCATAATCTATGTTAAGGAATATAACAGTGGCAGCACAGCCAGTAATCTTCACAATTCTGAGCATAATTATTGTATATGGCCACTTTCAAACATCAGAATATTCAAGATATTGATGTTTAGTCATAGGAGTTATATTAGGGAATCATCTTTATCCAATTATGAGCATTATATTTGGAAAAGGTGAACCCCAGAGTAAGCACATCATATCTGGGACTCAGCTATAATTAAGATATATAGGTTAGTATTTGTTCTTTTCACAAAATACATGACCTACCTAATCGTAAATAGGTAAAATAGTACTGTTTCATCACAATTCAAATAATTTGGCAATTTATTAACAACTTCTCTCCAAAGGTTTTTGTTTCAGGGCCATTTTCAACATTTGCCCTGGAAGGTAACATTCGATCTGTCAGTTCTAATGTTCTCAGATTTGATGAATTAGGTTATTTTGTTACAGGCTTAATAATGTTTTCTCCTGAATCTATGATAAGACCTCTGCTCATGCAGCAAAAGTTTTCTGAAACTCAATATGAAAAAGAAGTCAGGATGAATAAAAGGTGTTTTAAATACAAAACTAAAGTATGCACACATATTACAGAGTAGATGTGTGTATTATAAAATACATACAGTTTTATTAAAAGAAAAACAAAAACTGTAGCCCCTGGCCAGGTGGCTTATTTGGTTAGAGCTTCGTCCCTGTATACCAAGGTTGTGTGTTAGATCCCCATTCAGGGCACTTACAGGAATCAATCAGTGAATGCATAAATGCATAAATAAGTTAACAACAAATTGCTCTCTCTTGCTTCCTCTCCCCCTTCCTCTCTCCCTGTCAAATCAATAAACTAAAAATTTTAAAGAAAAAAAAAGAGAAGAACTGTAGCAGTTAGCAATGCTTGGTTCACATCTTTGGGATTCAGGAATGAGATGCCTCTGTTCTATGTAGTCAGAAAAGCTAATTGTGTCAAGCCAGGCAGACCATGTAAAAGCACTGCTCAGAAAATGTAAAGCTAATTATCCCGAGGACATCAACAGAAATACTTGGAAAATGCAAAATTTTAGTGAACTTTTTGTTTGCCACAATGCCAAGTAACTACCTACACTTATTTTAGCACAGGTTTTTCCAAATAATAGCATGCATTGAATACCTGAAGTGCCTGAAGTAGCCAGTCACCCAGTTGCTTTGACATCATCTTAACTCAAACACAATATGTATATTTTCAATCAATTTACTTTGGATCCATTTTTATATATGAAATATGGTCAGTGTTCCATGAACACATTTTCAGAGGAAAGATTGCTATAAATATGATGTGATAATGACTAGAATGTTTCAGGGAAGGACAGGAGGAGAAAAGAAGAAAACTGCAAACTCTCATAAAATTTAAAATAAACTGTGAACTAAGACTTGGCATTTCATCATTTTTAAACCGATATCTAATTTGTAAGTTCTGTCCTTTAAAAGAATATTGCAAGCTTTTTCTTAAATAAATATTCAATATGAGCTGTGAAATAGTAATGCTTAAGACTTGCAGTGACAAAAATTCAGTTTCCAGAATATGAAAAAAACATTATGAAGTAAAATCAACATAGATAAGATGGTAGATAAATAGGTAGAGAGGAATAATAGATAGGTAGATAGATGATAGATAGGTGATAGATAGATAGATAGATAGATAGATAGAAGTCTCATTTTTAAAAATATAGGTTTAATTCTGGATCTATGTTAATTAACCTTTTCTTCCTCAAAAATAAATTTCAGACTTAGAATAAAACTGTCAATATGAAAAGAAAGAAAACTTACGTGATATAAGAAGAATATACAACAACCTTCTAATCTCCTCCTAAAATAATTTCCATAATTAGGCTTCAAAATTTAGATTTTTTTTTCTAGGAACAAAACACAAAAGAAAACTACCTATATACTTCTATTTATTATCATAAAAGAAAATGTTTATTGTTTTAGTTCTTTAAGAGATAAAGCTTTTTACTCAAGCCAAATTTGGAAGCAACTTACTTTATTAGTTTCCATATAAGTCACAGTGAAAAAAATGATAGTTGCAAAATAGTCATGGAGATGTAAAATACAACATAAGAAATATATATAGTCAATAATATTATAATAATTATGTATGGTGCCAGATAGGTATTGGGAATATCAGGGGGAACACTTTGTCAAGTATATGATTGTCTAATCATCATGATGCATACCTTAAACTAATACAAAATAATATTGAATATAAAATGTAATTAAAAATGAAAATAAATTATTTTGACAAGGGAGGGCATTAATTGCATGACGATTTCTTCTGCTGCTTCAAAAAAAAAGGAGGAAAGCCCTGCCTGCCCCAACAATAACGAATTAACCATCACTTGCAACCAATGAGGTATCACCATAACTTCCAACTCTTGTTCCTCTCCCATGAACTTTTGTTTAAACAACCCTCCAAAATTTCCTCTTAAAATCTAATAAAAGCAAACCCCTCTTTTTTGTTCTCCAGACTGGATTAATGGTGATTTTATGAAAATTTAAAAATCACTTTTCTCTATAGTGCCACTCCTTGTATTGAGCCTCAATAAAATAGAGAATATAACAAATTTAACCCATAATTTTATGTCAATATAGCATATTATGCTAAATCAAGACTTGGATGTTAAATATATACATCTCGAAAGTCTGTATTAATTATTAGCTGGCTGACATTACATTTTCTTAAAATCTTAGAGTCTGTTTCAACATTTGTAAATGAGATGATAATATCTATGATGTAAACATAATGCTTGATTTTATGATTAAATGAATAAGTTATATTAATCTTCTTATGAACTTGCTGGTAAATGCTCAATGAATAATAAAAGTTGAAATACATTAACAGATAGATGACACTTGAAATATACTAAGAGAAAGAAGGATGAAAGTTTATTTTACTTTTCTTTTTAAATATCATTTTTCTTTGTAAAAATCTATAAAGTTATCAGTTCAGGTTAAACTCTGGAAAATGCCTAGAATATCAATATTTTGTTTGATTAGATGAATGCAAAAGATTTGAGTCTTGTTTCTCTAAGTCCAGAAATTTTGTGTTGAGTTCAGAGGTATCAAAATTTTAGGTCTTTAACATGCAAAAATAGTTCTCCTGAAAATCCAGTTCAATTTTCTATAAATATATTAAAGTTGCATCTAATAATAATTGATCCCTTATCACCTTTGTATGTTCTTTCTTGGGGAGCCCTCATTGAATAGCAGGAGGGACTTGTCCAAGTCATTAAAGTAGGCTCTGGCAATGGAGACCAGTATAAAAGCTCGATTCTGTGAGCAGGAGATATAGAAGGAGGGAGGCTGGTACAGAGGACATGACAAGAAGTTGATGCAAGCATAAGTCAATATGTTTTATTAATTCCAGAGACAATAAGTTAATTTCTACTGACAGTGTAAGTATAAAGCTAGGCACAGGCTTTCAATACTAAAAATAAATAATTTTTAAAGGGCTCTCTATCCTCAAAAATATATAAAATTTAACAGAGAAAAACAAAACTACAGTAAAATAGTCTTACTTGTAGTCTACAGACATCTGTTTCTTTTGTTAGTTAGTTCCAAAAATGTAAGCATCTAGGGCACCCTGACACATGGATGACACAATATTATTAGTTTTAAGACATTAAAAGATAAAAAAAACTGATCATGTTTGTCAAGAATTGATAAGTAACTTGAAGATACAGCTATACAAAGAAACCAATGGGATTTGGAAGGCTAGTATTTTTATTTTTAGTAAAAAAGTAACTACAGTTGTTAAAATCTACACGTTTACCTCTTTATTAGAGTGGAGGGAGAGAGGGTTCATTGGTACAGTAAAAGCAGGAATCAATCATCCAAAAGAATTCATGAAAGTAGATCCCTATGTAAGAGCCTTGAATAAAAGAGATGGCACACATCACTAACACCTCATAAGAATTATATTTTGCCTTTCCAAAAACTTTTGTCTTAATTTTTAATTTATTTGTTTGTTTTAATTGAGAAAACTCACAGTATCCTAATAATATTTACAATAAATTTCTTACATCTAGGAGACAAATGCTGTAGCCTCTGATGAGTGGGATTAATTTGGGATGGGAGGGAATGTTCACTGAAAACACAAGTTGAGAGATCCTCAATGCTCATTTGATAAAACACAGTGGAAAAAATAATCAATGTCAATGTTGACTATATATTATTTTTTAAATATATCTTTATTGTTGAAAGTATTACAGATGTCCTCCCTTTTTTTCCCATTGACCCCTTCTACCCTGTACACACACACACCACCCTAGTGGATGCTCACCATATTATTGTCTGTGACCATGAGTTATGCATACATGCATATAAGTTATTTGGTTAATATCTTATCATTTTATCTTTATCTACTCCATTTTCCCTTGGCTTTAACCTCAATAGATTTCTCTGAAGCATCAGACCTGGGGGGAAAGAATTGGCATGGCCACACACAAAAGAATAAACCTGGCAGGCTTCTAAGGCAGAAAAGCCTTAAAATACCCCTGTACCTGCAAGTCATCTGCGAGTTTGTCTTCTAAAGAAATTGCCCCTGTTGGCATTTATATCCAGTGACCTATCAGTGAGAACAGTGACAGAAACTCACTGGCTAAATAGGTAGTATCCGTTCAAGGCATTTGCTGCATTGTTAAGCAAAACCATGGAAACGTGGAAAGACACGTTAAGAAGGACTGGGTTATTTATATTCACAAAGGAATGGTCTTATATTCTGGTCTTAACATAGGGCATCCTTTGTGATGCTGTGCCTAAAGTTCCACTTGTTCACATAGATGACTGAGGAGTCATTTTTACTGGAAAAGTCATACTCAAATTCTGAACACCACAATAAATTGGATCTAAGGGAAAAAGTCTAAGCTATTTTGTGACAGCAGCACTTTCCATGTGTTTTATGTCAATATCCCATGCTGGCAAAGTACTTTGTCCTATTTTCATATGATTTTTAAAAAGAAAGGTGTTATTTTCTCTATAAGCTTTATATTTGTTAAAAAACCTCCTTAGACTCCCCACTCTAAGAAATTGGGTCAGTGAAGGAAAATGAAATATTAAAAGTACTTTAAGAAGGGAAAAAACCATACCTTTACAAATTAATGTTGCAATCACTTTATTATATGTATTATTAGTTTTAGTAAATGTACAGATCCAGTAATAAATACACCTGAAAGATACCTAAACTTTACCAGAAATGTTATTATACATGTGTTTATAATGGATTTTTCTAATTATTGGACAAGTTATTGATACTTGTTATGACTGACTCATTTTCTTATTATGAGTAGTAATGATGAGCATATTATTGATGATGAGCATATATGACTGCATTTTATCTATTTGTTCTAACCATGCTTAGCATTATCATAGTTACTCAAAGCAGCAAAATTTACAGAGAAAGGGATTAGAAGATACTCCTTCACTTGGTTCTTTTATTGTGGAAGTATAGAGAGTTCCTAAGAGTGTCTCTTTTTCTAGATAGCTGATTTCTTTTTCTTCACCTTAGGAAGTTTAAGTTTGTCTGAGAGGTGTATAGAACCGGAATAATATATCCAAGCAATAATTCCCAAAGAAATTAAAATGCCAACCAAATACTTAGGACTACCTGGCAGTTGTTGGGACTGAATCATTAGTAAATGGTCAAGTGATTTGAGAAAAATGATTGTGACCGTAATCTGAAGGGGATGATGGATTAAATGATGGTTTTTATAAACACATCTCCTATTTCTTTATCTTATTTTTATATTGATGTACCTTGAAAATGTTTTAAAAACTAAGGCAAAATATTTTTGTGTGTGTATGGCAACTTTTCATAAATTTTCATCCACAAAATAAGGAAACCTATAGTTCATGTCTAAACAATGAAACACAAATACAGCCTGAATCCCTGCTATTTAGAAATGAAAACAAATAAGAACCCAACCCTATGAACCTCCCAGTTCATGAAAACATATTGAAAATCATGTCTCAAGGCAACAGAAAAAGTGAGTTAATTGATAATTGCAGAACTCCTAGTACCAACCCAGGAATGAAGAACACTAGAGAAACACTGTGCCCTTCCATGTTAATTGACTTCAATCCTTTGAGTATACTGTCTAATGAATAGATCAGGGGGAAGCAGTGGACAGCTGGGTATCAGAGAAGCGTGTGACACAACTGCATGGCACATGGATTGATTTACAAGATCAAAAACATAGCTTAAGGGGAGAACTCTTGGAACAGATTACAGATTGGCTTAGGGACAGGAAATTAGTGTCAGCTACAGGGAGGGGACTTGGTGGCAGACAGCTAATAAGCAGGGGATAGTTATTTGGTCTCCCCATGCATGAGGATGAGAGTTGCATGCAGGATTTTTGAAGAGTAGAAATTGAATGGAGGTAGTAAATATTACTAGGTTAGAATTTTTCAGCAAGGAAGAGGAATGCCAAAGGAGGCCCTTCATTACAACCCAGTGGATGCTCACCCCAATCCCCAAGGAGATTAATAGAAACTCAAGTATTTAGAAAGCATTTGACAGATTAGCTTATGTTTTTTGGACTTAAAAATAAATAAATGTGGGGATTTTGTCTCAGATGTCTTTTTGTTTTATTTTTCTAATAACACAGTTTTATGGTACTTTATATTAAAATTGGTCTGTGACAGTTTGGAAATTTAAAAAACGAGTTCTTCACTGCAGATATTTTGAAAAATGCTGGCTTCACTCGGTTAGTAATTGTAACAGAGCACTTGCTTTGGACTAAAATAGCTGGGTTGATATTTTGGAGCAAGAATTTTTCAGGGAAATACCCATGGACAGTAAAAAAATAAATAAATAAAAATAAAAAAGACATGCATTTTCAGAATCTTATGAATGAATGATTCTGACTCAGTAGGTTTTTGGCCCAGGCATCTGTACATTTTTAAAGCTCTTTGGGTAATTTTTGTGATCATAAAGGTTTGGAAACACATCACAAGAAGCCAACAGTGTTCTCTATATGGTGGTTCCTTAGTTAGAATCATGAAAATGTCTCAAATTTGTGAATAACACAAATGTGGTGTGTGTGTGTGTGTGTGTGTGTGTGTGTGTGTGTGTGTGTGTGTAATTCTTTGCCTGAGGGTAAAATAATAGAAAGTATCAGACATCACATAAAAAATCCCAATAATGGGGCAAGAAGGTTGTAGTGGCTGAGGGTACCTGGTGACATTTCCCAGTGAAGCTACCTATCATTCACTCCTGGGCCCTGAGACCCTGTGCTCTCTGCTGCAGTCTACCCGCACCCCCCCTCCAATACCCCTACTGGCCATCTCCTCATTTCTTCTTCTCCCATTCTTATTTCACCTTCCTTCCAGTCTCTTTTCCTCTTACTCTATTCCTACATTCCTTTTATCCATTTTACTTACACTTTGATTTTATTAAGCTTACTCCATCTTTTCCCTATCTTCTCCCTTTCTGTGTCTTCACTCTCCTTTCTTTAACTTATTCATTCACTTTTTAAATAAATATATATATATATTGGTACCTCCTCAATGTAAGAGAGTATGTAAGAGCTGACCAAGAAGGGATGAGTCAGGTACCAGCCACACCTTCAGACTATTAGAATGATGTCCCTCCCACACCCCCAAGCATAGTGTACTGATAAAGCAATGAGCATCTCCTCCAGTTACCAGAATCCGTTACTTCTGTTTATCCAACTTTCTCTTTACCCTTCCCTGACAAATACAACAAAAGTAAATTTTTGACTCTTGTGAAGACCCACCTTTGCTACCACAGAATACCAAAACATAGCCCTAGATCTGCCTGTTGGTGTACATGAACTCTAAATTGCCATTTGCTTTAGCAAAAGAGAGAAGAATTTCCCACTTTCAGCCTGTCAGCTGAGATCTTTCCCTTCCATTTCCCTCATAGCCTTCACTCTCCACACTTTGCTGGCTATCTCCACAGTAATGGCCAGCCTCACCGTTTTACTTTTATCTTAAGGCAAATTTAAACACAAAGATTTATATTTTTCCCTGTTTGATTGTCTGTTGTTGTGCTACAAATGACCCTAAAATTTAGCAGCTTAAAATAATAAGAATGGGTTATAGACAGTTTTTCGTGGGTCAGGAAACCAAGAACATGTTAACAAGGTAGCTCTGGCACAGGGGCTCTGATGAGGTTTCACTCAAGATATTAGCTGAGGCTGCAATCATCTGAGGGCTTGACTGGAACTAAAAAAATAATAATTTCTAAAATGGTTCAACTGCATGACTATTAGCTATAGGCCTCGGTTTATTACAGACTGATGACATATACCTTCGTACCTTTTGCATGGACCTCTCACAGAGCTGCTTGGGTATTCTTATTCATGGCAACCAGCTTTCCCCAGAACAGGAGATCCAAGAAAAATAAAGAAGGAATCCCCATTGCCTTTGTGACAAAGTATTGGAAGTTGTCTATCATCACTTACACTTTATTTAATTTATTAGATGTGAGTCACCAAATCCAATCTACACTCAAAGAGAAAGAAATTAGTCTCTGCCACCAAAAAGAAGGAATATAAATAATAGTAAAGAATAAATATTCCAGTACATGTGACTCCTTCTTAATGTTATATTCTATATTACTGCCAAATCCTTTTAAAAAAATCTCCTTCTCCACCATGGCAGTGCAGCTCAGTTGATTGGAGCATCATCCCATACACCAAAAGATGGGGAGTTCAATTTCATCAGGGCAAATACCCAGGATGTGGTTCAATCCCTGGTCAGTGAGCATGTGGAAGGCAATGATCAATGTCTCTCTCTCTCTCTCTCTCTCTCTCTCTCTCTCTCTCTCTCTCTCTTCTCTTTCTTCCTTTCTCTAAAATCAAATCAATTTTAAAAATTACTTTTAAAATTTTCTCCTCCAGATTTATTCAGTTCACATGTAATTCTAGGATAAACTCCTTCATTTTTTTTCAATAATTTAACATCTTTTTTATGGACCTCTTTATCCTATCTAATAAAATAATAATATGTAAATTAACCATCACTCCATTACACCCATAAGCCACACTCACCAGCCAATCAGGAGCAAGTATACAAATTAACCAACCAAGCTGGCTGCAGATATGGAGATAGCAGGAGGGGAGGCTTAGGTTCCCTAGTGATGGAGGAAGCCAAGCTTTTTGCACACCTTAGCCATCCAAAGCCTTCTCTCCAGGCTATAAAGTTTCAATTATAGAAGATAAATAAATCCCAACAAAAATGGCAACAGCCACAGAGCTGAAGAGAGCAGGAGGCTAGGGTTGCCCCCAATGGTGGAGAAAGCAAAGCTTCTGTATCCCTGACCTGTCTTAGCCTCCCCTTAAGACTACAAAGCTTCAATTATAGATGATAAATAAATCCCAACAAAAATGGCTGCCAACATAGAGCAAGCAGGATGCTTGGCTCCTCTCCATGCTACAAAGTTTCAATTGTAGAAGATAAATAAATCCCAGATACCAGGGCCTCCACTTGGTTGCTGGGGGTGTGGCCAGCCTGCAAACCACCATAGGCTTCTTGCCCAGGCTGCCCCATGCCCCAAGGGAACCCCCACCCTGATCTGGGACACCCTTCACGACAAACTGGCCCCCACACATGCACCAGGCCTATGTCCTATCTAATAAAAGAGTAATATGCAGATTGACCATCACTCCAACATACAAAATGGCTTCCCCATGTGGTCAAAGATCCTGCCCCGATGTGGACACAAGATGGCCACTACAAGGTGGCCAGTAGGGGAGGGCAGTTGGGAGGAACCAGGTCTTTAAGGGAGGGTAGTTGTGGGTGATCAAGCCTGCATGGGAGGGAAGTTAGGTGTGAACAGACTTGTAGGGGAGGGCAGTTAGGGGCGACCCAAGACTGCAGGAGAGAGCAGCTGGGAGAGGCCAGGCCTGCAGGGGATGGCAGTTAGGGGTGAACAGACCTGTAGGGGAGGGCAGTTAGGGATGACCAGGCCTGCAGGATAAGGCAGTGAGGGGCAAACAGGCTGGCAGGAAAGCAGTTAGTCATCAATCAGGCTGGCAGGGGAGTGTTTAGGGGGTAATTAGGCTGGCAGGCAGAAGTAATATGCAGATTGACCATCAGGAATCTGTTAGGGGCAATCAGGAAGGCAGGCAGGCAAGGAGTTGGGATCCATCAGTCCTGGATTGTAAGAGGGATGTATGACTGCCCATTTAGGCCCAATCCACAGGCAGTTAGACATCCCTCAAGGGGTCCCAATTTGGAGAGGGTGCAGGCTGAGCTGAGGGACAACCCCTCCCGCTCCCATGCATGAATTCCATGCACCAGGCCTCTAGTTTCTGATGTAATTCCTCTTCAATAAGCCTATATCAACTAGACCAAAAATAATCTCAGTGCTTCCACTTACAAAAAACCACAATGTCTTGCCAATTCTAGTTTTCTCAGTAGCTCACCAATGCTTCTCAAACCAAGTGTATACAATTGATTCATAGAATCAAGCTTTGCCTGTAAACTAAAACTCCTTATTCTCTTTTATCTCTCAAGCCTACAAGAATACTGTTAGCTCCTGCTTCTGTAAATCTCAGCAGAAGCCATGATCAATCAACCTAAAGTTTAGAGAAAATTGGGGTAACAGAGGAAATATTGTTTTAAGTCTAATGGAGTCTCTCCTGACTGGACACTAAGTGAAAGAGGACTAGATCTGTTCTGTTGAATGATGTATGCCCAGTACCTGAAACAATGCCTGGTACATAGCAGCTCATAAACAATATTTAATAACAGTATCAACAAACAAAAGTGAGTGAGTAGATAAGTGAGATAAATGAAATATCCCCTGTATGGTTCACCTGAAAAGATTGTCACTAGCAAGTTTGATGCCCCCATTCCCTCACTTTTCCCAGACACATTTGTCTCTCCTATGTGTTCTTCTCTTAAATCAACTATCTGTTTATTAATTTTTATTTACTTATTATTCATTTGTGGACTTAGGAACCATTTTATTTTCATTTAACACATAAATTCTCCTCATTTTAATTGTGGTTCCCAGAGCAAATTATATACAATATTACTGAAAATATTAAATTTGTGGTGAAAAATAGTAGTAGGAGTACTCTGAAAACAAATCACATCATATCATAAGTCCACTCAGAAACATAAACTGAATTAGAGTACCTATACCTCCTTTTTTCTTGCAAAAAAAAAAACAAAATTTAATTAATTTGCTCTACAAAGATTTACGTATTGTGTCTTCTGTGTCTATATCTAGGAATAAGCAAAATAGATACAGTTATTGTTCTCTCCGGAAGGTCAGGTGATCTCTGTAGCAAGTCACACAAATAAATATACAAAATAAAAAATTTAAATTAAGAATAGAAAATGAAAATATGATTTGATGATAAAATATATAGAAAACATTTGTATCCCTTTATAATTATTATCTGATGATGGAATGTATTGACATAAAGTTAAAAACCAATGGATGGTGTGTTCTTGGTGACAGAGGCTCTCACTTGTTTGAACCTACTGGAAACAAGTTCTGTACAACTCCACTTCATGCTAACATGATAGTGTGTCTACAGGGATATGTTCTACATGGGTAAATATATCTGAAACAATAAAGTAAAAATTAATTATTCTGCAGTCAAAAAAGAAGTTAATAGGATCAAAAATTCAGTCACTATGCAGGGGATAACTACCAAAACTGCCCAGGAATAAGAAAGGGTCCAGGCAGAACTTAGATTTCACTGTCAAAATGAATGATTTAAGGAGACTTTAACAAAGGAGTTGGTTACAAATGGAATGGAGAAGGTATAAAAAAACATAGGGAGCATGTAGTACCACAGAGCTAGAATTAGTGGGTGTCATTACCTCTTGGGTCTGCAGGGACAAGGAGAGAACAAGAAGGCAGAGAAAGCAATGTGGAGAGGGTCATCTGACAGAGGCTGTGACCTCTTGTTTATGCAAGTAGCCAGTAGCCAGCAAACCCTCAGGGATCCAGGAAAACAAGTTCCCTAACTTTACTGGCCTCCCTCAGAATTCATGCTAGTGCTCCCCATTAGACAAACAGTGAGAAACCAGAGGGAAGGAAGATGATCACATTCATTTTAATCAGTGTCCTTTTGCACAGAGGTGGGAGAAGCAGTGGTCACCTGAAGTAGCAAGCAGAAGATATCCAGCAAAGTCCATCACCTTAATGTTTACTTTGATCCTTTGCCCAGACAAGACATTTGTCTCTTCAACAGTCCCATCACCTATTTATTGTGGCCATGTTCTTAACTGAAACCCAAATCATGAGCCACCATCACTGGTTCTTTCTTTCAATGGAAGATAGCAGGGAAGGAGTAATGGAGAGGGGGAAAGAGGCAATTAATTGACATAAAACAGAGTAGCTATTGTCCCTGCTTCTAAAGCTAGTCAAAAGGTCTAGATAGTAATGATAGCTGCCATACCCATTTTACCCTATATCAATACTTTAGTTAGATGGGGTTCTTTAGATAGTGAGGTCATCCAAATCATTATTCCTGGGGCAATATTTATCCTTGGTGATATCCTTATTGGGCTTTCATGGCCTTCTACTGACCAAGATAATTAAGCAAGAAAAGATACTAAGACATATCAGAGAGTCTTTGGGATTCAAAATATAGTTCTCTGTGCTCTCATTATGAAGTAATAACCCAACTTACCCTTAGTGGCTGGCATTTATATCGCAACAGGCAGGACTAGTGATTCCTTTTTTGTCTTCTAAATCAGAAACATGCAGTATCAAGAGGCAGACACAGTTCTCACCAGAGAACACAGCAATTGTTTCAGATAATGGACAAATAATAAGACCAGTCACACTTCCTTTGCTATACAATATGTTCTCTGGTGAGAGGCCATGTTGGGTGGAGTATCATGATAAGGCAGAGATATGTCAACAAATGGTAATGCTGGCCAACGTTCTCTAAGCAGGAAAGGTAAAACTGTGCCTGAAATTTGATAATATTCCTATGAAAACAAAAAATCAATTTAGCCATGAGGGAAGGGATCAATTTCAATCAATTAGTTATCAGGTAGCCACATGATACCTTCAGGAATTTGTACCCTATCAAGGTTCAACTTTAAGCTTTCTTAGCAGGTGGGCATTCAACAATGGCAGTAACAAGAAGGGTCTTGACTAAAGAGATTCAGAGAAATTAAGAAATTGCTTACTGAGTCTGATTTAGCATAGACTTTAAAAAAGACACCCAACTACTCTCCTGAATACAATACCCAAACCCTCCAAAGTTTTCTAAGAAAAGAGATGGTAGATTTCTTATTCAAGTAAAGGTAGTAGACAGAAAAATGTATGAAGATTCAGCACAGACTCCTTGCCATGAGGAGGATCTCTGTCTCTTGAAAATTTTGAAGGTTATGAATTTTTACTAAAATAAAAAGTAAGTAGAAGATATTGCATATTGGATTAGTCACAATCCTCTTGACCTCTATTGCAGTGTGATACTGTACTACAGGCTCTTTCTACTTAAATTGCGGTCTTTGGAGCAAGGGTATTATCATCACCTGTATCTTGTTGCCAATGACCATTGGCCATACTAACACAGAATTTGCATTTTAACAAGATCTCCAGGCAATACATTTATACGCATTGAATTTTGGCAAGTATCGCTATAGAACCTTTTAGTCTCCTTTGTAGCTAGAATTCTTCATGCAACCGGTTTTCTGCCAAGCAGGTAAACCTGTATGTGCACAAGATTGAGAGTAATAAAATGAACAATCTCATACAGCAGTATTTTCAAACTTTAGCCTACATCAGAAACACAAATATTCAGGCCTTACCCCTAGAGTGTCTGATTCAATAAATCTGGGGTGGGGACTGAGAATTTGCATTTCTAATAAGTTACCAGGTGATGCCTATACTGCTGCCAGAGACCACACTTTGAAAGACACTCTCAACCAGCATAGTAGCAGGAGTGTTTGGTTCTTTTGAGGCCAGCAGTGGTGGGAGCACTTGCTCAGTGCAACATCTTCCTGATCGTGGCAGAGGCATTGAGTTCCAAGGCCAATGGTAACAGCAGCTTCCTTAGTGAGCCAGTTTTCAGTGTGATTTTGGGCATTGTTCCCAGAAGCTCAGTCTAAAGTCTGTACTTTTAGCTCTCCCAATAATTCTGTGAACTGTCATAAATCCTTTTCCAAGTAAACTTGCTAAGTCAGATTCTGTAGCCTACACTTAAGAACCTTGGCCAACAGAGGGCTTACATATGCTTAAGAAAGGAATTTTAGGGATTGTATTTATTTTTCAGGTCAGTCCACTTCTTAGTCTGCAATAACAAAATACCACAGACTGTGGGGCTTATAAACAACAGATATTTCTCACAGTTCTGGATATTTGATGTCCAAGATCAGAGTGCCAATATGGTCCAATGAGGGCCCTATTCTAGGTAAGACTTCTCATTGTAACTTCACCTGGCAAAAGGGGAAAGCATGCAACCTGAGCCTCTTTAATAAAGGCACTAATTCATTCATGTAGGCTCTGCCCTCATGACCTAATTACCTCCCAAAAGCCCCATCTAATAATATCACTTTGAGGGCTAGGATTTCAACATATGAATTTGGAGGGAAACATTCATATCATGACACCTGGGTAGGTCAGTTAATATAAAGGACAAGTCTTAGTCAACAATAAAGAATGTAAAAAAATAATTTCTCTTGTGTCATGTATTATAGCAACCTAATAACAGTAGCAGGTGGATGAATAGAGGATGGGTCCAGGACAGGTGAGGAACACTCAGCACCTGGCACTATAAAGCATCCTAACCTCTGTACCTCTGAACCTGCCTTATATAAATCTCAACAAAGTGGTTAACAAAGATGACATTTTTAATATCCATTGAGAAGCAATCTCTATTGGGTTTCTAAACCTTATCATGAAGAAGCAATGAAAGGCCTCACTTCTGATCATGAATAAGCATACATTTAAAATAATCTTTCACAGAAAATGGAGCTAATATGTGTTCTCTTAGAAGCAGAACTTAGGATAAGTTGTGATGATACCATTGTATAATGGTGGCTCCCCAGATATCAACAATATAGCCTGTCCATGGTTTTATGAGGCTAACTGAGTTTGTTGCTTACCATTGAAGGGAAGATACCACACTGACAATGTGTTGGCAGTGCCTTAGAGAGGCAAGATCAGAATTCATTGAAAACAGAAGTTAAAGGTAGTCTTTCAACTTGGAGGTGGGGTTGGAGATAAGGAATTGATTAGGATTAGATAAAACAGCAGGGGCTACCAAATATCTTTTCACTGGCAAAGAACTTCCTAAATATAGCATAAAACCAACAGACAGGAAAGATTCTGGTGGTCATTGAAAGAGTAAATTGCTACAGCAAAGGTCATACAATTTCAATCTTAAAGAGGAAAGGTGCTTTCTATCAAAATAGCAGTGTGGAGTGCCCCCATGTTCCAAACATGTAGAAATACAAAGCCTACAACAGGTTTATTACCTGTCTCAGTTGAAGTCAGCACAAGGCAAATCAATATTTTTTATTTGATGCCCTCTCTCCCAAAATGCTGTATGCAGGTATACATGTATGAATAGCATCAGCCCCAGGGAGAAGTGAAGTAGAGAAATCTTGAAATTGACTGATTTAAATTTGAAATCACTGAGAACCACTAAAACTAATGAAATAAGGTTTTCTGCTTCAGGCTGAATATTAAAATTAAGTCTAGTTATAAAAAATAAAGAAAATATTTTTGCATCTCTGTTGCTCATGCAATTTTTACATTGCTACACAAACATATATTTTCCTTCTTCAATAAAAGGATTAGGCTCCAAAAATCCCTTTGCCAACAGAATTCACATTTCCAAAACAAATAATCCTTTAAATGAAAAATAAATTTGGGCCACCAAAGTTGAATGAAACTATGAAAGTTATTATAAATAGAATTTTTCATTATTGAAGCCAAACAATGAAGATAGCATGCTAAAATATCATTCCAGCACTTTTTAACAACATACCTATATATTTGCTTTGCTTTGTGGCATATAATATACCTCTCCCCCTTGTTTTATACATATTATATTCCACAAAACATTAAATATCTTTGTGGTAGGTGGATGAGTCCTTGACTCCTGCCTCCTGGGTCACATGGTGACCTCAAATATATACAGTAACTTGGCTGGAAAAAGCTGTAGGCAACTTTTGTTTAAGCAGTTAGATGCACCAAATAGGTACTTCTTAGACTTTCATTCTACCCACTGATTGAACTTCTGCTCTGCTCATGAAAATTCCATGCTAGAACACATGTACCTCTGCCTGCCAGCCAATGGGAAGCCATTCTAACTTGGTCTCAGCTGCCTTAATTTCTCCCAAAGCTACATTTTAAAAAGTTATAACTTGCTCTGCCACCTGCTTTGCCTTCTTCATCTTTTTTTTTTCTTTTCAAATTCCCAACTCCTTGCTCCTCTTTTTCTAACTAGCCCCAACAGGTGTGCATCTAATCAAAGTAAGATTCTCCTGATTGTAGAAAAGTGTACAGAAGTAAATCCACATATGTGCAATTTCATGAAAGGGAAATTGCAGTTGGTAAGAGCTTTCTGTAAATGAAATTATGTGTGAAAACTGTTACAGTAGTTCTGTGGACAAAGTGCTAGAGAAGCACTTGAAATAACTTTGAAATTGAAGCACCAGGCAGCTGGAGTCAAGACATATTCATTGTGGTAGGAACCTGTGCCAGAATTCACATTTCCAAATAATAAATCTTAGAGAAAACAAATAAGATTGGACAACCAAGGGGGTGAGTAAAACCATGAGTTCTTGTAACTAACTTTCAGTACAAACTGATTCTTTGCCTATAAATCTGCTGATAAGAAAACCACACTAAGATTAACATGTTTCATTTATTGATCCATTTATTCAACAAATATTATTAAGGACCTAATATGTTCTTACATCTGTGTTAAGCACTGAGAAAACCATGGCAAGCAAATATATAATCTGACCCAGCACTCATGATTCTTGAAGTCTAGTTTTTCCATTCAGTGACTGACTTGGCAACAGAAAGCAGCGTCATCCAAGGAGGTAAAGAAAAGAAAAGAAAAAAAAAAGAAAAAAAAGAACTGTATCATTCTTCAATTTGCTATGCTTTTAAACTAAATAATGAAGTCTACAATGAGATCCAAATTTTTGTTCTCATGATCATTTAACATTTTATAAGTTATTCCATATTTTTTCCTGAACACATTTTTCTTGATATTTTAAGATTCTATCTTTAGACCCTATTCCTCTTTCAGAAAGTTTGATACTAGTAAAATATCATTAGACTGCATTCTTTCTGCCAACAAAATGTAAATGCATTGTTATAATAAGAAGATCACAGTCCTACCACTGTCATTCATAATCTACTCTTCCCATAATGTGGAGGAAATTATATTTATTCCACATTGGAATTGGCTCATTCATCGGCTTATACATATAGGTATACATGCAGAAATTCATTTCAACAAACATTTGATGAGCAACTTCTATAGGCCTGCCATTGTACAGAGCCATGAGGATGCCTAAGATAACAAGGCATAGGCTCTATCAGATTAACTATTAGACTTAAACTGGTAGTAGTAGTAGTAGTAGTAGTAGTAGTAGTAGAAGTAGTAGTAGTAGTAATTCAATATCAGTGTTATAACATGTGAACATATTACTTTTGGAGGAAAGTTTGTCCTGTTCTTTCAAAGTAGATTGATTAAGATTTTACAGAAGAGGAGATATTCAATCTAGGCCTCAAAAATGCATAACTTTGCCATAAATCGTAATTTGTGTTCAAAACAGGATTTTAGAGGATATATAGTTTCCATATTCTGAAGCACCATGTTTGCTTGTTAGTAGTCTATTTAGTTCTACATGTTCTTTGACTTAAGCACCCACCAAAAACAACATGTTCTTTCATTTGACTAGCCTCTTTAGAAGCATGTTTTCATTTTCCTTAAGAATGAGCAGCCTAGAGGTATTATTGCTTGACTGTTAGAATGAATGCTTTGCTATGAGTAGGTTCTGCATAAAGTTAAGCAAGTCAGACATTACAGTGTTATCCCATGGTGCCCAAAGTGTCAACAGTATTTTCTGATAGGCTGCGTTTCTGAAAGCAAGTCTCATGAAGGTCTAACCAACAATTCTTCCATTAATCAAACTGATATAGCATTGTCCTCACTCTTAATTTAAGGAAATAGTTGCAATACTACTTTGTGTTTGGAATAAAGAATTCAGTTTCAACCCCAATACTAAGTATATAACAAGGGTAATTGAGCTTCAAAATTGAGGACATTGAAGAAAAATGGAATGTTTAACTCTAGAGGAATAGACTGGGCAATTCTAGTTCCTAGGTCTGCTGGAGGATTAGTTTCTCTTGGAAATTAACCCTGGAGAATTGGCTTTTTCACTATCACAATATGATTTCACAAGGAGGCCAAAAAGCTACCTGCATCTGACAGGTAGGTTAATAGGTTCCTGAGCACTGGAGAATGACTAAAAGTCAGGAAAAGATAGGAAAAATCAATGAGAACGGCAGAGTGAACTCTCTTCCTCCCCAAACTTGATAGTATCCTCACCCATCAGGCGGTCATCATTGTGGGAACCTGCAGTCTAATGAAACTTGCCCCATCACAGGGCAACATTCTTCTTCAACTCTTTTGTCTATGCATATATAAATTATAGCCTCGACCGACAACCAATGTCTTATATTCTTTTCTTCTGTCCATTAGCATTTCTCCATGGATCACCATCAGCCTGTGACAGCTGCAAAGGCTATTATCTGGTGTGTAAAATAACAACAGTTGTTCTTGATTTAAAAATGGTTCTACACCATTAGCTGCCAATGTAGCCACTTTCAAAATTTCTAAAATATGTATGAAGACAGTCCATCCCAAAGGGCAAAAACCTCCAACACTGAAAATAATCTCTCATGGGCAACTCAATGACAAAATTCTAAGGAAATACAAATTGAGTTTAAAGAAAATAGACTTGACTTGAAAAATCATACTCAAACTTTATTTATAAGGAAAAAAAAGGCCCTAACCAATTTGGATCAGTGGATAGAGCGTCGGCCTATGGACTCAAAGGTCCCAGGTTCAATTCTGGTCAAGGGCATGTATCCTGGTTGCAGGCACATACCCAGTGGGGAGTGTGCAGGAGGCAGCTAACCGATGTTTCTCTCTCATCGATGTTTCTAACTCTATCCCTGTCCCTTCCTCTCTATAAAAAAATCAATAAAATATATATATTTTAAAAAGACTACTGGTTAAAAAAAAAGGAGGGGAGTGAACTATATCTTACTTTTTGCACTATTATTGTGTGATCCATAAAAGAGTTGAAAAGAAAACAATGAAATAAATAACTGGAGCCATGACTGTTCTATCATCCTGCTCTCTTGGGCAATGAGAATGTCATTTCTGTAGCATGCCCTTGTATCCTATACCCTTTCTTTTAGATATACTAGTGCCCTGGTGCAGAGATTTGTGCACATTGAAAGGAAATTAATTAGAAGAAGGCCTGCAGGGCAGGACTGGGCAATATGGGTTGAAACCACCCTGGAGCCAACCTCCCATGGTCCTACCCTGGCCGGCTGCACCTAGGGCGGCACTGCAGCTCAAAGGTCATCTGCAGAGTGAATAGGCTCCCTCCAGCAGGTGGAGGCCCTTGGCCTGGCTTGAGGGGATTGGGCAAAAACAGGCCCAAAGGGTCCTGAATTGTGAGAAGGCGGTTCTCAGGTGATGCACCCTAGAATTGGGTTCCCTCCACTCTGTGAGTCACCAGAGAACTTACAGCTGCCAAGTCACCACAGCTCAGCAACTCCAGCATTGAGCATCTGCCCTCTGGTGGTTAGTGTGCATCATAGCTACTGGTTGTTCCACTGTTCAGTCGATTTGCATATTAGCCTTTTATTGATTTAAAAGAGGAAAGGAGAGGGAAAGAGAGAAACATCCATGAGGGAGAATCATTGATCACCTGCTTCCTGCATGGCTTGTGAGCTCCTGGTTCATAGGTCAATGCTCAACCCCTGAGCCATATCAGCTGGGCCCATAAATCCTTTCCATAAGAGCAATTCACAGGAAATAACTAGAAAGGAAAGAGGAGAAAAATGTCAAGGCACAATGTACTTTAGAGGGCCTGATGCCAAGAAGTAAGGGTTACACACAGACAAAAAGAAATCTGAGAAACAATTACATGCTGATTATAAAATTTTTCAATTTTATTCATATGTAGTGGCAAAGAATACTGGGGAATGTGGTACACCTAATGAAGACAAGTGAAGGATTGTATCCATTAGCTAATAGTCTCTGCCTCATGCACAGCTCTACCAGATTAATTCCTGGCAGATACAGGAGGTCCTTGGGTTATGTCAGAGATTCTTTCCTATGGCACAATGTAACACAATTTTCGCTGTTAAGTCAGAACCCACTTACATAAGCACCTAAGTCACTCACATGGAGCACATATACAGCAATAATGAAGTGAAACAGTAAAAAAAAATTTACAAGAAAGATAACAATTCTTGACCTTTACTTGAGGTAAATAAATAATAAAAAAGCACATATGTACATACATAAAAATGAAGGAACATTTTTTTTATATATAAATAAAATGGGACATGGTGATTTAACCACAAAAAAAAAAACATACATCAAGTCCGAAGTAACCTGGGGACTATCTGTATTAGAATTTGCTCAGGAGCTGACACAGTACCCTACCCTCCTGGTATCTTATCTAATAAAAAGGAAATATGCTAATTGACCCTCACACTCACACAGATGGCAGTGCCCACAGCCAATAAGGACGGAATATGCTAATTGACTGCTACACCCTCAAAGATGGCAATGCCTAGTCCCCTCAGCCCCGCCAGGGTGTCTGCTTCCAGAGTCCCCCAGTCACCTCCGTTTCCAGCTGCTAAGGGCAACCTGAGGCACAGGCAAGACTCAGATAGCTGCTGCCCATCCACCCAGGGCTGCCCGAGGCTTAGGTAACCAGGGCCACCCGAGGCTTGCCCTGCTGGCAGTGGCAGCAGCAGAGGTTTGATGGGGTGTCGCCTTCCCCTGATCGCCAGGTTGCCTCCCACTCCTGAGAGCTCCCAGACTGTGAGAGGGGGCAGGAGGAGCTGAGGAAGCCCCCTCCAGTGCATGAATTTTCATGCTCTGGGCCTCTAGTAGACCTATAAAGGATTTGTCCATTTTTTGACAATGACTAATGGAAATGGCACTTTAACCATCTGGGGGATAACATTATATTTAAAATGTTAAAGCAGTGTTCTCAATCCATTTAGGCCAGTGCCTTCTTTATATGAAACATAGTTTGTAGAACCCCCTTTATTGCCCTGAAATTAAATGCATACATATAAACTATTTACACAAATAATTTCTAAATATGTTAATACTAAAGGCCCAGTGGGGTCCCCCTCAGCCTAGCCTGCACCCTCTCTAATCTGGGACCCCTTGGTATCCCTGGGATTGGGCCTAAACTGGCAGTCGGACATCCCTCACAATCCTGGATTGCTGGCTACTACTTGCTCACCTGCCTGCCTGCCTGTTCGCCCCTAACTGCACCCCTACACTGGCCTGATCACCCTTCACAGCCTCTGTGTGCTGGCCTGATTGCCCCTAACTGCCCCCCCACCCCCCAACTGGCCTGATCATCTCTGTGTTCTGGCCTGATTGCTCCTAACTGCTCCCCCTGCTGGCTTGGTTGCCCCACACAGCCTGCTTGTCCCATCATTTGGTCATCCCTCACTAACCCCCCTGCAAGCTGGTCACCCCACACAAACTGCTTGTTCAGTCATTTGCTGCCCCTCACTAACCCTCTTGCAGCCATCTTCTGTGGCTGTTAGAGTCAATTTGCATATTGCCTCTTTATTATATAGGATAATACTTTAACTGAAATATAAAGTAAAAAGAAAAAGTAAATTATAATAAAATATGTATTTATAAATGAAAGTGCTCAGGTGCAATAACAAGAAGCCATATGTAGTAATCCTAAATGTGTGTCTAAACTTAGAATCAGGATGAATGTGACAACCAGAAATGCAGTCAGGTACAGGTGTGTTGCATTGGCAACTGAAATACCACAAATGGCGTTGCCATTGGTGATATGATTTTCTCAAACATGAACAACTCATAATAGAGTTGTAACAAAGAATATTACCATCTCTTCTCAACTTACAATGTAGTTGCATTCCTAGAAATTTCAGAGTATATTAAAATCATGCAAAAACACTTTGTTTTTATATGAAAAATAAAATTAGGTTTTAGGTTCAAATAATTATATGCAGATTTTTTTTTTGCCTACTTGAATGTGTGTCAGGATATATGAAAGTCATGTGGATACAGAACTGTGCTGTCCCACACATTGCTGGCTATCATAAATCACTGACCTATATGCACTGTTGGGTCATGCCACAAACATCGCAGCAAGCAAAGATTCACCTACAAATTTTAAAAATGTCCCAGGGCACATACTTTCCCAATAAGAACTACTAAAAAGGAAGGCAAGTGCAGTTAGTGTACATAAAGCAGATAGGAGTGGTGGGAAATGAGTTAAAGTGGTAGGGAGGGGTAAGAGTATGTTGCTGTTGTTCAGTATTATGAAAAATAATTAGGAGATTTTTATAAGGAAGCAACTTGCTTTTATGTATGATTTTAAAATACCACTCAGTTTTACTTTGTACAGATTGAATTACAATGGTACAAGAGTAGAAGAATCTACAGACCAATAGAAAGCCATAACAAGTAGATTAGAGAAGATAATAATACCTTATACTAGGACGATAGAGATGAATATAGGTAAACTGGTGTATTAATAATTCATTTTTTGAGATAAAGACAAAAAAACTTACTGAAAAAGTCAGATGTGGGATGTAAGAAAAAGAGAACTCAAAAATGGTTCATAGATTTTTTTTGACACTAGAAAATGGTAGAAAACATTAATGAGTGAAGAGTTTTTGATAGAAAAAGAGCCCAACAGTTTTATTTTGTTTTATATATGTTGTAATGCCTGCTAGATATGCAAGTAAAAATGTTAAGACAGGTCGACATGCATATTGGTTTGGAGTTCAATAAAGTGATTAAGTGAGCTGAATGAATTAAGTCAGAGTATTCAGATAGATAAAACTCCAACACAACCCCCTTATGAGTTAATATAGGCCACTGAGGAGTAACAATTAAGATAGAAAAATATGGTATTACTAAAAAGTTTCTATGCTGATAGAAATCACTCAGCAGAGAGGAAGTGATGGTTATTAAAAAAATGACAAGATAGTCCTGGCTAGTGCTTCAGTTTGCTGGAGCATCGTAACATGCACCAGAAGGTTGAGACTTGATGCTCAGTCAGGGCACAAACCTGAGTTGTGGATTCAATCCTCGGTGTGTGTATGAGATGTAACCGATCAATATTTCTCCTTCTCCTTCTCCTTCTTTTCTCTCTCTCTCTCTCTCTCTCTCTCTCTCTCTCTCTCTCTCTCTCT
>JAAGEH010000393.1:37218638-37539041 GCA_011751065.1 Lasiurus cinereus | reverse complement strand
TCTCTCTCTCTCTCTCTCTCTCTCTCTCTCTCTCTCTCTCTCTCTCTCTTCCCACCCCCGCCCATATCCTCAGGGGAGAATTAAAAATAATAGTAAGTGAAAAAAAGAATAAGATATATATTACTGAAAAATAAGAAATTCAGAATCTGAATTAAGTTAGGGCTGAGAAGTGGGACTGAGCATTTTAGGTGCTTAGTGTTCTGCCCACATCCTCTTTGCACTCACCTCCACAAGATGAAAGCTGATTACTGGGGAGAACTTGCAACTTGGTTTAAGAACCATTTTTGTGCACAAGGAATAAGATTGGCCCACATAGAAGGCAAACTGAAAGTACCAAAGAAGCTATGCCCCCCCAGCAGTTTCAAATCGCCAAAAGGTGAAAAATTGGTAGATAAATACATCAATATTTTTCCCACTGAGTTTGGATAACACTAAGATATGTTCTGTACTATTTCCTAGAGATCCCTCAGCAGGATTAAGCTTTAGGTGCCTACCATGGTAACTTTCTTGTACCACACATTTTATTAAATTTCTCCACTTTGCTTTCTACTATTTTGTCGGAGTTTTTTGGAATGACCTCTCAAATAAATTGTTTGTAATCATATTCTTAGGTTCTGTTTCTAGAAGAATATAGAGCAAGTACAACACAAAAGAGAGAAGAGAAAACCAACAAATGTATATGATTTCAACATTGTTAAAATATATCAGTTGAATAAAAGGCTAACATCATGCAACTAAATTGTTAATATTTATTTATTTGGGTGGTGGGTGAATCAGGGAGGATTCTTTCCACTGCAAGTGGCAGAAA
This sequence comes from Lasiurus cinereus, assembly GCA_011751065.1. Taxonomy (NCBI): domain Eukaryota; kingdom Metazoa; phylum Chordata; class Mammalia; order Chiroptera; family Vespertilionidae; genus Lasiurus; species Lasiurus cinereus. Next base: position 37,538,233 of record JAAGEH010000393.1, on the reverse strand, counting down.
GCCCAGCCCAGAGAGACTCTATAAGAAATACTGTTTTTTACTTATATACCCAAAATGTGCAAAAGGAAGGATGTAGCATGATTTAGGATTCAAATAATGTCCTAAATGTTATCTCCTTGTTTCAACTCAATTTTTAAAATTTGGGTCAGTCAAAAAGTGAGAAGGTGGGACAATAGCTACTAGAGTGGAAGACATAAGGACATTTCATTCCTGTGGCCACAGTAATTACTACAAAGATGGGCACATGTTTCAAATCTGCCCATCCGGCATAGCAAGTTTTAATTTCGTATTATCATTCTTTTCCATAGTTCTCAAGATTGAGAGAACATAGAGGGAGAGTGTTTAACACTGGTCAGCAGATTCTGTATTGTGGGCTGGGTTTCTTGATACTTGCAAATAAATGAATATTAATAATTTAGTTGCATTAAATCAGTCACTCAATTCTGTGGTCTTTATATCTTAAAAATGTGGCCTTTCCTCTCTACCCAAATGCCTATACCCTAGTTCAAGTCATTGAAATCTCTCACATGGATTAGTCAATAGCCTCTTAACTAGTGGAGATATGTTCTCTCTTACCAATCCATACTCATGCTTTTCCAAACCCTCAGAGACTTCATTCTAAAAATGATCATTTAACTTTCTTTTTAAAAATTCCCTTAGTACTTCCTATTGCCCTTAAGACAAAGGATCTCCAAATAACCAGTTTATATCCTGACTACCTCTTTAAACTCATCATGTGCTCTTCAGTTTTTCATGCTTTTACCACACTGGATTTCTTTTGACTCTTTGAACATGTCCAACTTTTTCCTACCATAAGACTTTTTCACAGGCTAGATCTTCGGTTTTAAAATCATTTCTGCTCCCAACTCCACATTTTTCACCAGCTAACTTTTAATTCTCACCTTAAATATGTCTTCACTAACACGTCTTCACTGATACTGCCCATGCCCTTGCCCTAAAAGAGCTAAAGTCTGACCATCATTTAATTCCATAGCATTCTATATTTCTTCCTAATACTACCCACATTTTAGCTGCCTTAACTTCTTCCCCCAATAGACTACAAAGTCAGTGATGACAGGGACTGTATTCCCCAGCCTCTAACATGGTGAGAACTTGATATTTGAATAAATAAGTTAATGACTTAATGAAAATCCCTGCTTTTTCATACCTTATTGAAACCAAGATGCCAGGAAAATCTATCTAGAAAACTAAGAATTGAAATATATTATATATAACATGTACTTACAATTATTCAAGAAATTGCAATAAAGTGTAATTAAAATATCAATAGGGAACATTTCAAAATGTGGCTTTCTCAGGGGCAAGTGAGACAGGTAGTTGTTTTGCACTTTTTCATATTTTGAAAATAATTAAAAATAATCAAATATTACACCGATGTAGAAAACATTTCTTAAGTGACAAGAAATTATCTATTGCTTATATTCATGAACAAAATAGACACAGAGTTTACTTTTTATAACTCCCAGAGATTATCTTACTCTGATTTTCAAACATTTTTAGTATTTGAATTCTTTTCTTTTCAACTGAAATCTTATGGGGAAACCTGATACATAAAATAATCACAAACAGAATTTTCTGGATGGGAAACAAAGGCCAGCCACTGTACTCTGCACTCGGACCTCACCCCTCCATCCCCACCCCAACTTACTCTCCTAATGCAGCCTTGAGACATGTCCACAGAACCTAGGACTATAGAGAACAGAATTTGAAAACTGGATGTTGCTCAAGCATGGTGAGGACAAAAAACCCAAGTCCCACAATCTTTAAAGTGAAGCCCAAAAAAGATCTGCATCTCTCAAATACCTGAAGAGATTGTAGGTCTGCATTTTCTTTAAATATAAACATCTTCAAAAATATCTAGTGGAGGGGACCTTTTGATAATGAGAAAGATAAATTACTTTTAATATTTTTTTAAAGATACCCTTCTTTTTCCTCTTTCCTTCCCCCCCTCCCTAGAAAAAAATTAATTCTAAAACCATGATGTGGGCCCTAACCGGTTTGGTTCAGTGGATAAAGTGTCGGCCTGTGGACTGAAGGGTCCCACATTCGATTCCTACAAGGGCATATACCTTGGTGCACACACATCATCAGGATGGGGTGTGCAGGAGGCAGCTGATTGATGTTTCTAGTTGTCTATCTCTTTCCCTTTCTCTCTGTAAAAAATCAATAAAAAATATATATATAAATAAAATAAAACCATGATGTAGGATTGAGAACCATAGATGTCCTTCCCAGGATGGAGGAGCATGGCCCAAAAAAGAGTGGAAAAGTCCAAGAAGGTTGGAAGGTCAATCATGAAGGGTATAGTCGCAACAGCAATATGGGATTGGGAATCAGAGCTCAGTAGGATGAGTACATCCACATTTGGGGTAGAAGATAAGGGTGTCAACCTCCAGGCAAAGTGAGGAATCATTTATGAGGACTGGAGGTGGTGATAGCATTTGGAAACTGGTTTCATAGAGAGATTGACCAAAATGAGTAAATATATCAAGGATAACGGGAAACAGGTTTCTCACTGTTAGAGAAGGGAACCAGCAATAGAAATGGAGAAACCTATGATGAACCTTATGGTGCTAGAGAGAAATTGGAGGTGTTAGTATGAAATCATAATTTCCAATAAATACAGATAGACAGCAAAACAAATATGTAAACATCTTGATATATAAAGAAATAAATAAAAATGAGATAGCATGACACCTCAATAGCAATGAGTACACACAACTTGTTTTCTAAGTATTATTCACCACTAAATGGAATCAAGTTCCTTGAAAAAAATGATTTTCTTGTACCAGAAAGCAAGGGAGTGTTCTAAAACTGATGATGACCTGTCAAAAAAATCACAGAAGTTGGCTTAAAAGAGCTCTCACTGGACAAATCTGGAATAATTTAAACATCAAAATAAGTAAGGACAATTATAAAATTATAATCAGATGAATATGAAATAATAAATTCATACTGATGTAAATAGATGAAAAAATTGAAAGTTTGATGGGGAAAAGAATGAATGAATGAATAGCAATGTTTAAGAAGAATAGAGTATTTTTGCATAGTTTCAAATATTTCACCAACAAGTAATTATTAATTACAAAAAGGAAAAGAGCAACATTAGTGTAGAGAAGCCGAGTGTTCTCAAGTGATCAAAGTAATAGCATCATTAACAGGACAAATGAAAACTGCATATACCTAATACTAAATACAATGAGAAGAACATGGCATTACTGATGTGATATTTCTGCCAAATGTGTGTAACTTGAATTTATTTATAAGAACACATCAGACAAACTCTAATTGAGGGACAAAATAAGTAGTCTATAATCTTTAAGTGTCAAGGTCATGAAAATCAAGGGAATATGAAGTAATTGTTTCTTACTGAAGGGAACGAAAGATTAATGACAACTAAATACAAGATGTCATTCTGAATTCTGCTCCCTCTAAACCTGAGTGAGGTGCTTAATTCTCTCTACTGCTAGGTTCAGTCCCATCTTTTATATAGACTATTTTTTCCCTTGGAGGGAAAATATAAGAAACCCTATTTTTCACTTCAAAAGTTATTTTCATTCATTTTACAAATTCTTGGCATTTGGTCAATCTTTTATTTTTTTCACTCAATCTATTAAAGATAGAAAAACACTAAGTACCAACTATGAGCCAGACCCCATCCTAGACATAGGATAAAGATATAGCCAAAACCCTTCTATGAATTTCAAAGCCTGAAACTGACAGGACTGAGTCTTCAGGAAAAACTCATTTCCAAGGTCACTAGTACTATTCTTAATACATACATACACATATGCACACATTCAAATTAAAGGGGGGGGAAATAATATTTTCAAAAACTTATAGATTGTTATTCTCTGATGCCATTTTCATTAGAATGGACAGCAGAATCTGAAAAATATATGCCCAGTACCTGAGCTTATTAAATTGTTGTGACTCATCTCTAAAACACCCCATTTGGCTTACAATGCTTGGGAATCAATTCTATTAAAAATATCATTAACACTTGCTTACATCATTTACATAATGTGAAGGGACTAAATTAAAAGAGTTGGGAACAAGCAGTCTATCTCAAGGCCTCTATTTAATGCTATTATATGCCCTACAATTTTTAGCTCTCTGACACCAGTACATGGGTAGGAGGAGCTGACACCCTAAGGCCACTTAAAGCATCCTAAGCCAATGTACAATGACTTGTCTCATCCTTAAATGTGATCATTTGTAAGCAACGTCCCCATATTTCTGAATGACTTCAGACATACACATCCTGCCCCAGACAGAACTGCTCCTAAAGAACCATAAGAGGACAATTTTAGTGCAGATTCCTGCATTGGGTTTCAAACTCCTCAAGAAAATTCCATAGTCTGTGTTTTGCCTAAAGCTGATTTTATGTCGCTGACCATCGGCCACATACCTCGTTTATTTGGCCCTTGTTAGCTTTTGAGTTTGACATGCTTGTTGTACATTAAAAATTAAGTTTTCATTTCATTTTCAAAATCACACTGCATAGGTGTTTAAAATACAAGATCTGGAAAATCTTTCTATATAAGCTACACAATTATTCCAATCAGACTTTGCTTTTCTCTGATGCTCTATTTAGACTATATCTCTCAGGTGGTATCTCTCCAGTTTTACATAGTTTACCAAATAGTAACCTTTTTTAAATATATATATATAATTGATTTTTTACAGAGAGGAAGGGAGAGGGACAGAGAGTTAGAAACATGGATGAGAGAGAGAGTAATCGATCAGCTGCCTCTTGCACGCCCTCTACTGGGGATGTGCCCGCAGCCAAGCTTCATGCCCCTGACCAGAATCGAACCTGGGACCTTTCAGTCTGCAGACCTATGTACGCTCTAATCCACTGAGCCAAATCGGTTTTGGCGATAGTCACCTTTTGATACTTTATTTCTTAGCATATATTAAATTCCTGGCTCCCATAGTCTAATCTTCTTTAAAACCCAGTTACCTAAACTTTATACATGCCTGTTCACTCTGCTGCAATAAATCATTTTCAAAACAGACTATAGAATGTTTCAGCCCCTAGTCAAATGAGGTAGGAAATAGTAGAAATTTCTGTGCTTTACTAAGTTCCTGCATTTTCAAAATATTGTAAAGCCCCCTACTGGTAATATTTTATATATTTATGCAATTATTCCTAGGTATGATGTGGGGAAAAAATGTATTGTGAGGGACCCATAGCACCAAAGGAGAAACAAACACAAATAGTTTGATGTCAATCCTTCTCAGCCTCTGGATTCCATATTTAATATATTTTTTCACATTGCACTGAAAATAGAATTGGAGAAAAAAGAATATTTTAATGTAGAAGAAGACAAATAGATCATTTCTATTCAATCATAAATTCTAGAATAGACACTAAAAAATGAATAGGTTTGTCCTACCACCTTCAAAACAGTACATCATCATTACCCAATACTAATAAAACTATGTCCACCCAACTCCCCATCTTCAGAGCTCATGTTATCTTTGAGTCTCTTAGGATAGCATTAGACATGTGCATAATATTTCTTGATTATCCTAAATGTGTCTACTTCCCTGGTAGACTGTGAATTCTTCAAAGACAGGGAATAGGTGTGCCTGTCTTCTCTGCTGTACCCTCTGTACATGACAGAGTGAACAGAGTGAAGTGGCACTCAAATACATACTTTTTAAATATTAGATTGATTTTTCAAAAAACTTGATGAAGAGTAAATTAAGCTTTAACACCATGGAAATCTAGAGATTTATATGTATGCTCAATAAAAATAATCTCTCTTATTTAAACCAAACTCTCCTATTTTACTAAAAGTCAAAAGCAACTAGTGAAAAGTCTTCTCCATAAAAAAAATTGGATGCATTTAAAGATGCCAACTAGAAGCTGATGTAGATGACCATAATCCAAGCATGGATCTAAGGAATGCTGGGGTACAGACTTTGTAAACCTTAATGTAACTCTAGTTCACCACACTTAGTGTGTATCTACCTTCCAGAGTTCCTGAGAGACTGGTAAGCTCTCCTGGCTCTTAGTAGTCATAACTCCAATTTTCTGCCTCTTTAGCCAGAGTCTCACACTGCTTTTCAGAAACTTTCTGGTTTGTTAAACTCTTGGTTTGCTAAGTTTAACGACACCCGCCACACACACACACACACACACACACACACACACACACACACAAACATACACACAAGAAAAACTTCAAGAGGAATTCTGAAAAATTTGGGTTTATTTCTCTGTACCTTCCCTTTCTCCAGGATCTTGGTGCCTCAAGTCCAGGCAGCCTTCATAGCCATGCATTTCAATTTTTATCTCACATTGTGAAATTATCATAAGTTCTGCTGGGTTCTCTAATTCTTAGCTATACCCTCCTGCAGGAGTCTCCATTTCTTTCTACAGCCCCAAATTGATAAGTATCCCTGAGAAGAAAGCAGCTTACCAAATATCAGCTCATCTCTTAGTAACTACCTTCTATTCTAGTAACTTGGCCCCCCAGTTACTCATATTCTTCAAAAAGATCATTTTTATATTTTGCCCAACTTTTCTGTTATTCTCAGGTGGAGTGTTGTTCTGCCATAAGCTAATGCATCATGTACTTTGGGATCTTTTTCAATGAGCTTTTTATCTGAACATTAATCACCATTTAAAATAATGCAATTTAAATGCAAGTTGTAAAGAAATATGTCGCACATTTCTGTGACATCTCATTATCTTATGGAATATGATTTAAACAATGTAGAACGGGATATCTTTTAGTCACATGTATGTGTTACTTAAGATCCAACTGTAAGAAAGATACCCAGGGCATTGTGTCTGTTAATATATAAATGTCTCTAGAAAAAGATTGGAAGTCACTAACATTGATAATGATGGAGATCAGATAGAGGGAAAATATTAGTCTGAGTCCTGCTAATGAGAGAATAGCAAGCCAGATTCAAAGTACAGAGTACCCAGAAAAAGGGGAAGAAAGCAGCATGTAAGGAAAATACTTTGAGAGGATAAAGTTTCCTACTTCACATTTTTCCCAAGCCACACCAAGTTACATGTCCACCAAAGCTAGACACTCTAACAAGAGCTGAGATACAGCAATGTCTGCCTGCTTTGTAGAGGGTGTGTAACCCAACTAGGCCTGAGCTAGTCAATACCTTTCTATTTTTTCTATTTTGTAGGGAAATATTTTCATTGAACCCATGACAAAGTTTTGTGTTTGCACAGAAAGGGGTAACAAATAAGATAGAAATGAGACTTTTGTCCTTAAGTGCTTGTGCTATAGGCAAAATATGCTAAATCAAAACAAACCTTGACCTACGTTTAGTTTAGACTAAAGCAAGTTATGTTACTCATTATGAAATGGGCATGTTTCCTGTTACCCACGAAGTGGGAACTGGTCTGTATCAAGATGCTTCATACAGAGACAAAAAAAAGCACAAATCAGGAAAGGCAATCAATGTTTGACATTCTATGAGCATGCTATTCAATAAGGTCTATGTGCAATAGATAAAGCTATGAGAGGAAAGTTATGAGGCTAACCTGCTGCAAATGGTAGGGTTATTTATTTTCCCAAAAAAGAATGAAAGTGTTTGCAACCACTGCCAACCTTGGGCCTTCATGGCCAAATTGCCCCAAAACAAAGACCTAGTGCCTATATCTCAAAGACTGATTCCTATCTGCAATCCAGCAATGACTAATTTGAAAAGCAAGAGAAAATAATCTTTATTAATCTCCTACTACATTCTTGCTATGCTCAGAACTTATTTATATTATAAGATTTAACTTTCACATTATCCTTATGAGATAGGTGGAGTAAAAAGTGATATTCTAAGCTCTGAAAAAAATACATCACTTATCCAAGATAGTCCCACAGTGAGTAGTAGGTCTGAGATGGAAACCTGGGTAGTTCTGATTTCAAGGCTCACATGCTTTCCATTACTCCATGATGCCAAAATATATACTCATATCATCCTGTCTTCTGGATTTTATAAAGACCATATAACTGTGGTGGGCCAAATTCAATGCCATTTAAAATCACATAGAGGCATGTGTCCCTTATATTTCACAGAGAGACAGCTCAAGACATAAATTAAGGGCTAAGCATGTACTTGCCAGTGCCCTGATAATATCATCCTGGCATGAACTGACATAATGGTGGGCCTCCTCAATTCAAGTTCTGTCAAATCCAATCACTTAATTAAAGCCCTGAGTATGATGAGAATTTCAATAGCAGAGCACTCTAGGAGCATTCTATAATCTAAAGCAAATACAAAAATAAAGCTACTAGAGAGAACCTATCAAAGCCATATCTATTACCACAGCTGTTTCTCCCCAGACACTAGGCTCCCTCCTGAGCCTATTATTAAGTGCAAATGACCAGGCTCAGTGGTTGTTATTTTTAAAAACATTACTTATCGTGCATTGTGTTCTGAAACTTGTTGACTTATTTTAATTTGCATAATTATAGTAATTTTCTCCTATGTCAATGCCATAGGATTATATTAGGATTTATTTAAAGACATACAAAGGTTCAAAAGCAAGTTGTTGTTATATCATTTATGACCCTTTCAAGCAGTCAAGATGCAATGATGACGGAAAAATATATTTTACTCATTTCACTCTTGGTTCATGATTGAAAGAGCTGACACAGCTATGAGAGACCAATAAATAAACAAACAAATAAGCAAACAAACAAATAAATAAATAGAGTAACTGAAGGCATTGGGATAGTAGAAGAATGTAGAAGCAAAGGAAAGAAGAGTTTCTTCTTTGCAGAGCTTCTTCAGAGTGTACCTCAGTCTTTATTATAATATTTGCTTTTTTAGCAACTCAATGTGGTTATATCATCCTTATTTTACAGATAATGTATTTGTGCATAATCATTCACCATGTTTGCCTTAGAACCAGGTCTAAAATCTCAATTCTTAGTCTGATTATGTTCTACTCCATGGAATAAGAAATTTGTCCAAGATTTTCTCAGTGAAAAAGAGACTCTCAGGCTACTAATTATCATCTTTAGGCTCTACAATAAATCAGAAACCTTTCCATTGTGTGATTAATTTATTCTTATGTTCTAAGAAAAACTGTCTACCATATGTACCATATATCATTGCTGCTTAAATTCTACTTCCCCAGTTACTTCCACAGAAACCCCAGGTCCTAAAACCAGAAAGAAAATAGACCTCTGGTTGAATCAAGAAAGAAGGATTCTAGAGTAGATGCTTGCCCATTAATCCCATGTCAGAAATTGCCCAAGAAAAGTACAGAGAGGCTGGCATAAAATTGAACCCACCTACCCCTAACTAAAAAAGGTGGATAAAGTTAGAAAAGTTAGAATGTGCATATTGGCATTCTGTCCTATTTCTCTCTCTCCTTTTTAAAGTTCTGTGACCTTCCAGGCAGAATCAGGAGTATCAAGATAGTTGAAACAGCAAAAAAGACATGAGAGAAGAAGGGGCAGACTGCAGACACAAATGAAGCTTACTAGCTTTGTAGATCAGGAGAAAGCTTTTGGCATAGGTCAGTCACCTGAGCCTCTGAACCCTATTTCCAACTTCCTTCTAAACACACCCACTGGATTACTCATTATCTCTTCATATGCCACAGGATCCATATAAAAAGTATCCTCTACCTTCTCCTAAGCCAGTTCTACTTTATAAATCTACACTCCCACTCAGGTCAGAAACCTATAGAATTACCTCCGAACCCTCCCTATCTCTGCTTTCTTCATTCAAATAAAATTGCAATGAAATATAGGAACATTGGAACTGGAGCTCAAACATCTGCATTTGAATCTCAGTACTTTTCCTCATTACCTGTCCTCAGCCATGCTAAGCCTTTCTCACTTTCCTTATCTGTTCATTGGAGGTGATAGGTTCCACAAGTTGCCAAGACTAGATGAGATAATATGCATGTGCATGTAAACACTAAAAAGCTGCATATTACTTCTTAAAATGGGTAATTTTCATTTCTAATATCTTCACACATTATAACTCACCTAGACAATTGTAATATTTTTTACTTTTAGGGTTTCTAGTACATTGATCCAATATTTTTTCCATTATCATTGTTCACTGCTATTTTTGTATATATGTCCATTCAAAGCGCACTGATTGGTTTCAGAACACCTCTCCTTTTCTCCTTCTCTGTATCTGTTCCTAGTATCCCCTTTCTTAAGCATGTTCTACGTTCCCTTCTCCTCTGAGCCCTCAAATTTTTCTACTTCTATAAAATCTTCGATTCTCTAAAGTAAATCTAATGTGTGTCATATTCTGAGTTCAAACATCCCAAGAATTTTGTAACTTCTTTGTAATACAATGCAATCCTTGCGTGTTAACCATTTGTTTATATTGAAATGTAGAACTAATGTTCTACCTTCAAACTTATAACTTTTTAAGATCAAGATTTTATCTTTATATTCCCAGTGTATGACATAATGACTTAAAATATTTTAATTTTTAAATAAATTATTTTTAATGAATTCTTAGTTTGAATTGGAAATATATCCTTTAACTCCTCCCATAGTAACATACCACCAAATTGAATTGTAATTACTCAATAGAGAAAACTATATAGCCAATCTTGAGATGACTGGAAATTTCTTAAGGTGTCACCAACCCAGAATAGAAAAACATTGATCTGAACTGAGGTGACTTTAAAATAAGATAATTTCATAGTTGTAACAATAATAGCACTGACTTTGTTGTCAATACACAGATATGATATAGAGATTATATATGTATCATTGATAAGAAATTGAGCCTCAGCAGGGATTGAATAATTTGCCTAAGGTAGCACAGGTAGAAATGATTAAGTCAAGACTCAGGCCAAGCATGTTTGTCTCTAGACTAGGCTGTACGCTTCTCACTATTTTGTACCAACTGTTAGAATTTTATGATAACTGCAAGTTCTTCCTGAGTTTGTGACTAGGCAAAGGAAGATTAAACTATAACATTTCCTGAGCCATGATCCAGGACTTGTCAAACTTTTGCTGTAAAGGACAAAACAGTAAATATTTTAGACTCTGTGGGTCTTATGGTCTACTCAGATCTGCCCTTACACCATGAAAGCAGCCATAGAAAATATGTAATGGAATGAGCATGGCTGTGCTCCAATGACACTCTGGAAACTTTATAAAAAGAAGACAATGGGCCTGAGTAGGCCCTCAAGCTATAGCTTTGACCCCTGTTAAAATTCCCAATAATGGTCCATCAACTATCATTGCAAAGAGGCAAGCAACATGCTAGTATAAAATAATTACTTAATTAATCATTCATATTACACTTCTTTTCGATTTTTCTGACACATGCTGTGTAAAATATGGAAATTGACAAAATTATACATAATTACAAACCCAAAACACATGTTATTCCCTCAACAGAAATTGAGATAATCTACTAAAACTCATTTTAAAAATCTAAAAGTGTAAAGCAGTTTTCCCTAAGGTGGTTTGAATATAGGATATGTAATTAATAGATTCTAAGTCCAGAAAATAAATGAAGCCAAGTACCTGTGACCTTTGGTGTTTCACATGCTCACTCCTGAAATAAATTGATCTGTTCCAGGGAGTGTGCACATATAGCACCTCAGACTAGATAGGATTCAATAATAAGCTGATCTTTCATGATAAAATGATCTGTGTTAGTGAATAGGAACTAAGATGACAAAAATCATAGCACACAGACTATACGCTTGTTCATAATAGAGATGAGTTTTGTTTTTATATAAGCTAGTGGAAATGTTTGGCCAAACATGATAATGCATTTACACATAAAACCTGCGTTTTCCTTTTTAAACTGGGTGAAATCATTCAGTAATGGCTTCAGATTGGCCATACAAATTGTGGAAAGCTCACACAATGTGAGCTTTTCAGTGAATAAAAGAATAGCATGCACAGTTCGTTGCTGCTCCTCTAGAAAGCCTGACCTAACCTCTACTACAGCAGCTGCCTCCTTCAAATCTTCTCTATGCTCATGGTTCAGAGTATTGATTTGCTCCTATGCATTGCCTGGTATAGTTACCCATGTTTTCAAATATGTGTCTTATTTTTATTTTATTGTGGTATAATTTACAAACAACATTATATGTGTCTTATTTCTAGAATAAAATTGTAACATTTAGAATGACATATATGTGAGTCTAAACCTCAATTTTATTTTTTATTAGCTTTGTGATTCTTTCCAAACCCCTCATCTTCTCTGAATCAGTTTCAGTGCATAAAAGCAGCTATTGCATAGATGTGCTGTTGCCTCACATTTAGAAACCTCCATAGCAATCCTCAACACCAACACCATCATCAGTATTTTCATGTCTTTTCCTCTATGAAGTTTTATTCTATTTCCCACCCAGAATTTTGTTTACCACCTCATAGAATGTTTCAATTCTTAATTTTTTGTGCTACATTTTAATTATTTGTTTGCATGACTACTTCTCCCAGTAAATTAGAGTTCCCTTAGTTCCACCTGACTAAAGCTTTGAAACAGACATTGGGTATGTTTCTAACAATCAAATAAATTATTTTTGGCTTACTTTTATAGATTTCCAGACACCGTATACAGTAGCATGAATAAAAAAGACAAACATGAATTATTAATGCATCTTTCTATGCTGATGTATAAATATTTTGTCCAGCACTATCAAGGCAAAATTTGAGTGGAGGTTTAAGATTCACAAAAGTTCTATCAAAACAAACAAAATAAATTACAATGTTATAAAAGTCCTTGTAAAAAGATATCCAAAATATGTGAAAGGATTTATAATAAAAGTCTGGCACCCAGCTCATATGCTGAAAACTATGGATAAGTATAGGTCTGTTTGTCTATTGATTCCTTGTGGATAGAAATCAGATATAAACAAAAATGTAGAAAAGGGCTGCTGGTCTCACAAATTTACAAATCCCAGTCCAATCCAGCTCTTGTAGCTAGACAAAGGAAATGGTCCTTATAAGACCAATGTATTTTATTTTCCTAATTGAATTTACTAATTTTTTTCAGGCACCTGCCTCATCCATCTTGTGTATATTTCAATCCATCTTCTGAGTAAATATGCTTCTCTACATTTCTATCATTTCCACCATCCTATACAAGCTGAGGCATTAGACAGAAGAGCCTCCTTTAGTCCTATCTACTCTGACCCTCCTGTCAATACCTGATGTGTGCCCCTGCAGAATTGCTCATCCAAATACAATTATCTATATGACAGTATCTGATCAAGACCTTCAGTGATTTTTTTGTTGTTGTATTTTTTTAGGTAACATAAGATCACTGCTGTAAAAGCAATCTCAAAACTTCAGATTGCTTAACACAACCGAAGTCTAGTTCATGCAACTATCTAATGTGGATATTCCTTGTCAAGTCTCTTCCTCCCTGTAGGTGGCTTTTCATTAAGTGAGACTTAGGAATCTAAGCTCGTTCTTTTTCCATCACCTTCTAGATCTTCAGATTCTTCTCACCGTGCAAATGAAAGGGAAAAGAGAATGTAGAAGGCTGCATCAGAGGTTTTAATGGGGAAGGATTTGAAGTGGCATACATTAACTATACCCACATTCCATTGGCTGAAAGTCAGTCATATGGCTAGGAAATGTAGTGTAATTGTGTGCCTAGAAAGAAGACACAAGTAGAGAATGAACCCATAATAATCTCAGCCATCCAGATGAGGTGTAAGCAGTGTAATTGACATAAAGGACTCTTCTTTTTTATTATTAGTATTTAAAATAAGTTCAGAGAGTTACTAAATTAGTCACAGTTATTCACTGGAAAGTATACAACAGAGTCAAAATTTGAAATCGGGACTTTTGATCCTATTGTAGTGACATTTCTACTACACCGGAGCTATATTTACTTGTGTGGGCCCACTTTACATATGGATCATTATCTCAGGCAATAAAAGTCAGGCAAAAATACAGATAAAACTCTGACTATGTGTCAAGCACTGTCCTAGGTGTTGAGGAAACAAGTAAGACACAGATGTGCTTTCTTGGACTTCATATGAAGACTACCTGTATATTTGTCAAAAAGCTATAGATGAAAATACTATGTTATTCAATGCTATTCTAGAAAGTATGTCTTTCAATATCTTGCATTACAAACAATAGGTTCCATTCAGTTAAAATTCTTCATCATTTTTCACCCTTGATCCTCATAGCTTGATACTTTTGACTCTCTTGTAGTGTATATTTAATTATCTACCTACTAATATCCACTCATTTACCCTTTATTTTAATGTCTCCCTGAAAACTTACTTGCTACAGCAATGCCTATTATCTTTTTTTTCTGACCAAAACCTAGAATCTATTCCTTATAGGTAAAAATATGATTACATGCTACCTTGGATTGTTTGCTAATGTTTCATATATTATTTCATACATCCCTGAGCCTCATAAGTTCAACCTACTTCAATAGAATTACCTTTATTTACTTATATCCTTGGATTGATATAGAGTCATACGAAGACCATCTGAATATTTGTTATAAAGCTACAGATGAAAATACTGTATTATTCAATTCCTTTGATAAGGTCAGTTGTAAGAAATTATTTTTTAAATTTATCTTTATTGTTGAAAGTATTACAGATGTCCCCCCTTTTTTCCCATTGATTCCTTCCCTTGCCCGAGGCCTTCACCACAGTTGTAATAAATTCTTATGAGAATGTATTATTTGAGAAAATGTCACTTTTATTTAAAAAAACAGAACACTTTCTTCCAAAGGATAAGAATTATCTAATTACATTTTATTTTTTGCCCGGACTTCTTCAGATTTTGAGCAGTAATCTCTCCTATTTAGTGTGTTTTATCTTTCTTTTTCAGGGTTGTGATATTTTAAAACAACTCAGTGACATATACATATATTAACATCTCTCAATTTACATGTTGTTTAGGTTCCTGGAAAGTGGCAAGTGATTTAAAAACACTTAAATCAAACTGAAATTGTGCATAAAAATAGAAGGATATAAACTTTAGTAGGTTAAAAAAAAAAGGGCCAGTTATGTGTCTTTTTTTCCTGCACATCACATCAATATGAACTGTAAATAGAGTTTATGTAAATATATGAACATTAAAATGTTTATTCATGAACAGAAATATAGTCCCTGTCCAATAGATCTATAATAGATATAAAGTATGATGTCATTAGGAATTCTTGCATACAAAGCATTGCACACTAAGGTGAAGCATGAAGCCAATAATGCTTATTAATTTATTTTTTAAATGTATCTGAGAGTCTAGAATTTTACTCCATTGGTGTCAACCTTTAAAAATTTATTTTTATTTGTGTGCCTTCTGACTCTCATTGCATTATTAAGTCATGATTTTACTTGAATTAGGGACACAGAACTCTAGAAGGCATAGTCTCAGAGCACTTGAAGGATACATATTCTACAATAAGGAGAAAGGATTTTGTAGATGCTTGTCCAAGAACTTACGGCATTATAATGATAGAAATGTCACATGCCATCAGCTTGTCCACCAAGCAGTGTCTTCAAAACATACTGTCAGTGTGAGGACCCCTTATATATTTAAAATTTGGCTGACAGTTTAAACCTCCCATTCTAAAGTTAGTACATATATCTGTTAATTTCTTCATCACATTATTTCCATAATATGTAAAATAATCACATATAAATTTATAAGTTGACAAATTGGTTTGAAAACATGCACAAAATAATTTCAAGTTGAACCCAATCCTCAACTTCTCTAAGGCCTAGTTTTCCCAATTATAAAATAGTCCTAATATACCTCTTTCATTGAGTTATTGTGAGACTCATATAAAATAATATAGAATGACTAGAGGCCCAGTGCATGAAAATTCATGCACTCGTGGGGTGGAGGGAATGGTGTCCCTCAGCCTCACCTGCACCCTCTCACAGTCTGGGAGCCCTCTGGGGATGTCCACCTGCTGCCTTAGACCTGCTACCCAGGGGATCGGGCCTCAGCTGGCAGTCAGACATTTCTCTGGCAGCCTGGGAGCACTTGGGGGATGTCCACCTGCTGGCTTAGGCCTGCTCCCTGGGAGAATGGGCCTAAGCTGGCAGTCAGACATCCTTCTGGTGGCCTAGTAGCCTTTCAACCTGGTTTGTGGTTGAGTAAAGCTCCCCCTGTGGAAGCACACTGACCACCAGGGGGGTAACTCCTACATTGAGTGTCTGCCCCCTGGTGGTCAGTGTGCATTATAGCGAGCAATCATTCCACCATTAGGGTCAATTTACGTATTACTATTTTATTATATAGGATTAGCAAATGTCTAACATAGTGTTTATTGTTAGCCGTTATTTTTGGCTATTACTGAAAAATGATAGATATCAATATATAAAAGTGCTCACTAGTGTCCACTTTGTCCCTAGTTCTTCAAGCCACTCTGATATATCAATAAAAAATGCCACTGTTGGCTCATAGAGTCTAAGAGTAAACATCAACACTGTTCTAATCCTATTTGTACAAATCCCAACATTAAGTTCTCATGCTGGAAATCTCAACCACCAGTTAACATCCGGAACACATCATTCATCTTGCAGGAATAATACAGTTTTCTTGAGGGTAAAGTAATGTCTCTTTGTACCCATCCTTTACACTTCAGCCTTCCTAAGTTCATGAGTGTTCAGTAATAATTTATGACTTGGCTATCAATCCATTACACTACCTCTTATCCAGGCACAAACCAACCCTCAAACAGCAGGGAGGAAATAGTTCTAAGCTCTTTTCTGATTTTCAAGTGGAGTTCTGAAAGACAGCCACCTCAAGTCACCCACCATTCAAGCTCTTCTTGTGATACCATTGGTTATCCTGCACCTAGACAATATTATGTTCACATGCTCTTAGACAAAGAGATGCTGCCTACCTATATCCAGAGGAGGAGCAGCCAGTGATACATTTAAATGGATAGGTATTACAGAAGCCAAAAGAATGCAAATGACTTTTTAAAAGCTAGGGCCTCATGGGAAAGCTTTTAATATTTCTTAAAAGATGAGGGTGATTGGGAGGGTACATTTTAACAACCTGCAAGTAAATTGGCAACAAATCTCTAAATGATTCTGAGTCCACCTTTAACTTTTTTTAGTAGCTCTCAGAATGCTAAACAGATTCAAAACTACATTCAAAGGAACTGCCAGTTACATTTACAAACACACACACACACACACACACACACACACACACACACACACACAGTGATGTACTCCAGCAAGTGAGTTCTTGCTCACAAAGAAGCAATTGTTAAATATTCAGTAATTTGTAAGCTGGTCGATTAACTGTGGTAACTGTTGGTAGTTGAAATTGGCCATGGTGGAAATATTTACACCACAGAAATCAACCAACACTATTACTAGTAAATCAGGCCTTCTCTTTTTTCCAGACAGCCAGTTTACCAGCACATTGTGGCATATATCCTGCTATTTATGGAATTATAAGAAGTATTCAAAAGTAGCTTGGGACCATCTACAGCAAAGCAATAACAGTAAATCATTTCCAAAATATGGGTCAGATATCTGAGAGAATGGATAGATTTCAAAAACGTAAACATTTCAAGGGTAAAACAAGGGAAATCGGGCCCTACATATTGCTCAGACATTTGTATAATTTTGAATGTTGCCAACTGTGGTGACTCTTCTATTTATACTCTAGAAAGCTCATGAGGTAAAAATGACTAGATCATATTAGGAAAAACAAATGTAGATAATTGACCTAGTAATTCAGAGCCCAAAATATTTTGTAACAGTGATTTCATAAACCAATTACTTGCCAATTCTCCAAATACATAGACATGAAAGGGATGTTCTAAATTAATGACTCACCAGAGTTCCTGACAGCCCCATCTCTGTTCTGATATATACATCAAAATCCATTCCTTACAAGGAGGAGGGTGATGGAAAAATTGGAACATAACTAAAGGCACTGAACTTCTCCAGATCACCATGAGGAGACAGATAGGAAGAATAGCATGCGATTGGAATAGTAGAATTCAATTTCAAATTGCTGAGATTAGTCATCATTTTACAGTTCCTGAAGCTACATATTTAACTTTCACTTTTTTCAGGAAGCAAATTCTTGTGCTTTTTATCAAATGTAGACATTATCATAAATAAATACTATACACGTACATTGATTGAGATGTTGATTGCTACAGTATAAGTGGTGTCATAACACGTGCACTCAACATCTTAAAAATAATTCAGGTTTGTAAATGGAAGGATACAAACATGCTTGAGCATTAAGCTAATCACTGCCTAAAATTTTTGAGCATCCAGTGAATATAGTAGTGCTTTTAGAAATGTAAGCAAATATTAGTTGAAAATGTACCCCATCTTAAAAAGCCAAGAAATCATTATCTTAGTTTACGTGTGCCTTTCATAGAAAAGGTTTATATAAGCTGATGATCTTAGAACTTGCTTTTTTTATCTGCTGAATTTACTTTTAAGGACCACTGTTATAGTACACATTCCCAGTAATAAGACAGCCATTAACAGTTTTGTTCTTATATTATGGACAACATAACACTTGCAAACTTATGTTATTTTTTAATATTCCTCTGAAAAAATAGTAAGTCTATACACATATTGGTGACTTATATATAGAAAATTATACAGTTGCATATCAATTTTATTTCTTACTTTGCCTTATTCTGTTTGCTTTGTTATTGTTTCTCATTTTCTTTTCCATTTGTCAATTTTTCAGCTTTGTACATTTTATGTTTTATATTAAGACATTTCTGCAGATATTTTGAAACTTCCTCAAGAATAAAAAATATTAAAAAGTACATAAAACATTTGCTATGTGGTTTTCTTTCATCTTTAAAAATCAAGAGTATAAAAAAGTTTTTAATATTTACTAGCCATTTTTATTTCTTCATTTATGAATTTATTATTCATATCCTTTGCCTAATGTCTTTATGTGGTTTTGTTTTTTGTTGGTTGGTTGGTTTATTTTAACTGATGAGAAATAACTCAGTTTGTTAATAATAATAATTTATCTTATGGTATAAATATATTTTCCAGTTTGCTTCTTATTTTTCTTTTTGTTTTTTTAATGTTTAAATTGATTTCGGCTATAGAGAAGTCTTTTAAAAGTCAAATTTTTCTCTTTTAGTTATGGTTTCTTTTTTTTTATGTCATGTTAAAAAGCCCCTTGATAGTCCAGCATCATATAGGTGTTTACCTAGTCACTTTAAGAATGAAATGTTACTCTTTATTTAATTCTTCTGAAGCTTATTTTGAATAACTTTTAAGCACTTGCTAATCATGTTTTGCTGCTGATCCTTTTCAACTTGCTTATTATGTACTAGAGGTCCAGTGCACAAAATTCGTGCATGGGAGGGGCGATGCCCTCAGCCCAGTCTGCACCCTTTCCAAGGATTGGGCCTAAACCAGCAATTGGACATCCCACTCACAATCTGAGACTGCTAGCTCCTAACTGCTCACCTGTCTGCCTGTCTGATTACCCCTAACTGCCCCCCTACCAGACTGATCACCCACAACTGCCCCTGATGCTTGTTTGGTCACCCCTAACTTTCCCTCTCTGCTGTCCTGGTTGCCCCTCACTGCTCCTCCACTGGCCTGGTCTCCCCATACAGCCTGCTGTTCAGTCATTTGGTCATCCCTCACTGACCCCTTCTGCCAGCCTGGTCACCCCTCACTGCCCCCCACTGCCGGCCTGGTCTTCCCACACAGTCTGCTGGTCAGTCATTTGGTCATCCCTCGCTAACCCCCCTGCTGGCATGGTCACCCACACAGCCCGCTGTTTAGTCATTTGATTATATCTCACCAACCCCCTTGCTGGCTTGGTTGCCCCATGCAACCTGAGTTCAGTCGTTTAGTCATCCCTCACTAACCCCCCCGCCAGCCTGGTTGCCCCACACAGCCTGCTTATTCAGTTTTTACTGTGAGGGCATACTGACCAATTTGCATATTACCCTTTTATTAGTATAGATTAGATCTCTTTCTTGACTTTCAACTCCATTCCTTTAATTTTTGTATCTATTTTTGAGTTGATGCGACAGATGCCATTGTAATAACCTGGTTATTACTTAACAGGAAAGGAGTAAAGGGGAGACCAGATAATATAGGCATATTATTATACACTTTTGCCAAAAACTGCATTTAACACTCCAAGTCTATTCCCTGCTGATCTCTGGGGAAAGGGACAGGACAAAGGCATTTTGACTCATGCCCAGTAAGTACCTAGTGATGAAGGAAGGTGCTTGTCTGTCAATCACACCTGGGAACCAATTAGTGGCCAGAATATGCATGGCCACTGTAAGCACATGGAAAATTGGGTATTTAAACTTCTACAAAAAGGAGCGTGCTCTCTTCTCTCTCTTCTCTTTGCCTATTTACTTGTCTTCCCTCCAGTGACTCCTACTCCCCTGCACCCATATGGCTCAGGGCCATATGGGACTCCACACAATGGATTAATGGATGTTAACTGTGTGAGTGTGTGAGTGTGTGTGTGTGTGTGTGTGTGTGTGTGTGTGTTCATATTTTATCTGGGAAAATACTAAATTCTGTCTCCAGATCTGAGAGGCTGGCTTAGTCAGGGCCTTCTACTGAAATAATCCAGCACAAACTATGACTACCACTGGAATATGATGAATGATACATAGCAAAATTAAACAGCAAAGCACACCTCCTAATACCTGGGGTATGACTGTCATTTAAAGCAGTGGGTTTTATCTTCATTTAAATACTATGAAATGGTAAAGTTGAAAAAGACCATGTGCATCATTAATTACAAATGATTCATTTCACAATCAAGAAAACAGAAGCTTTGAGACCATAAAGTCTATGCATGGCTACACGAACTTGCCAGTCAAGCTCTCTGTGACTCAGTTTCTCTCTCTGTAAGGAGTCTGTATGAAAGTGGGTCAATTTTAAAGGATCACTATTCTAGTATATTGCAAAAAATATATAAGCATAGACATTACAGTGAAAGAACTGTTGTCTCAACAAAATCCCAGGAGTGAGAGGGAAACTGAGTCTCAAATTGTAGTAAGAAGAGTCTGCATAAAGAGCCTCAACTAAAACATCTGGAATTGAGGATAAATAAAACAAGATGGGCTGCAATAGGCAAGAATAGTTATAGCAAACCGAGAAAAAGCCATCTGCCTCTGGCTTTCACGCTCCAGGTTTTGGTGGCAGGGGGTTGGCCATATCACTTAAAAAACCAAAGACAGGAACAGAATGGAGAAGACTAGAGAATTTGACGTTTTTTGTTTTTAACACGAACTTGAGTAATACATTCTCATTTCTGAAAATTTCAAACAAATCAAAGAATAAAAAGTAAGAAAAATGCAAGTTTCATTTTATTTCTACACCCTCCTTATCTCACTCTCCTCAGTGGAAATCAATTTTGACAGTTTAAATACCTCATTGACACCTTTTATTAAGTAATTTCCCTAATGTACGGACAAATATGCAAATCTATGCTTTTTAACATAAAGGAAACCATATTATATGGGCAATTTTACATCTTTCCATTTTCATTTAACAATATATAATTGGTATATTTCCAAGTTGGTTCATGAAGGTATAGCTGAGTCTTTTTAATGACTGAGTAATTTTACCATACATAAAAATAACTTTTATTTAAGCATTACTCTACTAATAGAAACTTATGAAACTTCCATTTAGTGGACTTAAATATACTTCTTCAAAGGCCATTGTTGCTCAGTGGTTGAGCATCGACCTATGAACCACGAAATGATGGTTCAATTTTCTGATCAGGGCACATGCCCTGATTGTGAGCTCAATCCCTAGTGCAGAGCATGCAAAAGGCAATAGTTGAGTGACTCTCTTTCCTCACTGATGTTTCATCCCTCTCTCCCTATTCCTTCCTCTTTAAATTAAATAAAAATATATTTTAAAATACTGTCTCAATTATCACTATTTTATGTGCATATTTTTGTATGAGTATTAATTTCCTATAGGTTACATACCTGGTAGGATTGCTCACTAGATTCATATGTTTTCATAGATAGTCAAATTTCTCTCAGTAAAGACCATGCCTTCTAATGCTGTCACAATGCATGTGTGGTTCCTCACACATAATAAATCCTGGATATCATCAACATGTTTAATATTTGTCATCTTAAAAGCAAAGGTTGGTAGCATATTTTTTGTTTAAAATGTTGCTCCTTGATAATAATGTTTATTCATTTATTTTATTTGTTCTACAAATTATTAATTTATATATTATATTAATTTTCTTATCTGGGTTTCTGTCTTTTTCTTATTGATTAGTAGAAATTCTTGAACTATTTTTAATACTAATTCCTAGAGTTTTCAGATGGACTCTTCCATTGCCTGAAAGTTTGGCCATTAATTCTCCTTTCCTAATATTAATATCTCTAATACTTTTTCTGGCCATATTTCATTTTATAGGAGTTTAATTTTAATAGGCAGCTATGTCATTGGACATATTCCTTCATTGCTAAATGTGATGGGGTATATTTTCAATATTTTCTCATTGGTTAAAATAATTGCTCAAGTTTGCAGATCTTCATTGTGACAGTTTTCTGTTCATAGCTACATAATTCTAGCTCTCTTTGATGTTCTCTCCATCCAATAAGCTGGAAGCCTGAAAACACTTTCTAAAATTCTTTACCCACAAGTTTCTGGTTTATATTATACTACTGGGGAGCACTTGTAGAGCTTTAGAAGTCAGGAAGGAAGACAAAGCTATGATTTCTCCTCCAGCAGCCATAGGCAGACACTAGAGCTTGGCCAATATGAGGTTTTGCAACAACCTCTGCATTTCTTGTAAAGTCTACCAGCCCAATGCAACAGCCAGCTGTATTAGCAGCAGTGGTTTCCTGCAGTTCCAACCAAAATGTTAGAAGCAATTTCCTAATTTCCTGAAAGCTACTGGCAAACCCGAAATCTGATGGTGAGCTTTCCATAGCCTTCACTTCTCTTGCCCTGCCAACAAATGTTTCTAAAATATTTATGGGGATAAGATACCACAAGGTGCATACTTCAGTTTTGAAAGTAATCAATTTCTTATATTAAAATTCTCCTTGACATACCTAGAACACTTTTTGTATCAGATACAGCCCTGACTGATAAACAGCAGCAATGTCACTGGACATATTCCTTTATTCATTATAAAGATTTCCTTTATTTTCTATTTTGTTAAGAGTTTTGGTTACAAAGGAGTATTAAATTTTGCCAAATAATGTCTGGCTGCTCTCAGTATGACATTTATTTAATTTAATAAATTATATGCATTGATTTTCTAACATTGAACCTTTCTTGCTTTTATGGGATAAACCAACTTTATATTATTACTTTAAGATGTTGCTGAATTTCTTTGGGTTATATTTTATTGGGTATTTAAAAAATTATAAGTAAAATAAGTCTTTGTTATTATCTTGACTAATTAATAAAGATATGGTAGATTTATAGAATGATTTGAAATGCTTCCTATCTTTCTTAATACTCTGATATAATATTACTTAAAGATTATTTTTCTTTGATAGTTTTGTCAAAACCACTATTTTTGCCTAATACTGTTTTAAGTATAGATTAAATATCTTTTTAAAATTTTATGTTTATTTAGTTATCTACCTCTTCTTGAGTCAGTTTTGACTATCTGTGTATTCCATAAAAATTAATATACATAGATTGCAAAATAAATCTCTCTATATAAAACCCTAATATGCAAATAGACTAAAAGGTGGAACAACTAAACAACCAGTCACTATGACTTGCACTGACCACAGGTGGGAAAGAGGGAGGGAAGAAGGGACAGTGCCCAGAATATGGTGGTCATTGGCCACAGAAGGATGGTGGAGCATGTGAGTAGCGGCACCAGACCAAGGTGGGGTGCCAGTCACTGTCATCAGAGTGAGCCTCTGGTCATTACTAAAACTCTTTGCTCCTGCATGACACAAACCCTCCTAGCACTCACACCAGCATCGCTTGGTTGATGTCAGCAGGAGTGAGAGGTGGCTGCTGGCCTCAATCACCTCTCAGGGCTTCTCCACTTCTCCCTGCTTCTAAGGGGCAATCAGGGCAGCAGCCAACACTCGCACATGCTGCTGGCACTGGACCCAATTGTTCTGCACTGTCAGTGGGTACCAGTTGAGCTGGCACCAACAGCATGTGGGAGCAGTGGTTGTGGTAGCGGGGCCACTGGAAGATAGGGGACTAGGGGCCATGATGGGAAGGGCCAAGAAAGGACTGGAGGATGAGCCAAGATCCACCCCTGTGCTTATAATAGCTACCCAGCCCACAGTTCCTTCAAGGTGCACGAATTCATGCACTGGGAACCTAGTTTATATTATACTAGAGGCCTGATGCACAAAATTGGTGCATGGGGGGGTCTTCATCCCAACCTGCCCCCTCTCCAATTTGGGACCCCTTGAGGGATGTCTGACTGCCTGTTTAGGCCAGATCCAATCAGGCCTAAACAGGCAGTCAGACATACCTCTCACAATCCAAGACTGCTGGCTCCCAACTGCTCACCTGCCTGCCTTTTTGATTGCCCCTCACCACTTCTGCCTGTTAGCCTGATCACCCCCTAACCACTCCCCTGCCAGCCTGTTGCCCCTAATTGCCCTGTGGGCCTGGTCAGCCCTAAATGCCCTCCACTGCAGCCCTGGTCCCCCTCAACTGCCCTTCTCTGTAGGCCCAGTCACCCTCAACTTCCCTCCTCTGCCAGCGTGGTCACCCCTAACTGCCCTCCCTTGCAGGCCTTGTCCCTCCCAACTGCCCTCCTTTACAGGCCATGTTGTGGTGGCCATCTTGTGTCCACATGGGGGCAGGATCTTTTGACCACATGGGAGCATTCATCTTGTGTTTTGGAGTGATGGTCAATCTGCATATTACTCTTTATTAACTAGGATAGAGGCCTGGTGCACAGTGGGGGCCAGCTTTGCCCTGAAGGGTGTACTAGATCAGGGTTGGTATTCCCTTGGGGCATGGGATGGTCTGGGTGAGGGTTCTGTGGTGGTTTGCAGGCCAGTTATGCCCCCCAGTGACCCAAGTGGAGGCCCTAGTATCTGGGATTTATCTATCTTCTACAATTGAAACTTTGTAGCTTGGAGCAGAGCCAAGCCTTCTGCTCCCACAGCTATTGAAACTTTGTTGCCTTAAACGCAGGCCTGGATCTGCCAGGGTGTGGAAATCTTGGCTTCCTCCATCGCCAGGGGCAACCCAAGTCTTGCTCCCTGGTGGCAGTCATTGAAACTTTGTTGCCTTAAGCAGAGGCCTGGGCCAGGTTTTGCAGAAAGCTTGGCTTTGTCCATCACCAGGGGCAACCCAAGCCTCTCTCCTGCTCTCTCTGCAGCCATAGCCATCTTGGTTGGATTAATTTGCATACTCGCTCTGATCGGCTGGTGAGTGTAGCTTGTGAGTGTAGCAGAGGTATAGTCAATTTGCATATTGCTCTTTTATTAGGTAGGATAAGCCATTCAAGATATTTTTCTTTTACATTTTAAAAATATTTTATAGCAATAATTATGTTATTTGTATGTTTGTTTTTACTTCTACTGACCAATATATGATAGTTACTTAATTCAACTTTATGTTTCTTTTATATGGTCTATTAAAAAAACATATTTTGCTATTTATTGATACATTTATTTATTTAATCTCCATCATAAGGTATTTTTCCATTGATTTTCAGAGAAAGTAGGAATGGGAGAAACATTAATGTGAGAGAGACACATGGACTCGTTGCTCCTGCACTCATTCTGACCAGGGAAAAGGAGGAAATTCACACCCAGGTATATACCCTTGACTGGGACTTGTACCCGAGACTCTTTGGTGCATGGGCCAATATTCTAACCACTGAGCAACATAGGCACGGGTATATTTTGCTTTTGTTGATCATGTCTATTATTTTGTGCTTTTGTTTCATTAAATCCTGCCAAATAATTATTGATAATGTATTAATAAATGTTATATCACTAATGCCTGCCTATTTTCTTCATTACGCTTTATTTAGTTTCATTTTTTACTAGAAAATTTGCTTTAAAATCTTAGTTCACTTAGTTTTAATTTTTTTCTTATTATACAATAAAGGCAATTAAAGGTAAAAGTCAACAGAAATTAATTTTTTCTAACTTTATCAAGGGGGAATTTACTGAAGAGTTATCAGTAGCTATGAGAAAGCAAGTGAGCAAGCACTCTTAGTTGGAATGTAGATGTCTTCCACCTGAGAGTGGAACAGTTTAATGTACTTGAGAGATAAGACTGTGCAGCAGATAAGAGGGAGGCTAGAGAGCTAAAGTGCATACCCCAGCTTTGCCATGGGCAAGTCACTGTGCCTCTCTGAACCTTCGTTTTGTAATCCATAAAATGAGGGGTTAACAATAGAGATCCGTAGAAATTTGAAAGGAATCAAATGTTCATACATGTAAATCATAAAAAAAGAGTGCCTGAAATACAAAAAAACAGTCAAAGAGTGTTAAGTATTGTTATGTCCTCCTAAAAACCTTTTATTTCTTCTACTTTTCTCCATATTTGTTTAGAAGGCTCTGAAGCTAATTCAGGTTCTCCTCTGCTGCTTTTTTCAAACACAGTATACAAGTTGGTGGCCCACCGCTAACTTTTTTTCAGTTTCTGAAAAAAGAGTATCTAAGAGGTAGCCTGCAGATGTGGTCAGAGGGGGGGCCAGAAATGGAGACCATTTATTCCAAATGCCAACTGTAATATCCCTAAACATTTTCCCTTGTGATATTTAAAATATTTATTTTTAATTTAATAAATCTTTATTGTTCAGATTACAGTTGTCCTCTTTTTTTCCCCATAGCTCCCCCTCCACCCAGTTCCCACCCCACCCTCTGTCCTTACTTCCCCTCCCCCGACTGTCTTCATCCATAGGTGTACAATTTTTGTCCAATCTCTTCCTAGACTTCCCACACCCTTTTTCCCCTGAGAACTGTCAGTCCATTTCCTTTATATGCCCCTGATTCTATTATATTCACCAGTTTATTATCTTCATCAGGTATTTTATTCACTGGATTTTTAGATTCACTTATTGATAGGTATATATTTATAGTTCTTAATTTTTATCTTTACCTTTTTCTTCTTCTTTGTCTTCTTAAAGAATATCATTCAGCATTTCATATAATACTGTTTGGTGGTGATAAACTCCTTTAGCTTTTTCTTATCTGTGAAACTCTTTATCTAACCTTCAATTCTGAATGATAGCTTTACAGGGTAGAGTAATTTTGGTTGTAGGTTCTCATTATTCATCATTTTTAATATTTCTTGCCACTCCTGTCTGGTTTGACAGTCATATGGATGCTCCCATGTAGGTAACTAACTGTTTTTCTCTTGCTGCTTTTAATATTCTTTGTCTTTTGCTCTTGGCATTCTAATTATGATGTATCTTGGTGTGGTCCTCTTTGGATTTCTTTTGTTTGGAGTTCTATGGGCTTCCTGGAATTGTAAGTCTATTTCTCTTTCACCAGGTGGGGGAAGTTTTCAGTCATTATTTCTTCAAATAGGTTTTTAGTATCTTGCTCTCTCTCTTCTTCTGGCACCCCCATAATTCAAATGCTGGTATGCTTGATATTGTCCCAGAGAATCCTTACACTATCTTCATATTTTTTATTTCTTTTTGCTTTTCCAGTTGAGTGTTGTTTGCTTCTTTGTATTTCAAATCTTTGACTTGATTCTTGCGATCCTCTAGTCTGCTGTTAGATCTCTGTATAATATTTTTTATTTCAGTCAGTGTATGTTTAATTTCTAGTTGGTTTTTTTCATATCCTCGAGGGTCTCGCTAAATTTATCAGACTTTCTAGAAAGTTCTTGAAAAACCTTATAACCTTAGTTTTGAATTCTATATCGAGTCATTTGTTTTCCTCCATTTCTTTCATTTGTAATCTGTTTCTTTCTCTCTACATTTTGGCTGCTTCCCTGAGTTGACAGAGTGACTTTGTGTGCGAGGTGTCTTATAGGGCCCAGTGACTCAGCTTCCCCAGTTACCTGAGGTGGACACTCTTGGTGCACTGCTTTGTGGGCTGTATGCACAGTCTTGTAGTTAAGCCTTGATTGTTGTTGGTATCACTGGGAGGAATTGACCTCCAGGCCAGTTGGCTGAGGATCAACTGTGTCTATGCTGGGAGAACTTCTGTGCTGGAGACACCCTTATGAGACAAGACCTACAAAAGCCTATGTGCTCAGCTTGGATGGGGCGGAGTATCAGGGCAGAGCAGAGAGCATTGGTTTCCCATCAACCCTGCCCCGGTAATTGCTGCAAGAACCTCTGAGAGAAAGCTGCCCTCGAGTTCCTCCTGCTGCCAGATAGTCTTTTTTCTCCCCAAATGAGTCTGGGTCCCCAGTGTCTCAATGGGAACTGAAGTTCAGCATAGTCAGGAGCTTTTGTCTCACTCCCACTTGAGAAAGCCAACCACATACTCAGTTGTCCACCCACTCCGTGCACACCTGCCTCAGTACCTCTGCCTTCTACAGTTCCTCTGAGTCTCAGTGTGCTTTTCTCTTTCCTTCTAGTTGTAGAATTTCCACACAGCAGTCTTCCTGTAGTTCTAGATGATGTCTGTTTTGTCTTTTAGTTGTAGTTTTGAAATTGTTGTGTGAGGCAGCAGTTTAGGTGTTTACCTATGCTGCCATCTTGTTTTATTTATATTTAAATTATTTAACACAGGGATCTAGTCACCAGGACAGGATCAGGGTCCTGAAGGCCACCTATGTGGCAAGTGTTAACTCTTTGAATGCTGAGTCATGGGGAGGTCCAGAGGATTCTGAGCCAGGATCCTGGTTTCTTGGGGATCATAGCTGCAGCTGTTTATCAACTTGTATAATTCATTTTCATCATTTAAGAATTAGTATAACTGTGCCTGTGTACAGCTAAAATAGCAGCGCTGCTTACAACCCAATCACCTTTTAATTTATTATATCTGACCTTTTAGCATCACTGGGATCACTTTATTTCTGTAGTTTTCTCTTATGCCTATTTTGAGATGTATTTTCACAACTCTTATCAATCTGACTTTATCTGCTTTCTATCTTCCAGAAAATTTCTCAAGTCTCTAATTAAACTATTATATTTTTCTTGTTTTCCATTAAAATAGACTCATAGATACATAGATAGATAAATTATCTTATAGGCCTACAGATATCTTTTTCAGTAATTTAATGAAATTGAATGGAAAGGAAGACACAAATTTAGTTCATCAACATGATCAATTATACTTTTTAAAATGTAAGCCACTAATTATGGATTCATCTGTGAAAAATGTATTTCCAATCAATGCCTAAAAGGCTAGATAGATGTTCAATATATTTCAATTAATTGATTGAGGTTCAAATTAAGACATCAATTTTAAAAAGCAGTTTTTCTACCTTGCCTTGCAATAACTTAACTATACATATTAAACCAGTCTTCAACTGCATGATGATTACTTAAATTTTGTTAAAATTTTTGACTCATGGCAAAATATTGAGTTAATATATATATGGAAAGCTCCTTTAAACAATAAAATCAGACCCCACTATTAAAAACATTACAATCTTTGAATTAATAGCTGTGATTCAAAAGTTATAAAGCTTGAATGGGATTTACATTTTTAAAAAAGTAAAAAAGACTGCCTATAAAAATAACTTATACTGGTATCCTTTGCTTCTCATGGCTTCTCATGCCATGGCTTATAGTAAATGAGTTTGACAACATAAAAGGGGAAGCCTAGAATGAAATTGAACTAGATAAATAGAAATGTGGAAAACCCATCAAAGAAGGCACCCTGTGCACTGGTTATCATTCACTTAGAAAGTCAAGATTCCTGTCAATAAAATGATAGCAGGAAAAAAGTAGCACAAATTCAGACCCCAATACAGATCCAGGCCTATGAGACTGCTTTCTGAAACAGCATAGAGGGGTCATAATCTAAAAATAACCAGCAAGAACCTCCATGAATATAAGGGGAATGGCAAATGGCATATAATATAAGAAGCTGAGCAGAAGTCATCCAATAAAAATTGTTTTTACACTTAAACAATATAGTACAACACATTGTACAGAGCTAACATATCAGTGCCGAGAATAAATTCCAACATGTAATAATTACAAGAGTTTCACCAAAAGGTTGGTGAAGCTTGGGGAGCTCAACAGGATTGAGTCACCTGTAGTTTACCCATTGGAAATGGCTAAAAGGCACTTCCCCCAAACCTGAATAGGATAATAGTTTGCTGCCAGACAGCTCAGGGCATTTTATCACCTCCTATTGGCCAAACACCTGAACAGCTGTTGGCTATTCCCCAAACTGACAATGCTCTGTACCCTTTGATACCTTACCCTTTGAAGTGTATATTTCCATCTTGCCTTAGTATAAATCATGTTGAATAAAAGTATATGTTCTTGGTGAAGGAAGAGTCTTCTAGCTCCTTCAGTTGAAGCTCCTCTGACCCCCAGTGCCTTTCAAAACTATCTTTCATCCTTAGACTCTTTAATCATCTATGCGCAACCCCTTTCTCCAGAATGCTGAACCTTTTGTAAGGCTGGGATAAGAACCCCGGTATTATGGAGCCCTAATGAGGGACACCAACATATCAATGTTCCAAACTTGAAGAAGAAGGTGAAGAAGGTTGCGGGGCGGGGAGGGGGGGGGTGAGGGAAGTGGAATTCAGTTGAGATTAGATGTCATTGCATTTACAATAATAGTTTTAATGATCTTAGCAACAAAATTGAAATTAAATTCTGGTCAAAATACAGTCACTCAATGTGAATATTTTTAAGGATATTATGCAGGCCAAAGTTCATAACTCATCACTAGTTCACAGTTGAGAGAAAATATGGGCTAAATTTTTATCATTTTCTCCAACATCTTATATATATAATGCACAGGAGAAGAGCAGTTCATGGCTAACCACAGGATTATATCAGTCTTGTACAATTTCTTAAACTTTGGCCTTAAAGAGTTACTCTTATTATCATCATCTTGCTAGACTCAAATGGTTCTGCCAGTAGAATGAAACTTCAACATGTGAGATTTGTATCTTCATACCAGCTAAGAGGAATCTAGTAAGAACTCTAGAATCCTTATGCTTTAGTTGGTGAGAATCAAAAGAAGAAAAAATTCAGAAGACACCAACTTACAAATGGATATTAGAAAACATGTGGTATTGCTCCCTTCCACACCACTTCAATTCTGATATTTTTTCCACTAAGACTCAGCCTCAGATTTCTGCTATAAACAGAATTCCAGGTTGTGTGTTATGGACACTCTAGGTAAAATCCTGTCTAACATTGTGACATAAATGCAAATTATTTTTATGTTTAAAGAAAAAAAAATATATATATATATTCACACACACATACATACATACACACAGTTTACAAAGGGCTTTCACATACTCACATACTTTACATCACAGTTTACAGTAACACTAGGGATGGATTTTAGCTTTGTTTAACAAATAAGAAAATTCGGAGATAAAGTCATGTAGTTAATAAGCGGCAGAGCCAGGACATGAATTTGAAGCTTTGATTTCCAGTGCTCTTGCTATTTTCACTATACACATGTTTGAACACATATGTGCACACCTACAGAGATACATATTTTATTTTAAATATGTATCTATAATAATAAAATGTAATATGCTAATTAAACTGGACAAAGCCGGGGCTGCAAGAGAAGCCTAGATCCTTCCAGAGGGA
Source organism: Lasiurus cinereus (assembly GCA_011751065.1). Lineage (NCBI taxonomy): Eukaryota > Metazoa > Chordata > Mammalia > Chiroptera > Vespertilionidae > Lasiurus > Lasiurus cinereus. The sequence goes on along the minus strand of JAAGEH010000393.1, from coordinate 37,506,620 downwards.
AGCCAGTGCCATCAGCCAAGGGAAAGAAGAAGACCTACTCTTGCACAAATTTCATGCATTGGGCCTCTAGTATATTAATAAGAAATATAAAATGGAAATAATAATTAAGCAATGCTGTTTGGAATAACAGCAGTGATAAATGCAATAACAATTAACCTTCCTGCTGAGTTTCTTGGTGACTAATCCTAAGCTAAAGCTGGTGAGAATTTTTTTGTATTAATTTTTTATACATATCTCCCCATTGCCCCCCTCCCTCCCAGGCATACCCCAACCCCCCAGTGTCTATGTTCATTGGTTATGCTTATATGCATGCCTACAAGTCCTTTGATTGATCTCTTATCTACCTCACCTAACTTTAATCTTCCTGCTGTAATTTCACAGTCTGTTTGAAGCTTTACTATCTCTGTATCTATCCTTTTGTTCATCAGTTTATAATGTTCTTTATTATCCCCCAGTGAGTGTGATCATGTGATGCTTCTCCTTCATTGACTGGCTTAAATTTGAAGGGAAAGGAGCCATGAAAGTTTATTGAGCATCTGCAATGGGCTATTTTGATGGTTTTAAACATGTCTATGAATTTGGGCAACTCCTCCTATCCAAAAGTACAGTCTATTTCTCCTTTCCTTGAAAGGAGAAAGAAGGCTAACAAACACAGTGAGGCAAAAGTGATGATGTATTCCCCTGTATGTATATGTGCCCCACAATTCTCACCACTGAAACAAAGTCACTGTGTTGCAACATCTCTCTACACCTCATTTGCCAGTGATAGATAGGTCAATCTTACACTAACTATAAAGGAAGCCTCTCTCCCTCTCTCCCTTCTTCCTTCCCATCTTTTCTTACCTCCTCCCTCTTCCTTCCTGAGCAAGGCTGATGAAAACTGACAGATTGCTATGACAGACTGCAGAAGTGTCATACACATTCCATGTCTTACTGTATTATTAAAGGTGAGTCTCTACACAAGGTATATGTATGCATATTTACATATTCAGGTATAAGTGGCTGGATAGAAAACACCTCACATAATTAAAGGTCCAAGATCTTCATTCTTCGCCCACCCCCTCACCGCACATGTAATCCCTGGTTTCACATTAATCTTGAAATGTCCAAATGTAAATGCAATCACGTTCTCTTTCCCTCATAATCTGATACTTCCTTGGTTAAAATTGTGATAAATCTTGGACAAGTATTTGAAGTCTGGCTATTCTAATGGTATAAATCCCAAGAATTGATTCAAGTTCTATAAAGTAGTTGCTTTTCATGAATTTTTGTTTGACTTTGTTTTAAAACGAGGGACCCATTTGGTGGCAAAATAATTCACAACTCAATTCCTGAAGCATTAAATGGATAATCATTTTGTGAGCTACCTCAACAAATCTGGCAAAAACAAAAATTAAAAATTGTACCAAAATACTCTTATTATATTGCAAATATGTATTTTATATACCACTGCCTGAATTTATTTGCTAGTTGTATTTCACCTTTTTAGCCTTTGAAGAGAACTGTTGTAAAGGCTGCAATTCCCTGGGGCATTTCCCCAGCAATTTCATGTCCAGTTGATTAATGTTATCCAGATGCCATATGTGTTAGGATGGCTTTTATTGCAAGTGATAGAAACTCAAATACAATTTGTCTAAGCAAAAGGAAGTAATTTATAATGTATGTGATTGGTAAAGAAAATGACAAAAGTAGCAGCAGATGTGACTGATGTAACTGCATTTAATTTGAAAGGTACTTCCTTAAGTTCCAGGTCATGAAGTAAAATATTTTGTTGCAAAATTATAAATCTGAAAGTTGATTGAGATAAGACAAGCTACCCTCATATGAAACCTGCAAATAAAGGCATTTATATTGCTTAACACATTGGATACATTAAAAATATATGTTTTTATTGATTTCAAAGAGAAAGAGAAAGGGAAAGATAGAAACATCAATGATGAGAGAGAATCATTGATCGGCTGCACTAAGGATCCAGCCGCAACTGGGGCATGTGCCCTTGACTGAAGTCGAACCTGGGACTCTTCAGTCCAAAGGCTGACACTCTATTCACTGAGCCAAACCAGCTATGGCACATTGGATAATTTTTTAGGATTCTATATATGAGACAGTGCATTAAGATGTTGATTTTTTCATACCCATATGCCAAAAATTATATTATCCTATTTTTTATACCAAAAGGTCATATCAGTTATATCTGTAATGTGGGCAGTTGTCTTAAAGATTCTTTTTTCTATACAATGTTTTTTGCCTTCCATTTAATTATGTATGATATAAAGTTTGCTAGCTCTGCAATTTTTGTTTCATTTGACTCGGATATACTTTATATTTTCCATCACCTTTCATAGTCACTTTTTAAATAGGTTTCTTACATTCTGTGCTGAAGTGGATTTTAGTTTTGTATTGTTTAAACAGATCTGTATTTTATGTTTTTGGTTTTTACCTTAAACTGGGAAAGTTTATTTTATTTATATTCAAATTATCATAGTCAATCTAAAAATACTTTAGAATTTACTTCTGTCATCTTATTTTACATTTGTGACTCTTGTTTTATATCTTTTAATATCAAGTATGTGTTGTCATTATCATTTCATTTTAGTGTGAGTTTTTTTCTTTTGGCCCATAAAAATCTTTTTATTTTATACTTAGCCATTTGAAACCTGAAATATTTATTAGCTCCCTATCTCTTTTTTTACTCTTCCCCCCTAGTGTTTTAGTTGGCTTCTTCTGGAATTTTCATGCCAGGACCTCATCATCAAAGTTACTGTTTTATAAAATAGCTTTAACTTTTTGAATATAACAATTATCTTCATCTTGGTAACAATGATTGCCAAATTTAACTGGATGTCACTGTAGGTCTGTAAAGGCATATTATATAGAACACATTATTTCAAACCTTGCATTTTTCAATAATCAGGAATTGTTTCTACTTTTTAAATTGTATAACATATCCTATGCATAAAAAGAATGATTATAAGCACATTCTAATAATGATGATGAAAATAATAAAATAAATGTCCTTGTACTACTAAGTTTATGTCTAAGCCTAATTTTATTCCTTGCCTTTCTTTATAATTTTATCTTTATAAAATTTTCAATAATTTTATAATTTACTTAATGTATATGTAGGTGTGTGACATACACATGGATATACTTACATACATATGCTCTCTTAATGTATTATTTAATTTTGGCTGGTTTGGACTCGATGGAATGATTCTAGATGTATCATTCTAAGATTTTTTTTCTCAAAATCATTTTGAGAACCATCCACATTGATGTAGATAGTTATAATTCATTAATTTCCATTAAAATAGAGAATTATACAAGAGGAAGATGGCACAAATCATGTATTTATTTAATTGGAGCTGTATGTTCATGTACATATGTAAATCTCCTGGTACTAAGCATAAAAGTTTAGTGTATATATATATATTTTTAAATATATTTTATTGATTTTTTACAGAGAGGGAGGAAGAGGGATAGAAAATTAGAAACATTGATGATAGAGACACTGATTCAGCTGCCTCCTGCACACTTCCTACTGGGAATGTGCTCGCAACCAAGGTACATGCCCTTAACCAGAATCGAACTTGGGACCTTTGAGTTTGCAGGCTGACGTTCTATCCACTGCATCAAATCAGTTAGGGCAAGTGTGTATATTTAATTACTTGAGTGTGTATATTTAATTACTTCTAGTCAGTGAGATATAGTTATTGTCATCTTTATAAAATAAGTCGATTTTTTTCTAAAGATGTTCTAATTTTTAAACCAGCCACAGTTTGTGAGTATGCACATTGTTCCACATTTTGTTCAACATTTGATATTGTTGTACACCTTAATCAGTACCATTTCAATAGCATCAAATGGTATCTCATTGTTGTTTTACTTTGTATTTTCTTTATAATTTATAATTTTGCAAATATTTTCGTGTCTATTTGCCTTTGGTCAAATAGTCATTCACGTGCCTTTGCCCATATGTTAAAGTATTCATTTCTTATTAATTGATAGCTGCTGATTTGTATATAGTCAGGAGGTTGTCTATGTTAGTTAAATACATTTAGATATCTTCATGTCTCACCTTTTCACTCTTTTATGGTGTTTTGGTTAATATAAATTCTTAATTTTAATCTAGGTGGTTTATTAATTTTATCCTGTACAATTATACTTTTTGAGTATAATTTAAGAAATCCTCCACTACCCAAAGTCATAAATATATTCCCTTATATTGTCAATTAAAATTGTAAAGTTTTATCATCCACATTAAAGTTTAATCCATCTGGAATTTGTGTGTGTGTGTATGTGTGTGTGTTGTGTGATGTGAGGTAGAAATTTAAATATTTTAATATATAATTTTTAACATTTTTTCAAAATCAATTGTCCTGGAATTATTTGTTAAATTTCCCATGCTTTCCTTATTGTATTCAATGCCAAGTTTGTCATAAATAAAGCTTGCATATATTTATGAGTCTGTTTCCAAATTCACCATTATTGCCATTGAATTTAGGTGTCTCTGTACAGACAGTAAAATGTCTTAGTTACTATATTCTTATTTTTTGATAACCCCCCAAAATACTACTCCTTAGATTCACTTCATCAGGAATGACTTCCTTAGTAAGAGTAATTTTCCATTAAAATAAATTTAAGTTTGGAAATTTTCTTATAAAAAATCTGTGATTTTTATTGTCATTATATTAAATTTACAAGTTAATTTAGGGAAAATTGACAATTATACAGATATTATCTTCTTATTTATGGGCATACTACATTTTTTCATTTATTCAGGTATTCTTTAATGACTTACAATAATGTTCAATTATTCTTATTACTTTCCACGTAAAAGTCATCAAAACTTTATATTTTGTTACTAATGCAAACAAAATACTTTTAAATTGAATGTTTTGGTTATACATTATTGTGAAATACACCACTCCAAAATTTAGTCACTTAGAAAAATAACACTCTACTATATGTTATGATTCCACCCTCTGGGCTGGACTAGAAGAGGTAATTTCTTTGTTCCACATAATGTTTGTAGAACGCAAAATTCCAAAATGGCTCCTTCACTCCTATGACTGTTGTCTCTGCAGGATAACATGGAAAACTGGAACAAGATAAGCATGTCTCCCTCTCTATTAGGTTTCTCCTTGTGGGTTGCTTTCATGTGCTCACTCCTTGATGGTATCAGGGTAGACTTCTGACATGATGATTGGCTCCCAATTAAAATTAAAAAAGTGGAAATTCTTCAAATCTATTCAAGGGTACTATAATTGGTACAGCATAATTAATTACTATCTCATTATATTGGACAAATCAAATCACAAATTTAGTCCAATTTCAAGAGAAAAAAAGTAGACTCCACTTTTTGGTATGAGGAATAGCAAGTACATATAAAGAGGGATGGAATTGATGGGGGCCTCAGGCCATTATAATTCATGCTGCTTCCACATACTACATATGCTCACCCTCACTCAGGGCCCCATTGATACAAACACTAAGGGGGTGAGGGCATGTGCTAGGGAGTGAGAGTGGCTGGGGAGATGTCAAAGGGCTGGAAAGGAGACATATGTAATACTTTAAACAATAAAGAATTTAAAATATACTATATAATAAAACCCTAATATGCAAATTGACCAAATGGCAGAATGATCAGTGGCTAAGATGCGCACTGACCAGGGGGAAGGTGCTCAAAGCAGGAGCTGCCTCCTGGTGGTCAGTGAGCTCCCATGGGGAGAGCACCACTCATCCAGAAGCCGGGATCACAGCTAGCAAGCATAGCAGTGGTGACAGGTGCCTTTTTTGTCTCAGCTGCAGCACTAAGGATCCCTTTGGGGGACCTTCTATAATTGAAACTTTCTAGCCAGAATGTGTGGAAAGCTTGGCTTCCTCCATTGCCTGGAAACCCAAGCTTCCTGCTTGCTCCATGGCCACAGCCATTTTGGTTGGGTTAATTTGCATACTTGCTCCTGATTGGCTGTTGGGTGTGGCTTGTGGGTGTAATGGAGTGGTGGTTAATTTGCATATTACTCTCTTATTAGATAGGATTATTTAATCTATTAATTCTTTTCAATTTTCTATGTAGATATCATATCATCTACGACAAGGACCCCCAATACAATTGAACCACTGTTTTGGCTTAGATTTGATTATTCACAGAACAGTCCCAACTATTCATGTGCTTTTATTGCAACTTAACTCTGGAACTTACACTTCAGAAATACTAATGAAAACAAGTGTGGAACAAACATATCTTTAGCAAAAGCCATTTAAAAAGTAAGTGTCTGTATAATGTTTAGGGAATCATATTGCATTATTAAAAGAATATCTGCACTCAAATATAATCACTGTAAAAAGACTAAGTACCCAGTTTACTCTTTGAGGTGACTATGTTTGGAACTGACAGATAATCTCTATTTTACTATTTTAATATTACCCCATTTCAATATGGCATAGGTTGCAAACACAATAACCAAATATTTGCTTTATATAAGCCCTCACTTAAAACATGAATCAAGGATCAAAGCAACTGAGTTTCTCAACTCCCCTATTACACCTTCCAGCTTTATGATTTGTAAACATTGTTCAGCCTACAAGAATCTCAGTGTTGGCATCTTTAAAATGAAACTAATAATTATCTCCTTGCCTATTGGAGGCAATTACTATCAACATGGAAAAACATATATATATACACACACACACACACACACACAATATATATATATATATTGTATATATATATAAGCAATTTTTTAAATTATAAGAATCTCAAAGGATTTAAGACAACATTTTGTAACAAAAATAAAATCTCACTTAAAGATAGGGTATTTCCCAGAAATATTTGTTTGCTGTCTTGTAATTTCCTGGTGTTCACAGTTCTAGTACATGAACTTGTCATATGTTCTTCATTGCTGGCCCAGAGTGGAGTTTTTGGAGCCTGAGATCACCTTTGGGGTGTCTGTTAGAGCTGATGAAATCTCTGCTAACATTCTACTTTTCTCCTGTTGTTGATTGCTCTACTATTTTCTCTTTATATATCATATTCTACAGGTTTTCTGAGACAGAACTACATGAGGATTTCTTTTATTTATCGTGCTCAGATATTCTTGATTTTTTTTTAAATCAAAGGAATTGTTCAGTCATTATCCCATTCAATATTGCATGTCCCAGATTCTCTCTCTTCTTTTTGCAATTCCTTCTAAACTTCTGTTGGATCAATTTAGTAGGGTCCCCATTTTGTTTTTTACCTCCCTTAATATTGCCCATCTGTTTATCTCATGTCTTCCATCTGTTTATTACTTTATATTACATTCTAGTTAATTTCCTCAAACCTGTCTTCTTGTTTGATTTGCTTCTTTGTTCAAGTCTGTCCTTTGTTCTCTATCTTTTCTTGTTTTCTCATTTCAGTTTCCTCCTTCTCTCTTTAAAGGTCGGACACATACTTGCTTTATATTTTTGCTTATGTATTTATACACTGTGCCTGAAATACTAAATTTTTGGGGGGATAGAAGGGCTGTGTAGTTTATTTTGTTTTGTACCTGATAAATCTCTCTTGCCTAGTTCAACTTCTTAGTGTGGCTTATAGTTTTTTAATTCTTAGCTTGTCAGGGCTATTCACAAATATTCCAGTTCCGCTCTTCTTCTGGACAAATTTATTTATTTCCCTATCGGAATTGAACTTTGTTGTTGCTAAAGTGCCTCTCTTTAAACAGTACAATGTAGAAAACTTAACTTGGGTTGTTTATTTGTAAAAGTTTTAAAAGCCAGAACTTTATTCACCACATCCCTTATTCCTGCCTTGACAATAATGTCAAGATGGAGCCTCAGTCAATGGGCATCCTTTTGAGGGTTTGGGCACCATGCTGATGGAGTCCTCTGCCAGATGATGAAAGGATTCTAACAGGTGTCTAATTTAAGTTTAGGTGTATATTAAAATTGTCCTGGTTATTACTATCTCTATGGTTTTATAGTGGTAAGAAAGCCTTTCAGTATTAACTAATTTGACAATGTCGCTGTGAGTCAGTAATTAAACTGTTGGTCATTCAGTTTACAATTTTGAATGCATTGCTAATAAAAGGCATAGTACATACATATTATATGGAGTCAACTCAGGCCTATTACTGAATCTAAAAGAGATGCAGAGTCAAACTTCTATAATTAGTATCAATTGGGGTAGATCAGTGTTGACTTGATGAACATTTACAATTATTGTCCTTTTTTATAAAGAGAAAAGCTTATTATTTTTAAGTACATATAATTTTCTTCAAGTTATTAGTAAGAAATTTTCTAGAAAGTTTTTTTTTTATTTTTGTTGTTTTTTTGTTTTGTTTTGCAGAAATCATTAGTGTCTTATCCCTGTAAATAAAGATCTAGACTTCTACAAATTGGTTTAGATAGAGGAAAGTTAAATTGTAACCAAGTTTAAAATTATCAAAATTTTCAGAGATTGAATTTAGTTTATATTAGAATCATTATATTACTTTGTAATAGATTTTCATTCTTCTTTCTTTGATCTATTCTACCTTTTGCCCCAATGACTGGCACACAGTAGGCACCTAATATATTGCACTGAACTTAACTCAGTCATTTTTATTTGGTCTTATACTACAGAAGTAATAAGTAAAAAATGAGTAGGTTAAGTGACCATCACAGTAGATTATGAACAGTGTGAATTAAAAGCATGTAGACTGCAATACTCTCAGGCATGCTATAAAAAAAACAGCATTTCTAAAACCACAATTAAAAGACAGTTTCAGAATTTAAGAAGTTATTTATAAACATTTTAAAATTTAGTGTCTTCACTTTGGGGATGATTTAATAAGTTATAGTGCCAATTCTGAATTTCCTGAAAAATGGCCTCCTCACCATGATTTGAGATTCAGCTTTGGCATGTATCTCATGATCAAGGTGAGGCCAACCAGTCTGACATTAATATCATGAGCCAATGGGACAAGAAGTGGCAGAAAAAGATGTATTTACACAATACACATTAATCAGCATGCCCTGTTCTACCAAACTAGGACATGGGCAGTGGTTGGCAAACTGCAGCTTGCAAGTCACAAGCAGCTCACCAGCTGCAGTTTGCCACTCTGTTGACTAATGAGTTTGCTGACCACTAGTTTAGTGCTGGAAACTGAATATTGTTTCACTAATAGAAAGATGTGGGCAGGAATTGCTGAAGGCTAGTCAACAACCTTAATTGCTCTAACCACTCACTGTTTAGTTGAAACATTGTTAGCTGAAGCAGCCTCCACCTCTGATTGTCTATGTATTTTTGTTATTGAAATTTCCTGCCCTAAAGGCTATGGTTATGTCCCAAAGTCTCAATAAAAGGGATAGCAAGGCTACAACAAGAGTAGTCTTCTCATTAGAGGAAGGCTCCCACCTGGCCCCCCAATATTCCCAAATTAATACTTTTATAGCCTCTTTTCATTTGCGTGCGGCCTCCTCCAGAACCTGAACCCTGAACAGGAACCCTGAACCACTTGGGATGTGAAAGGGGTTCTCACAGTTTAGTGCTATGTTTCTCCTGAGGGTGATCCATTTAGGTTTAGTGATCAGCATTTTCTTCCTCAATTAATGTTTTTATTGACTTTGTGATTTTTTTTATTGAATTTGTTATTTGTTTACATTTTATAGTGGTAGAAAAAGTTATATGTATAAAAGGTTTTTACTAGTTTAATAAATTCAAGTCAACACTGGAGGGTCACAAGAATTTTATTCTTCAAATGGAATTTGTGCAGTAGTGAGGTTTGGCAAACATTGTACTATTTAAAATATCAACTCAAAATAGTCTGTAAATGTGTTGGAATATTTATATGTATTAGCCTAGTTTTAGGTCTGATATGAATAAAACTCATCAATATACAGATGGAATAGTGATGATTGTTTCTTAGTACTAAGGCTAAAATAGAATTCAGAATATCCTTCCCTTATGAGGTCATCAAATTCTAACCAGCCAGTTTTCTTTATGTATTTCTATATATATTTCTGAATACTTGAGGTCATCAAATTCTAACCAGCCAGTTTTCTTTATATATTTCTATATATATTTCTGAATACTTTCACTAATACAACCAAAGAATTACTGTTGATCAATCGAAAACAGGTTTGAGGCTGACTGCCATATAAGATTTAAACAAAAAATCCACCTTGAAAAAACTGCTTTTAAAGAATATGAAAAATAGGGGTATTTCTCTTTTAAATAAAGAGAAAAGTCTTTTCAAGCATAAAAATGATTACTGCTATTTGGTCATTTCAGCACCAAGACAGAGCTGGCAATCAAAGATACTGCATAAAGTGAAGAAAGCCTGGAACACTGAAGGCATCCAGGAGAAGGATTACTTTTTTAAGGTAAATAATACTCCCTGTGTCCACAGATTCAACATTGATGGCCCCATGCATCGTTGATAGTATCATTTACATGAAGTCTCCACCATGATTAGCTCTCTGACTTACACATAAAAGAAAAAGCCTTCCAAGGCCCAGTTAGAATTCTGATTAATAGGTTGGTCAGGTACAGAGCCAAGATTTGCAATGGGCTGCAGTCGGTGCTTTGTCCAGGACCATGGATCATTGAGGATGAACAGAGTCCTTGGTAATAGATGAACGGCATCTCTTGGGCAGCAACTTGAAATGCAGTGTAAGGGTTTGTTTGGCTCTGAAGTTGGCATCACAGCCAGCAAACATTCCATCTTGGTGGCAGAACCCCGGCCAACCCTCCTCACCTGATCTGCCACTTTCCCTTTCATTGTCCGGATTTGGAATGTGTGTGCAGTGAGGAGAGAAGATATGGCCGTTCTTCTGAACAGTGAAGAAGCTGGAAGACCTTGGTTGGTGGTTGATTTTTTTTTAATACACTCTTGTTTAAGAAAGGTTAGTTTATGACGAAAAAGGGTGAGCTTTGAATAGAGAAGACAGGAAGGACTACAGCCTCAAGAAAAACAAGTCTCCATAGGTAAGGCAGCAGCTGAGCATTTGCACTATTTACTAGGTGTACCAGTTAATAATGCGGATTTTTTTTTCAATAGATGGGAGTTACACATATGTTGATATATATGTGATTTGATATGTATGCTACTTTTTTGTATTGACAGCAAGCTTCAAAACTTCATATGTCAAATTTTATGAAGGTGATAACATCATAAATATTTTTACACTTAAAAATATTGAATTTCATGCCAAAAAAAAGAGCATTTGCGGGAAGTTTTAATTCATTATGTTATTTTGAAGAAAAGTGCTGCTGAAAGTTATTGTATACTTTGGGAAGCTTATGGTGAACATGCTCCATCTCAAGATACTTGTGAACACTAGTTTAAACGCTTTAAATGGGATGATTTTAAGGTGAAAGACAAAGAACATCCAGGTCAACTGAAAAAGGTTGAAGCTCAACAATTACAAGTATTATTGGATGAAGATGCGTGCAAACTCAAAAACAACTTGCAGAAAGATTAAATGTTGCTCAGCAAATAATTTCCAATAGTTTACAAGCAATGGAAAAGATTTTAAAGGAAGGAAAATGGGTGCCACATTAACTGAATGAAAGATAAATTAAAAACCAAAAAGTCATCAGTAAAATATTGCTTCAATGGCATGAAAGAAAGTCTTTGCATAGAATTGTGAGGGGTGATGAAAAGTGGATTTGAGAATTCCAAATGCACAAAATCATGGGTAAATCCAGGCCAACATCAACATTGACTGCAAGGCCAAATCACTTCGGAAAGAAGACAATGCTCTACGTTTGGTGAGATTAGGAAGGTGTGGTGTATTATGAGCTTCTAAAAGGAGGTGAAACTGTTAATACTGATGGCTTCTGACAACAAATAATCAATTTGAACCACACTTTGATCCTAAAATGACCAGAATGTGCCAGAAGACACAGCAAAGTAATTTTGCTTCATAATGACGCACCATCATACACTTCAAAACCAGTTAAAGACACATTAAGAGATCTTGCCTGGGAAGTATTAATCCACGCACTGTATTCACCAGACCTTGCTCCTTCAGATCACCACTTGTTCCCATCGACGGCACACGCACTTTCTGAGCAGCACTTTATAATGTACAAAGTAGGAAACTGGGTCTCTGAATGGTTTGCCTCAAAACAAGGAAAGTTATAATGGGGTGGTATCCACAAATTACCTGAAAGATGGGAAAATGTGTAGCTAGAGATGGACATTACTTTGAATAAAGCACTTACGATGTTTCTCTTGAAATTATCATGTTTTCTTTGATTACAAAATCTGCATTATTAACCGGTACAACTGGTATTACTCTTGAAAAGGAGTAAGGCTCTGCAGTAGACTAGACTGTGAAAGTGCATGAGCAGGGATACTCTAGCCACTACATTTTAGAGATCCAGCTGCTGCCTGACGCTGCCACACAAAGAACCTGGTTGAATGGCAAAATGGTTTCAGGTTTTCACACTGTGGTCATTAGACATGTGAGCCGCTCTCCAAGGCTGTGTTGGGCCTGGGAAGCTGGGCACCTGTTGCCGTCAGAAACATAATACACTTATTGATTTGAGAGGGCTGCATGGAGTAATGAAAGAGGACACACAAAAATCCAAAATAATAAATGGACCCATAACCCAATGACGTTGCAAAGGGGCCCCTAAAGCAAAGGCCTAGATGCAGATTACTTTATCTAAGGCAATGTGCACAGCAGAGAGAAGGGTTCATGGGAGGATGGAGGGGGGCTGGGAAAGAAGTCTGAGGAGAAAAGTGCTATTTAATAAAAAAAGAGTGTTGTATTGGAGACCATCTAAAAGAAGCCCTTCTGATTTATCTCCTCCCGAGGCAGCAGTAGCAGCAGCAATTGAAGTAACTATAATAGTCCAGGAGAAATGTTGGTGCTATTAGTTGGGTGATTGATGGAAGCGCTGCCAAAACAGCAAGGGAATTTGTCAATGTGTTTTTTGAAGTTTGTAAATGATGACACTTGCAAAGTGTAAACAAACGCAGCTCTGGCAGACACGTTACACAGTCCCCAAGATGACACTTCCAGAGACTCATTTGCTGGATTGTTCCAATTAGGAATCATGAGTGGGAGTAGCGTGCTCTGGTTTCTCAGGCCAGGGCAGACAGGGCTTGTGCAACAAGCGAGATTTAAAGAAAGGAACTGGTGGTGACTCACCCAAAGCACTGGGCTGCCAATCTGTTACAGAGCATCCAGTATGGGAAAAGCAAAAAAGTTGGGAGACATGTAACCCAAAGATGCACAGCCCCATAACTCTATGACCACTGTCGGATTTGTATTATCTTTGAAGGTCAGTGTTACAATGGTTCACAGTTCTATCAGCTCTGTGAAGCAGAGGGACAAGAGAGAGCAGAAAAATGGAATAGCAAGCAAAAAGATCTTGAAGGGCAAAGGAGCAATGTGTCTTCAAGAAAGACAGAAGTTTAGATGGGAAAGAATAAGATGAGGTCATGCAGGACCGTTAGACTATAAGGATTTTGATCTCTGTCTTTAGACAAAGCCATTGAGAGATTTCAGGCTTAGACTTGTCATCTTCAATTTACATTGAGAGAAGACTACTCTCGCTACAATACAGAGAATAGATGGGGTGGTGGAGTGGGAACAGGGGTCGGTAATGAAGTTATTGCAGTAGTCTAGCTGAGAGATGATGTTAGAACAAACCAAGACTATATCAGCAAGAATGGAGGAAAGGAACCGATTAGAAAGACATTTGGGAAATAAATATCCACAGGCTTTGGTAATTGAGTGGATATGAAGAATGAGAGGGAGGGCAATGTCACTCCCAGTTGTCAGTGCTATGAACAGAGGTATCATTTTTTTTTCATAGTTATTTTGTCAGTAAACTGAAGAGATGGATCAAAATAGCAATAGCAGGTCCATGGCATCATGTTGCCTTGTTAATAAGAAACAACACAAAGAAGGAAAATATAGGTATTTTGAACAAAGCCCTGGACAATAAGAAATATTTTGAAATACATACCAATTTTTTTTTCCTTAAAAACTCAGTAGCCTGGGCAAAAGAAAAGGAAATATAAGATCCACAGAATTCCCTTGAGAAAGAAGGCATGCCATGCCAAATATAATAGTGATTTTTAAAAGGAACCAGAGAAGCAGAAATTATGTCTATTGAAGAGACATAGGGCACCCCCAAACACAAAATTCAACAGAGAAAGGCCAGTTTTCATAAGTAGAACAAAGTTTTCAATGTATGTATTATTTCAGAATAGACTGTGGAGAGAAGGCTGAGAAAGCAGGAGAAACATAAGAACCCATACTAGGTCTTTTCCTGAAACAACATTCTCACTCCCCTATTTAGTAAGTGATAAAATTAATCTTAATTTTGTTCCTGTTATGTTTTTTAAATATGAGCCCTTAAAAATAACCTGAAATAAGTTGTATATTTCATGACAAGCTATGTCAGAATGTTTTCCTGTTTGCTTAAAATACTTTTCATAATGCAAGTTTTTTAATTTTAGTTAAAACATAGCTCAGTGCACGAATCCAGGAATAATTTGTTTACATGTACTTGGTCACCAGCATCAGCCTGAAATCCCCCTCCGCCAGACCATCCTATTTCCAAGGGCATATTGGATAGCCATCAGCTTCCTGCTTTCCCAGCCTGATCCTGGATTCGGAGCACACCAGTGTGCAAGTGTGTAAGGGATTCAAAAAGAGAGATGAGCTTGTCAAGATATTTTTATCCTCTCTTTGATGCTTCAGGGACTTAGTTGCTTTGCAGTTAGGGACATCCAGACAGACTTCAGGCAAGGCAGTGACTGGCACTGAAAGTAACTAAGTCTGTCAAAGACTCTTACCATGGAAAAGTAAAAGAAAACCGTATACCACTGAAAGAAACTGAAAGCATGTCAGAGTGATTGGCAAGCTGACTCTTCAAAAGAAAAAAATAATTATTACTTGACAATGGCAGCTGACATCAGAGATGTGCATTGTGGGGCCACCATTTGCGTTATTGCAGGATGCCTGGCATCACAGGAAGTGTTTTGTGGTGTCCAAACATTTCTATGAAGTGCCTTTGACCCTGTCATTTTAGCATTGGCAGCTTTAGAGCAGGAGCACAAAACATGTATCTCTTACTTTTCTGTCCCTTCCTGTTTAACCAGCAGTCAAAGCAAGTTAAAATGAGAGAGACTCATGGGCAGGTAGTCATGGCATTTGCTATTTTTGACTAGATAATTTTTCTAGGTGTAGTAATAATCAAAGTAATCACAGCCAATCTATTTTAGCCAAAAAAATAAATAAGTTAACCTATTATTTCACTGGTTTCTAAACAATGCCAAAAAGCAAAACAAAACAAAAGAAACAAACAAATAAACAAAAAACACAGTCCCTGTGAAGTCCTTTACTACATATAGAATTTTACCCTTCTGGGTGACTTCTTTTTATGTTCCTATTTTGGATCTTTCTGTTTTTACATTTTTTTTCCTCTGGTAGTACAAAAGTGAGAGAAGATAGTTGAATGCAGATTGCTAAGAATTAAGAAAGCATAAATTACGTCATAAATAAGAAACATCTAGGGAAAATGAACTTGTGTATAGATAGTAAATATCTCAATCTACTCATTATATGGCTAGACTTACACATTTGTTAGTCACAGTTGTCAAAAGACATCTCCTTTTAATACCTCTAGTCATAACAGGTGTAATAACGTTATTTTCATTTTGTTTACTATTTCAACAAAAAATATTAATTTGTTACTATGTTCTAGGCATAGTGCAACATACTGAAATACTTGTTTCAAATATAAATGCTTCTAGGCCATTGAAATGACTGATCTGGTACATTCTGAGAGGAAAAAAGTCTGTCCCAGGGAAGACTTTTCCCCCTAAAATGTGGAAATTGTATTAATCTTAGAGGCAGATACTGCTAAATTACATACACAAAGTCTATTCTCCTTCTTCTTACTAATTGAGCTGATGTTAAACTGAGTAGAAATGTCAATAAATATCCAATTTCCCAGCCTATTTTACTTCTAGCAATGGTCACTTCACTAGGGTCTGGCTAATAACTTCTTCCCAGAAATCTCAGTTGAGGACACTTTTTTCCTCTGAATGGGGGGTGGGGAGCAGGGAAGAAAATAAAGTCTTTATTTTGATCATGGAGTCAGTGTGCCATCTTTAGACAATGTACCGTGAGACTTCTTATACACAAGGAAAAGAAACTCATCTTTTTTTAAGGTGCTAGAGCAGAGACTGGGAATGCTGACCCTCACAACCATGTTCTCTTCCTCCTGAACTTAATTACTTTTCCCAGCCCCTTATAGTTAAATGTGGTTACATGAGCATCGTCAAAGGGACAAGCACTTTTACAGGCCTGATCTACATAAATGTCCCATATTTATATCTTCATGCTCTTCCTACTTCTACTAGCTGAAAGTCAACACCCAAAGCAGACATGGAAGACATGTATTGAATGTCAGTGATAGCAAAAACTCACCAGTGTGGTTCTATGAATGATTTTGTGAGTCACAACCCACCCACAGCAAACAGGAGCACCTAGCTTGGGTTTTCACAAAAAGAAAAATAAAAGTTTAGTTCATTAAGTCAGAGAAATTTAGGGACTAATTTGTTACAATAGCTAACATTGTCCTAAGTCCAAACATTGTCCTATTTTAAGTGAGACATTGCTGGAACAAAACCCACAAATATTTGACATTGGATCAACACTCAGGTGGTAAGTGTTCGCTAGAAGGTTCAAGGACTCTGTTTTGTTTGGGGAAAAAGATTACCAGGGCTGCCTGCAACAATCTGGAAGGTAGACTATATATCTACTGAGAGTAGCCTTTCATTGAAAGGAGTGTGTACCAGTGGCTCTGTGCTTCTTATAGCAAGTTATTATGTAAAAGGTTATAGCAAAGGCAAGAATTAATAAATTTTGAGTAAAATTCAGGATTAAAGTAAGTCCAAACATTTGAAGGCTCACAAGGTTGGAAAAGCCAACATATTCTGAGTCTCAAAAACATCCTATCTAATAAAATAGTAATATGAAAATTGACCATACCTCTGCTCCACCCACAGACATGCCCACCAGCCAATCAGGAGTGAGTATTCAAATTAACCCAACTAAGATGGCTATGGCCACAGAGAGAGCAGGAGGCGTGGGTTTCCCCAGCAATGGAGGAAGCCAAGCTTTCTGCCTTCCCTGGCCTGCCTTGGCCTCCACTTAAGGCTACAAAGTTTTACCTATATAAGATAAATGAATCCCAGCAAAAATGGCTGTGGCCAGAGAGAGAGCAGGAGGCTTGGCTATAAAGTTTCAATTGTAGAAGATAAATAAATCCCAGATACCAGGGCCTTCACTTGGGTCGCCTGGGGATCATGGCCAGCCTGCCAACCATTATAGGCCCCTCACTCAGGTCACCCCATGCCCCAAGGGAACCCCCACCCATATCTGGGACATTCTGCAGGCCAAACCAGCCAGCCTCCACCCGTGCACCAGGCCTCTATCTATCTAATCCTCCTATCTAATGAAAGAATAATAAACAAATTGTCACTGCAACACACAAGATGACTGATCCCATGTGAACACAAGATGGCCACCACAAGATAGCCAGAAGGAGAGGGCAGTTGGGAGGGACCATACCAGCAGAGGAGGGAAGTTGGGGGCAAACAGGCTGGCAGGGAAGCAGTTAGGCATCAATCAGGATGTCAGGGGAGTGGTTAGGTAGTGGTCTGGCTGGCAGGCAGAAGTGATTAGGGGTAATCAAGACAGCAGGCAGGCGAGCAGTTGGGAGCCAGCAATCCTGGATTGTGAGAGGGATGTCTGACTGCCCGTTTAGGCCTGATTAGACATCCCTTGAGGGGTCCCAGATTGGAGATGGTGCAGGCTGGTCTGAGGGACACCCTCCCCTATGCACAGATTTTGTTCACCGGGCCTCTAGTATGAAATAAAATGGAAAAAGGCTTTGAATGGAAAAAGACCATTAAATCTTAACTATTGAACAAAGGACTCAAATTGTTTCATATGACCTCAGAACAACCTCATTAGGTTGAGAGAAAGAGGCATTAAGAGGAGGATGCAGAGAAATATATCTGAGAAAAAACTTTGGCTGAGGATCATTTGTACAAGAAATTAACTTGAAAGCATAGCTCAGAAGCCCAATGAGTTTTTGAGGAGTAGTATTACCAAAACTGAACTTGGCCGAAAATAAATAAAAGAAAACCTAGCCTATGACTGTAAAAGAAGTCTTTGCACCACACACTTGCACTAGCAGAGACCAGGTTGCAAAAACTGTATTGTTTCCAAGGAAAGTGCACTTACCAATGACCCACTTCATGTGAACAGGGAAAATAAGAACCCCAAGTCCAGGAAGACCTTGAGGGCAGATCAGAAACAGAATTAACAATAAAAAAAAGTGGGGGGAGGGGCTCTGTTCTGAGAGTGAATTCAGGGTCTGCTCAGAACATCCTTCTCTGCTGAATTGAAATCTGAGGATTCCAATGCTTGCCCAGCAAGAGTCCATTTTTAAAATGGGCCACTAACCACCCACTGGACCACCTAGTCTTCTTTTTTCTCCAGGGATTATGTCTTGCATTTATCCTGTCCTTGATCCAATATTGTAAATCTGCTGGTGGGAAGGGTTTTGTTTTTTTCTTTATTCAGGTAGAGGTGACTGAAACTCATAGAGCCATGCCCATACTTGATTAAAGGAATTACAGATCACGCAAAAATTATGGACCTCAGCCTTGAGACAAAGACTAAATGATACAATTTTCTTCCTTAGGAATGGCTGAGTATAATCTTTGAATAGAAAACAAAATCAAAGTGTGCATTTTAAAATATGTTTCCTTTTTTCCTTACATTTCTCAGCTTACCATTAAGATGATTAAAGTGCCTTGGCTAGGTGACTCAGTTGGTTGAAGTATCATTCTGTATACCAGAAAGTTTGCAGGTTCGATTTCCAGTCAGGGTACATACCTATGTTATGGGTTTGATCTCTGGTAGGGGCGCATACAGAATAAAACCCACTGATGTTTCTTTCTCACTTTCACGTTTTCTCCCTTCCTCTCTCTTTAAAATCATACTCTTGGGTGAGAGTTTCTTTTAAAGTGATTAAAGTAAAAATATAAGACAAGATTTATGTTTAAGAAGGAACTTCGGGAATGGTTTTTGGCACATGGAGCTAACTTGGAAGCAAATAGGTATATGTTTCTTTTTCTTCCTACACATCTCAGCTTCTGTTTTATTTGTTGCGGCTATGTGAGTTCAATTCAATGGCAAGTGAATAGAAGTGACTGATGTCCACCATTTCCAGATTTGACCCAGAAAAATCTTCTCTGCCTCTTTCCTCTTCCTCTATGCTCTCATTTAATTATTGGAAAACATGCAGAAGATGACAGTGCCTATGATGGGTTTCATCTTTCAGTAGAGCCTCACCCCTCAAGCAACATGGGTGAGTAACACCAACATTAGATTAGTAAGTGAACAAGAAATAAATGTCTGTTAGTTGAACTCCTGAATTTTAGAGTTTATCCTAACAATGTTTTCTGAATGCTAACTCACATGGAGATAGCATTTTCCTAAGTTTAGGTAGTCATCTCTTGTAACTGACACTCCTTTGATGCATAAAAGTTTTCACTCAAATGTGTTTAGATGCCTGGCTTAGGAGAAGCAGAAGCCATGGAGTTTTAGTCTTTTTCTCTCTTCTGTTTTATAGTTTACTTGCATAATATACTCAAACTTGCATACTCATTTTAACTATTATTAATTTCTGGGATTTTTTTTGGTGTAGTTTTTTCTATTATAGTGCAGAGATCAGAAAATGATCTCAAATGCCAGTCAGAGGAATCTAGGGATTTCACTGTAACAACTTTCTCAATGCTGAAATTAAGGTCTGACCAAGAGCTGCCGCAGAGAACGCACCCCCAAAAAATGGCAGCTGTAGGAACACAGAAGAAAAGAGGAGACATCTGAGCAGTAGGGAGAGCAATTGGATGGGACAGAAAAGATAAAATCTCTCCAAACCCTGAAAAGAGATTTGGAATCAGGTGGCTCCATTTGTGAGATAATCTGAGGGAAATTTAAGAAAGACAGGCGAAAGGAGTGTCTGAAATGATTATCCCTTAGGATTTGAAGAAAATATGTGCAGCTATATATGAACCCACTATTAAAAGCAGATAGCCCAGGGGAATTGGGATATGTTCAGTTCCAGAGTCTTTCACATTTAACCCACCAGGCACAAGTGGAGTTGGTAAGGATGGAGTGCTAAGTGCATGGAGCAACTGCTAATATTCTACACTAACTACACATGGATGAACAAGCCTAAACCCAGCCACAGTGGCCACTGCATCAGCATCATGGTTCCAGCTGACACTTACAAGGGGTGGTAAAAAAAAAAAAAAGGTCTCTAAATCAGATAGAGTTTGAAACAGTAGTCAGCAGATAAATGTTTTCTTTCCTTTATTTTTTTTCTTACAGTTAAAAAATTTGACACATTTATGAAAAAGTATAGATTTCATTGTTCTTATTCAAACACAGTAGTAGTTTCTTTTCTAAAAATAAACATGACCAATTATATTTTAGGGAGATTTATATTCTCTTGTCTTAGTTTTAAACAAAAGAAATTAAAGAACGGTATGTTTTTTTAAGATTTCTGAAATCTTTTCAGAGAACAAAATCTAACATGAAGTAAGATCATGGGTATTTTTAATGGTGCTTTAACACTCTTTATTTTGTGGAACTTTTACTCATTCTTATTCACCAAATATTTATTGAAAACTAGCCATGTGACAATCATTATGCCAAGTGAGTGAAAGGCAAAAGCAATTAAAATCTGGCAGGCTAATGGGGACCTCATACTCCAATGAAGGAGACTGATTATCAAGCCATTGATTATAGAACAGCATAGTTGAAACTCTTAATTTTCTACTCACCAACTTAATAACTTGATTATTTTCAGACCTCAATAAAGTAGTAATAATATTAATATAATAATAGTTTCTAATATTTACTAGGTTATAATTATGTGCCATATAGACTAATACATGTTTTACATGGATTATTTCATTTTATCATTACAAAAATTCTGGGAGATATTGAAATTATTCATAATTTTATATGCACACTTGTGATACCAAAAAAAATATAATAAATTGAGCAAGATTGCTTATCTGGAAAGTGGCAAAGCCAGAATTTGAAAGCAGGCCGTTGGGATATTTCTATATGATATCCAAGTATGCAATTTATAGTAAGTCATAATCTATTTGAAGTAGATCATGCCTAGAAACCTATATCAGAATAGCTAGACCTCAAGAATTACACCTCAGCTATGACCTTCAAACCACCTATGACTAGGAGGCTGGCAGCCAGTACATATTCTCAGATACTATCCTTTGTAGTATGATAGCTGATACTTTATTAGATGCACAGAATAACTTTTTGGAAGTATAAGGAGTCCTGTCAATGCCATAGTCCTTCCCAAAGTTCTAGCAACTCATAAAAATTTATTGGATGGAAGACAAGGAATTAAACTTTTGCTACTTCCCCTGACCACTGGGACCCAGAATCAACTTGTATTCTTACAAGAGAAACAGCTCCAAACTCTGGTCACATATATAACAAGCTAATACTCAAAGGAAACATTCCACTCATTTCATATGCTTCAGCATCTTTAATTCATTTCTTTCTTTGACAAGATTCAATGTCTACTAAGTCCTAGGCAATGTACAAGGTACTGAAGTTAAAACAGCTGGCCCAGTTCCTACCCTTGTAGAAAGTATAGTCTACTAGGACACACAATGAAAGAATTCTGTGGCAATGGAATTTTATTTTATAATTTTTTTGTTAACACATTTAAATTATTCACATCAACTTGCAGAATGCAAAAAATTTCTAAGATAATTTATTTAGAAATAAATTATGACAGGAATACCTGTTCCAGAAATATTTAGTAGATAAAGCATATAAAGAGGAGAAAATGATTTACTAAATGCATCTAAGTGCTTCTAAAATAAGAGAATGTGGTAATTTTAGAACAACTTATATGACTACTTTGAACTACCAGATCAGAGTCAGTTATATGCCTTGAAGTTCATGATATTAGCAAATTTAGAAAGGCCTTTATAAAGCCATATCAGCAAATGGTTCATATTTTTTAAGTCTCAGTGAATTGAAGTTTAATAACAAGATGACTAGAACTTTAGATCTACAATGTATACATTTGTAAGTATTGACTGCCTAGTGACAATGCCTTCCCCACCCAATTAATACTCAAAAGATGCCTGGTTTTAAATATTTCCTTGTATTGTAATGCTGCCTCCATGGCAGCCATTACAAATAAGAAATGAGTCCTGAATCAAATGTTGAGGTGCTAGAAAATAGCTAAACACTCCCAGTTTGCCCAGAATTACTGTGCCTGGAAAATAAAAGGGAATGGGCAAGATGACAATAATAGGTCTCAGGAATTTGAAAGACACATTTTGCAAAGAACAGTGACTAAATGCTCCCTATTTTCATGGAAATCAGAATAAGAGAATGAGGCTTCAAATGGCAATAGATGTGATTAAAGTTAGATACCTAAATGGAATTGCCAGTTGCAGGAGCACCAAACCTTGAGCAAGTACTACACTAAGAAATGTTGGTGAATCTCTTTGCCTTGCAAGTCACCCTTCTGAGAAAGTCCACTGTCTGCCACCATCATGCATGCCAGAGACAATGCATAGCTCTGGGAAATCTCAGGGGTCCTTCCCAGTCCACAAAGCTATGAGAACACCAATTCTTAACCTGGTCACCTAACCTCCTCCAATCAACCAGTGAGTGCTGAGCACTGACTATGAGCCCAAGACTGAAGGTATTACAAACAGTAAGGCATTGTCTCTACCATAATGGACATATGGAGGCAGGACTAAAAAGCAATTAAATGAAAGCATATACTAGATCAATCCTATTTAATAAAAGAGTAATATGCAAATTGACCATACCTCTACTATACCCACCAGCCATGCCCACCAGCCAATCAGAGTGAGTATGCAAATTAACCCAACCAAGATGGCTATGGCCACAGAGAAAGCAGGAGGGAGGCTTGGGTTGCCCCTGGCAATGGAAGAAGCCAAGCTTTTCACCTTCCCTAGCTAGCCCAAGCTTCCACTTAAGGCAACAAAGTTTCAATGGCTGTGGGAGCAGAAGATTTGACTCTGCTCCAGGCTACAAAGTTTCAATTGTAGAAGATAAATAAATCCCAGATACCAGGGTCTCCACTTGGGTCACCAGGGGGCATGGCAGGCTTGTAAACCACCACAGACACCTTACCCAGGCCACCCCATGCCCCAAGGGAACACACACCAGACCCAGGACACACTTCAGGGCAAACTAGATTGACCATCACTCCAATACACAAGATGAATGCCCCCATATAGTCAAAAGATCCTGCCCCCATGTGGACACAAAATGGCCACCACAAGATGGCCAGCAGGGGAGGGCAGTTGGCAGGGACCAGGCCTTCGAAGGAAGACAGTTGGGGGTAATCAAGCCTGCAGGGGAGGGCAGTTAGGGGTGACCAGGCCAGCAGAGGAGGGAAGTTGGGGGTGACTGGGCCTGCAGAGAAGGGCAACTGGGAGGAACCCAGGCCTACAAGGGAAGGAAGTTAGGGGAGACCAGACATACAGGGGAGGGAAGTTAGGGGCAAACAGGCTGGCAGGAGAGCAGTAAGGCATTAATCAGGCTGGCAGGGGAGTGGTTAGGGGGTGATAGGCTGACAGGCAGAAGTGGTTAGGGGCAATCAGTAAGGCAAGCAGGCAAGCAGTTGAGAGCCAGCAGACCTGGATTGTGAGAGGGATGTCCGACTGCCCATTTAGGCCCGATCAAGGATCTGTCAAGGGGTCCCAGATTTCAGAGGCAGCAGTTTGGGCTGAAAGACACACACCCCTGTGCACGAATTTTGTGCACTGGGCCTCTAGTATAAAATAAAGTACCAAATTAGGTCATTCCACTTACAGGAAAAGGCAAAAACACACCACTCAAGTGCCAAGCCCAATTTAAACCTTTTCAGGTATAATTTATACCTCAACAGCCTCATAAAACAAATATTGTATTTTTCCTATTTCCTACTTTAGGAAATTGTGGCTTAGATTGAAAATATACAAGATCATAAAGCTAAAAGTAGTAAAAACTAAGATTCACACTATCTCTCTCTAATTCCATAGTTTTTCCCCCCAAATCATAATAATGCTGTATTTTGTATCCTGTTAATAGCAACATAGTTTTTGCAAAGGAAATGGCAGCTAAACAGCATCATCCCTGATGTTTGCCCTAATATAAGTATATCCAAACCCAGCAAAATTCTTTTAGAACTATTTTTCAATGACTAAATAAAGGCAAGCTTGACTTTTTATTTTCTCCTCTAAAAGTATTTCTTCTAATTAAGAAATAATAGTACTTGTGTTGTATTATTTGTGATTTTAGGAAGATCCCCAGGGAATTAGACAGTTGAAGGAAAAAGTATTAGCTCTAGGCATAGAATGAATGAATTTAGAGGCAATAAATAAGGAAACCAAAAGGACTCTCATGGTCAATGTTTTAGGATGAGCTTTAAGTACTCAACAGACAAATCAAGATCCAACATTAAAAGCCCACAGTGAGGCATGACCTCTTACTCCTTTTAAAATCTACTTTGTGGGTTTTAAGTTTATAACATGATTTCTAAGAATGGCATTTTTTAAAAGCTAAAATGTTGAGAAACCATAAAGGATCAAACTGCTAACCTCACATAATATTCATGGCCTACAGATTTACAAAGAAAAGTTTAAATTAAGATGTTCCCAATTATTTTTTTTTCACTGTGTGTGACTCTGTGAGTCACCGTTTCTTAAACTTTAGTCATTCTCATACTAAACTTTTTGAATGTCAGCATACCAACTGCACAATTATTCTGCTGATACTTTTCTCTAAAATGATTCTCTTTTTAAACTTTAAATAATTTTATTTTAAATCTAGAGGCCTGGTGCACAAAATTTATGCACGTGGTGGGTGTGTCCCTCAGCCCAGCCTGCACCCTCTTCAATCTGGGACCCATGGAGGAATGTCCAACTGCCCATTCAGGACCAATCCCACTGGTCTATATCCAGGACTGCTGGCTCAAAACTGCTAACGTGCCTCTACTTGGTTGCCCCTAACTGCTTCTGCCTGCCAGCTTGATCACCCTTTAACCACTCCCCTAACAGCCTGATCAATGCCTAACTGCTCCCTGGCCAGCCCAATTGCCCCTAACTGCCCTCCCCTGCTGGTCCGGTCACCCATAACTGCTCTCCCCTGCAGGCCTGGTTGCCCCTAACTGCCCTTCCTGCTGGCCTGATCACCCACAACTACCCATCCCTGTAGGCCTGCCTGCCCCCATTGCTGTACCCTGCAGCCCCCCAACTGTACTCCCCTGCAGGCCTGGTTCCCCCCAACAGTCCTCCCCTGCTCTCCTGGTCCACCCCCCAACAGCCCTCCCCTGCTGGCCTGGTTTCCCCCAACTGCCCTCCTCTGCTGACTCGGTAACTCCTAACTGACCTCCCTGCTGGCCTGATCTCTCACAACTGCCTTCCCCTGCAGGGCTGGTTCCCCCAAAACTGCCTTCCCTTGTTGGCCTGGTCTGCCCCCAACTGCCCTCCTCTGCTGGCCTGGTCACCTCTAACTGCCCACTACTGCCCTCTTCTGCAGACCATCCTGTTGTGGCCCTCTTAAGGCTGCCCTCATGTGGATACCTTTGACCATATGGGGGCAGCCATCTTGTGTCTTAGAGTGATGGTCAATTTGTATATTACTCTTTTATTAAATAGGATAAATTTTCCATTGCAATTATAAATGACAAACTCATTTCATTTGCCAGAAATCAGAGGTTGCTGTAAAAATAAATGCTTAACTGTGTTAAATATAGTACATAAAAGATTGTTTTGGTAATTACCACCTAAGGTAATCTTGCATGCTACCGGTTGCTTGTATATCATACTTTAGTAAACATGGATCTTAGTCTATGCTCCCCTTGTTCCTCCAGAACTATCCCCAGCAAACAAGAGCCCAAGATGGACAGGGACAGTGTTTTCCCTTATCTCAAGTGAGATCAGCATAAAGGATCACTTTTCCCTAGGCATGTCTTTCAGATACTCACCAAGGTGAAAAAGAAAACAGTAACTTTGATAGCCCAGAGGAATTGTTCCCCTTTTCCTTTCCTGCTGATATCTGAGCTACCTCAGAGCCGATATTTGAGATGCTTAATAAGAGGCTTGCCTCAGCCACAGGGGAAAGAGGGGATGCTAAGAGCAGAAGTCAGAACCGCCCTGACTCTTCACTGTGGCTGCTGATCAGGAAACAGCAGAATAAGTCACACCAGTCCCTCCCCCAGAGTCCCAAACAAACAATAGCTTTTCCTTTCCTAAGGTTCAATATAGCTTGAGCCTATCTACTTCTGACTCCATCTCATCAGCAGCTTGGTAACTGGGTTTCCTAAACAGAATTAACGTAAGTGTCAAGGTGAAATTGAAAGTGAAACTGGCAGTAAAGGGCAAATCTAGAGGCCTTTAATGCATTGGAAAGCCAAATGGCAATTTTCAGCTAGGTCTTTTGCCTCAGGCTTGATTAAAACAAGGAGATATCATTCAGTCTGCTCTTTCAATAATTTTATCAATACATTAGGCCTCACTAAGTTCATGTGCAAAAACAATCTCATGCTTAGTTAGGAGTGCTCACCTCTATGTGACATGTGTAATGCATCCCTTCCCCCCCGCACCCATTTCCTCCTTCATTCCAAACATATCTCCCCTTATGACCTTTCCATGTTTCAGAAGCTCTTGGCCACTTCTTTGGGAACAAAGCTATGATGGTCACTATTAAAGAGCGAATGCTGCCGAAACCGGTTTGGCTCAGTGGATAGAGCGTCAGCCTGTGGACTGAAGGGTCCCAGGTTCGATTCCAGTCAAGGGCATGTACCTTGGTTGCAAGCACATCCCCAGTGGGGGGAGTGCAAGAGGCAGTTGGTTGATGTTTCTCTCTCATCGATGTTTCTAACTCTCTATCCCTCTCCCTTCCTCTCTGTAAAAATTCAATAAAATATATTTTTAAAAAAACTTTAAAAAAAAAGAGCAAATCTGCCATAGCTGGTTTGGCTCAGTGAATAGAATATCAGCCTATGGACTAAAGAGTACTGGGTTTGATTTCAGTCAAGCGCACATGCCCAGGTTGTGGGTTCGATTACCAGTAGGGGCCATGCAGGAGGCAGCTGATCAATGATTCTCTCTCATCACTGATGTTTCTCTCTCTCCCTCTCTCTTCCTCTCTGAAATCAATAAAAATATATTTAAAAAAAGAAAAACATGAGGTAAATGTTGGGATTCAACATTGTCACTAAGAGCATGACTTAAGGCCATGAGATTCAGACAGGTAAATTAGGACAACAGTAAAGCTGAGGAATATATCACAATCACTGACAAAGGCTTTTCCAAGTACATGTACCCAGTGACCCAAGGTCCAGAGATTTTGCCTCCACAGATCTGGGAAGATAGCCAAAACAGTACCACTATTGGGTCAGAGCCCTTGTTAGAATATGAGCAAGCAGGAGACTCACAGAGGAATAAAAGATTTCTGAGGAGAAATTCTCTCTACCTCATACAAACCTGTCCATATCTTTAAGGCAATAATCATAACAAAGCACAATTTCCAACTATCATCATTCCTGAAGGCAGATCTTAGGAAATATTAGCCCATGGTTTTCCTCTGCATCAGTATCTCTCTCTTCTGCAGACTACAGGCAGCCCTGGGAAACACCGGGCAGCCACTGGGCAACATGGGAAATGTTCCTGCTTTGGTGATGCATTCACCCCACTTAAGAAAGCTAATCTGCTCTCCAAGTCTGCTGTGCCACCTCTTGCTTTTCCTTTATTCTTACAGATATGGGAGCTCAAGGAAGACAATCTGGGAAACTCAGGTTTCAGCAAGCTATGCATATTATAAGAAGAGTGGATTCTCCCTCCCTCTCTTTCTCTCTTGCAAAATGCTCCCTACTTAAATTGCAACCTTGGAGCCAACACGTCTGGCTCTAGCTGCCTCATCATTTATAACATTATTATGCAAATAAAAGAGATAAATTAAAATTCAAATTGAACCCTAATCAAACAAAACATGCCCCTCAAAGTATTCTTCAACAATACTATATTCCAGTACATCCTTATTTTATGTTTTATCAGTTTTTAAGTAATTCAGCTGAAAATCAATACGTGAATGCATGTTCTGCTTGATATTTCAAATTTCCATGTATTTGGTGCTATCTATCCTTTCTTAATATTTTCCCAACTGATGGGGGTGGGTCAAATGATGGCCCTTAAAAGACAAATGCAGAATCAATCAAAACAGAAAAAGTGGGCATTTAAATGAACTTACAGAGATTTGAACAACTGAAAAATAACTTTCAGAACTGTAATTATGCTACTGCTGGAGGCTTGCACAGGTTCACCTCGGCTATTTCAGAGAACGTGCTGCCACCTCCTCACATAATGTCGTGCTGTTCAACCCTCTTAATCTTACCCAAAGCCTCCACAAAATGTAAATATTTATGACTCACAAGCTGCTCTTCCCTCACCCTGTTCGATATTGTTCTTCACAGAACACCAGGTTTCTTTAAGGTAGTTAGAGGACCCCCATCTCTGAGAAAAACAGGTATTTTTAAGGATCTTACTGCTACTTGCACCAAGAGGGCAGATGATTGTTCTGAGTTTCCCTGAGGGAAAGACTTGTTAAAATAAGAAAGAAAGAGACTTTCTACCTCCTTGACTACACAGGCATTTTCCCAGGAGCTCCCATTAATGAAATAGGGAATGCAACTAGAGAGAAACACAAAATTACCAGGTTGTGTGGTACATGGAGAAGTTCCTATAGCCAAAACCGTATCTCCTGCTGTCCTTCAGAACTTAGACAAAAAGTGCAGCCTCCATAAATTCCTCACTCAAAGTTGGCCCTAACCAGTTTTGCTCAGTGGATAGAGCATTGGCCTGCAGGTTGAAGGGTCCCAGGATTGATTGCGGTCGAGGGCATGTACCTTGGTCATGGTCACATCCCCAGTAGGGGGGTGTGCAGGAGGCAGCCGATAGAAGTTTCTCTCTCATTGATGTTTCTAACTCTCTATCCCTCTCCCTTCTTCTCTGCAAAAGTCAATAAAAAAATTGGGGGTGGTGGTGATCAGAAGATCTGGGTTCAAGTCCCAGCTCTAACAAGGTGCTAGCAGTTTTATTATATTGGATAAGTAACAATGGCTCTGGCATCATCTTTAAAATAAAGAATAAGATTTGTTCTGCTTGTTTGTTAGGGTATATATGAGGATCCAGTGGGATAATGAGTGTAAAAGTGCTTTGAAAATATTTAAGGGATTAGCAAATATTATCTAAGAAGTAGTATGCTAACAAAATCACTCAGTAGAAATAATCTTTTATAGTTTGACAATATAGAATTATCATTGCCTCACCCAGGGATGCAATGAGTTTAACATCATCATCCTAACCCATGTAGTTCATTTAGTAGAATTCACAAAGCTGAACTCTTTTGTTGCCTAATATCTTCACATTGAAATATAATATATATCCAAAGAGAATATGGAATTTGCCTGAGTATAAGATGCCTTACATGTACCTTCTTTTTATGAATCTCAAGAAATGGTTTCCTGGAAGATTAAGATTTAAGAAACAAAGAACCTTAGAAATGTATAATTTGAAAGTTTTTTCACCTATCTGCCACACTGACTATAAAGTTGCAGAGGATAGAAAGAGAATGACAATACAGACTGAGAGCAGGATCCCAGAATCCTAGATAAATGATTATTAGCATCTATTTATAAAGGAAGCCTATGCCCAAAATCCCCACAGAAAAATGAAGTCAGCAGATTTTGTTATTCAAACAAAGTAAATGGTAAAAGGTATAAACTATACGTAAATCTGTGTCAATTTAAAGAATATAAGTACTGTATTGCATCATTTTAAAGTGCTCATAATTTTATTTTAACAGAACAGACTAATAAGCCCACTCAAGCTAATAGAATTAAAAAGGAAAGTCTAATGACTCAGTCTAAACCTGAATATGAAACAAATTGCAGGCTTTGGTTGATGGTAAGTAGAAAATCAAAAAAACTGACCTGAACTCTAGGCCCACCTATTTATCTTATCTGCTTGGGTCATAGCAAGTTATCTAACTTTCTTAAAACTCTATTTCATATCAGGCTTATTTCACAGATTTGTTGGAGATCAAATGACCTCCAGGATCCTGGGCTGCTGCTTCCAGATGTGATGTGATATCTTATTTCAGACTATCTATCTTACTAGAAAGAATTACACAATCTGAATAAAATAAAAACTACAGCTCTTTGAAGGCATTCACAAACAGCCAAGGCAGATAGGGCTTGAGGGGCCAAGTTACCAAACACAGGGGAAACACACTAAGGTAAGTTCAGTTTTCATCTCTGCAGTGTATTCAGAAAATTTACCCATTCTCTCTATATAATGAGCTGAGGCTAGTAAAACACAATGTCTTTGAGTTTGCAACAGTTTCAATGGGCTGTGAACAGAGGTTGTAGTTCAGGACTTCCAAGTCACATGAGACTTGCTGGACCAAGAACCCAAGAGAAGTGTGTCTAAATTCTGAATGCAATTTCTTCTTAAGATAATCATCAACCCTTAAACTGTGCATACTAAAAAATGCACACCAAGAAATCAAATGGATAGCCAAAGCTATCCTGAGAAAAAAAGAACAAAGCCAAAGGTATCACACTCTCTGAATTAAAATTATACTACATAGTGTCAATAATCAAAAGAGCATAGTATTGGCAGAAAAAAACAGACACACCCACCAATGGAACAGAATTGAGAGTCTAAAAATAAACCCACATATATATGGACAAATAATTTTCAACAAAGGAGTCAAAAACATACAGTGGAGAAAAGAAAACTCCAATATTTCTACTGAGACCCCAAAAGGGCTATGCCCTATGGGGAAAAATAGAAGTGTCTCAGGAATGAGAGCAAACAAAAACCCACTATTGATTGTAATATGATATGTTTATACTTTATCTATATAGTATTCCAACTGTATGAAATTCTGAAGAAGGCACAACTATAAACACTAAAATAATCAGTGATTGGTGGAGGGGAGAGACAGTGGTGAATATATGAATATTATTGGTCTGGAGCATGAAATTCATGCATGGGGGCAGGGGAATCCCTCAGTCCAGCCTGCACCCTCTCCAATCAGGGACACCTTGGGGGATGTCCCACTGCCAGTTTAAGCCCAATCCCATGGGGGCAGTTGGTCCCTCAGCCCAGCCTACACTCTCTGTAATCAGAGACCCTTTGGGGGACATCCCTCTCACAATCTGAGACCACTAGCTCCTAACCGCTCACCTGCCTGCCTTCCTGATCATACCTAACTGCCTCTGCCTGCCTGTCTGATTGTCCCTAACCTCTCTTCCTGCCTGATCACCCCCAACTGCTCTCCCCTGCCAGTCTGATCTTGCCCCCAATGGCCCTCCCCTGCCAGCTTGGCTGCCCTTAACTACCTCTGCCTCGGCTCCCACCACCATGGCTTTGTCCAGAAGAAAGTCAGATGCCCAGAAGATGGTCAGTTGACCTGGTCTAATTTGAATATTACTCTTTTATTAGTATATATCAGTGGTTAGCAAACTCATTAGTCAACAGAGGCAAATATCAACAGTGCAATGATTGAAATTTCCTTTGAGAGCCGAAAACTGACTTCTGCACATGGACCACAAAGTTTTAATTGCATTGTACATGCTCGCCCGCATGTGGTATTTTGTGGAAGAGCCACACTCAAGGGGCCAAAGAGTCACATGTGGCTTGCAAGCCGCAGTTTGCCGACCACTGGTATAGATAGAGAACATAAGGTTTTAAGGCAGTGAAATACTCTATATGATATTATAATGGTGGGTACATACTGTTATAAATTTGTCCAAATTCATACAATATATGACATCAAGAGTGAACCATTATATAAACTATGGACTTTGGGCAGTTAGGATGCATCAAGGTAGCTTCATCCTTAGTAAAAATGTATTATTCTGATGAATGATGTTGATAATGGATAAAGCTATTTAAGTCTGAGGGCAAGTGGGATAAATGGGAAACCCCTGTGCCTTCCTCTCAATTTCAGTGTAAACCTAAAACTTCTCTAAAAATATAGTCTTAAAAAAGAGATTATAAGAAAATCTAGATTAAGGCATAGAGAGAAAATAAAAGGTAAAAAATATAGAAAATAACATATAGCACATATAAAAAAGTATATATGGAATCACAGAGAGAGAACAAAGATGGATGAAAAGCAATATTTAATGATATGATAACTAAAATTTTCCAAAAACCAAAGTTAACAATCCATTGATCCTGGACCTTTTAAACAGGATAAATGCACAGAAAACTGCTATAATCCAAAGACAAAGAAATAATCTTTAAACAGCCAGAACAAGGAATAGGGGGGATTATATAGCCAACAAAGGAAAAACAAGTATATTGATGTCTCAATAAAAACAAGCAGAATACAAAAAATAAAGAGACATATTTAAAGAGCTACAGGTGGGGTCCTGTCCGGGGGTAGAACAAACAAGCCTACCAACCTACAATTTTATGTCTAAAGTTAAAGTAAGTAAAAGGCAGAATTTAAAAGTATTTAATGAATGCCAGAACACTATAGAAAATATAAGGGAACAAGAACTGGATCCTAACTTTAAAATCTTGATTTGAAAAATATGATTGTACATAACAGTTGTAAATTCAATATCTTCAGCTTTGTTTTTCCAGACAATGGCAAATGAGAACCTTGCTATGGATCAGTCTTCACATAAAGAAGTTATCTTGAGAAATAAAAGAAGCCATTTGAGAAAGAATATACAAATAAGTTATCAAAAATCTTTCACTATCATCTTAGTACATGCAGGCTACTATATTAAAAATACTATAGACTAGGTGACTTAAACAACAAACATTTATTTCTTGCATTTATGGAAATCAGGGCACCAGCAGAATATCACAGCCCCCTTTCTGGTTCATAAGACAGCCATCTGTGTCCTCAAATTGCTGAAGGAATAAGCCTTCTGAGGTCTATTTTATAAGGGCATAAATCCCACTCGTAAGGGTCCCACAATTATAACCTGGTCATCTCCCAAACATGCAACCTCCTAAGAACATCACATTGGGGGGTTTCAACAGATGGATTTGAATGGGAAACACACAAATTCAGTATGTAGCAACTATTGTCATGAAATTGGTTTGAATACAGATAGTTCAAAGATGTATTGGTTTTAGACACTAAATCTACATTAAAGTTGATTTTTACTGGGATTCTAAGATGGTTACAGAGTAAGCGTAAGCTACACCTACATGCTATTGGTCCCCAAATAAATTTATAGCTAAATTACAGAGCAAGTAACCTAAAAAACCAACTGAGGGATAGCTGAATTGAAATATTACAATCAAGGATTACAAAGACAGAATCTTAAAGGCAGCAAGAGAGAGACAGTTACCTAATAGGGATTTCCCATAAGGCTATCTGCTGATTTCTCAACAAAAACACTTAAGACCAGAAGAGACTGGCATGAAGTATTCAGAGTGATGAAAAACAAGGACCTGCAACCAAGACTACTCTATCCAGCAAAGCTATCATTAAAAATTGAAAGCAAAATAATGAGCTTCCCAGACCAAAAAAAAAAAAAAGTTGAAGTTCATTACCACCAAATCAGTATATCTTGCAAGAAATGTTAAAGAAAATAAAAATATATAAGTACCTGTCAATAATAATCTTAAATTTAAATGGATTAAATGTAACATTTAAAAGACATAGGGTATTTGAATGGATAAGAAAATATGACCCATTTATATGCTTGTCTACAAGAGACCCACCTCAGAACAAAAGATTGACACAGGCTGAAAGTGAAGAGAGGGAAATAAACCATTCCATGCAAATGAAAATGAAAAAAAAAAAAAGCTGGGGTAGCAATATTTATATCTGACAAGAGACAGAGACATCACTACATAATACTTAAAGGATTGATCCAACAAGAAGATATAACCATTACCTAATATAAGAGCACCTAGAAATATTAAAAAACTTTTGGTGGACTTTAAGGAAGAGATCAACAACAATACAGTCATAATAGGGATAGATCTGATTACAGTCATCAGTGAATAGATCAATAAGGAAATAGCAAATTTAAAAAACACAGTAGATTGGATAATTTAATTGATATTTATAGAATATTTTATCCCAAATCAG
The DNA here is from genome assembly GCA_011751065.1 of Lasiurus cinereus. NCBI lineage: Eukaryota > Metazoa > Chordata > Mammalia > Chiroptera > Vespertilionidae > Lasiurus > Lasiurus cinereus. The sequence continues at coordinate 37,472,399 of JAAGEH010000393.1, read as the reverse complement.
AAGACTATACATTCTTATCAAGTTCACATGGAATATTCTCAAAGATAGACCACATGGTAGGACATAAAATAAGTCTTAACTAATTTAAGAAGATTGAAATCATATCAAGTATCTTTTCAGATCTCAAAGGCATGAAATTAGAAATCAACTATAATTAAAAAATCTCAAAAACATGGAGGCTAAATAGCATGTTATTAAATAATGAATGGGTTAACAATGAAATCAAGAAAGAAATAAAAAATTTACCTGGAAACAAATGAAAATAAACAAAAAAAAAAACAACCCAAAATCTATGGAACACAGTGAAAGCAGTCCTGAGAGAAAATTTCACAGCATTACAGGTATAACTCAAGAAGCAAGAAAAATCTGAAAATAAGCTATATAACCCTACAACTAAAAGAACTAGAAAAAAAGAAAAATAAATACCACAGTATATACAAGGAAGGAAATCATAAAAATCAGACTGGAAATAAATGACACAAAGACAAAAAGAAAAAGAAAATCAATAAAACCAAAAGATGGTTCTTAGAAAAGATTAAACAAGATTGACAAAACCTTAACCAGACTCATCAAGAATAAAAGAGAGAAAACACAAATAACTAAAATCATAAATGAAGGAGAAGTAACAGCTAACATCACAGAAATACAAAGGAGCGTAAAGGATTGTAAGAAAATACTATAAACAACTATATGCCATCAAATTGTACAGCCTGGGTGAAATGGATAAATTCCTAGAAACATACAATCTTTAAAAACTGAATCAGGAAGAATCAGAAAACCTGAATAGACTGATTGCAACTAATGAAATTGAAGCAGTAATCAAAAAACTTCCAGCAAACAAAAATCCTGGATTGGATGGCTTCACATGAATTTCATGAAATATTCAAAGAGGAATTAACATTTATTCTCCTCAAATTATTTCAGAAAATTCAAAAAGAGGGAAAACTTCCAAGCTCTTCTTACAAGGCTAGCATTATCCTAACTCCAAAACCATATAAAGACACTACAAGAAAAGAAAATTATAGGCCAATATATCTGATGAACATAGATGATAAATCCTCAACAAAATATTAGCAAACCAATTACAGAGGTATCTCGAGATACGAGTTTAATTTGTTCCATAAACTTGGGGTGTGGGAAACTATGAGACACTCGAGTCTCGGTAAACTGCTTGGTTGTGTGCAGCTGGCCGATCCGCGCGATTACTCCTATTTCAAATGTTGCTCGTATTTCAAAGCAAAAATCGATCGCTCGAAGGCTTGTATCTCAAAAATCTTGTGTTAGGGCACTCGTATCTCAAGGTACCACTGTATAGCAATACATTAAAAAAATCATATACTATGATCAAGTGGTATTTATTTGGGGATGCAAGGTTGGTATATTTGCAAATCAATACATGTGATACAATCATATAAGCAAAATGAAAGATAAAAAACATATCATATCAATAGATGCAGAAAAGCATTATAACACCCATTTATGTTAAATACTCTCAACAAAGTGGTATAGAGGAATCATACATCAATATAGTAAAAGTCATATATAAAAAACCTACAACAAACATAACACTCAATTGGCAATAACTAAAAGCATTTCCCTCATGATCAAGAACAAGACAAGGAAGTCCACTTTCACTACTCTTATTCAACACTAGAGGCCTGGTGCACGGACTTGTGCACTGGTGGGATCCCATGGCCTAGTCTGCAGGGATGGAGCCAAAACTAGCTCTCTGACATCCCTCAAGGCGTTCTGGATTTCGAGAGGATGGTTCTCGGGTGACGCACCCCAGAATTAGGCTCTGTCCTCTCTGGTTCTGGATGCATCACCCGAGAACTGCAGCTGCCAAGTCATCGCAGCTCGGCAGCTCCTGCATTGAGCATCTGTCTCCTGGTGGTCAGTGCGCATCATAGCTACTGGTCAAATGGTTGGACAGTTGCTTAGGCTTAAAGATATAGATAGATAATATTGAAAGTCATAGCCATAGAGATCAGACAAGAAGAAAAAATAGCCCTATCTGTATGGCTCAGTGATTGAGCATTGACCTATGAACTAGAAGGTCATGGCTTGATTACTGTTGGGGGACATGCCTGGGTTGAGGGCTCAATCCTCAGTAGGGGTACATGCAGGAGGCAGCCAATCAATGATTCTTCCTCATTGTTGATGTTTCTCTTTCTCCATCTCCCTTCCTTTCTAAAATTAATTAAAAAATATTTTTTTTAAAAAGTCATTCAAATTGGAAAGGAGCCAGTAAAACTGTCATTATTCACAAATGACATGATGTTGTACAAAGAACACTGTAAAGATTCCACCAAAAAAACCACTATAATAAATTAATCAAAGTAGCAGGATACAAAATTAATATTGAAAAATTGGTGGTATATTATACACCAATAATGAACTCTCAGTACCTAGGAATAAATTTACCCAAGGAGGTAAAAGACCTGTATTTGAAAACTATGGGACATTGAAGAAAGAAATTGAGGCCAAAACCGGTTTGGCTCAGTGGATAGAGCGTCTGCCTGGGGACTGAAAAGTCCCAGGTTCGATTCCTGTCAAGGGCATGTACATTGGTTGCGGGCACATCCCCAGTAGGGGGTGTGCAGGAGGCAGCTGATCGATGTCTCTCTCTCATCGATGTTTCTGGCTTTCTATTCCTTTCCCTTCCTCTCTGTGAAAAATCAATAAAATATATCTTAAAAAAAAAGAAAAAAGGAAAGAAATTGAGGAAGATATATATAAGTGGAAACAATTACTGTATCCATGGACTGGAAGAATTAATATAATTAAAATGTCCATACTACACAGAGCAATCTATAGATTCAATACAATTCCTATTAAAATACCAATGGTGCCCTAGCCAATTTGGTTCAGTAGATAGAGCACTGACCCCTTAAGCGTGGCTCTTCCACAAAATGCCACATGTGAGTGTGCACGTACAGTGCAATTGAAACTTTATGGTCCTTGTGCAGAAGTCAGTTTTCAGCTCTCAAAAGAAATTTCAATCATTGTACTGTTGATATTTCGCTCCCGCTGACTAATGAGTTTGCTGACCACTGAACTAGAGGCCCAGTGCATGAATTCATAAACCAGATGGGCCAGGCGAGCACGGATTGGGGCCCAGCCTGTCAGGAGGAGGAGACAGTGGGAGATTGGCCAGCTGGCCCACCCCGATCAGGGCCCAATCAGGGCCAGGCCAGCTAGGGGGAGGGGCTGTGGGTGATTAGCTGACAGGCCCTGCCCCAAAATGGGGTGGGGGCGATTGGGGGTCAGTGGCTGGGGGAGGGACTGTGTGAGGTTGCCTGGCTAGTCCAATCCCCAATTGGTATGAGTGGGAGGGGGCTGATTAGGGGTAGAGCTGACTGGGGGAAGGGGCTGGGGGCTAATCGGGATAGTGGGGTCCCATCAGGGACAAGGTCCCCCCCTGGAGAGGGGCTGTGGGTGGTGGGATGGCCAGCCCTGCCCCCAAATGGGGTGGGGTGGGCCAATCAGGGGCCAGTGGTTGGCTGGCTGGCCCTGCCCCTGATCAGAGTAGGGGAGGCCATTGAGGGCAGAGTTGGCTGTGGGAGGAGCTGTGGGCTGATCAGGGTGGTTGAGGCCCATCTGGGGTGGGATGGCCAGGGGAAGGGGCCACAAGCAGTTGGCCAGCCAGCCCTCGCTTGCCAGATTCAGGAATGCATTTCTAAAGCATTTGATTATCATTAAGCAGATTATGACAATATTACCATAGAGAATAAGCTTTTATGTCTTATCAGAGTGAATTACATGCTTCAAAATATACATGCCTTCTGAGACAATTATCAGGGTTGTATGTAATTAATTTTAGTACAAAGATACAAAAAGACATTGAACTTTTGAAAAATAGATCAAACATTCTATATATAAGATGGTGTAAATTCTATTCTGAACTAACTCCTTTGAAATAAATAAATCTCATAGTTTGAGTTACCTACATCATAAGTTTTTTTTACTAGTGTTAAAAAAAATAAGTTTTAAAGAATGACTTCCTAAACAAAGTACTAAAAAAGAAACAAAGTGAAACCATCAATGTGAAGAAGAAAAAAAAGTTCCAAATATATTTTATGTTTCCCAAATCACTGAGACAGATGCAATAGGAAACTAATCCTGAATGACTATAGAGAGATGGCCTCTGCAGCGACCTTCTCAGAGGGAGAACTCTGTCTATAAAGATGTCCTAAGTACAAAAACATATGGATCGTTATTATCATGCTGCTTCTAACCCTGTTGATTTTTTTTTTCCAATCTAGCGAAACATCATCAAAAGTAAGATCTATAGTCTGGGTCCAGCTCTGAGTAACTCTATGACCCAACCAAGTTACATAATTTCTCTGTGCCTCTGCTTGCCTATGAAAAGGGATTGGTCAAATGATGTCTAAAATTTCTTCCAGCTTTGACATTCTAGGTCTCCAATAAATGCCTCCCTTACTCTTTAAAGACTTAAGTCTAAATCAGGTTCTACAAAGGAGTATTGTATAATATATAAGCACAAAGTTTGCCAGAGCTGGTATATGAAAACTGTGTTACATCACTGTTGTGTGACACTTGAAAAATCTCTTGAAACATGGTTTGAGGACAGGTCTTCATGTAGAATTGTCAACTATCTGTATTCTTTTACAAACCCCTTTCTGGAACAGGGCAGTGTACCCCATAGATGTGATTAGTTTACAGTTCCCGCTATAAAAAGTGACATAATGTGGTCCCTACAGTCATGTGTTTGGGTCACAGCAGTTTTATCTGATAAGAATGGCAAACTTAAACAGTGAACTTGCAGTGATTTATATGCTCCCTTTCATTCCAAAACTCATTAAGCTGTTTCAACATATTGTAAAAGTTTAATGAATAGTCACTCTTCCCATATACATTGGGATCAGTGGAAACTGAACTTCCTCCTCTCCACCCATGCACACACACTCAAATTAAACCATTTATGACTGTTTGGGGCTGATAGGAAGCAGTTCTTGTCCTTGATGTTGCTGCCCATTCTTTGGACAGGCTTACATATTATCTTTCATACAATAGAACAGTGATATCCAGGCCATGGATCCCTTATGACTATTAAATCTTAAGTTCCAGACTTTGACCAAGAGTATAGCAATAGTGCCAATTAGCAAAAATCAAAGAAACCATATCTAAATTGGTACAAACACGTGTGTCTGGGAGAAACACCTAAGGACCTTGCATATGAAGCACTCTTAGAAAATTTACAATGGACCTGTCCTCAAGTTGCTTTGTTTTGGAACAGAAGAAGCTTGGTAATAATTATAGTGACGAAGTCAGTTTCCCCTGGACCTGATCCTTGGCATTGCCAGGAAACTTAATGCTGTTTAAAATGCTGCCAATAAGTGTTGGCTAGACCGTACACAGTTCTAAAAAAAAATGATCTCTATAGTCATGTAAATCCCTTTTGCCTCAAACCTTACAATGGCTAATAATTATTTTACAATTGACAAAATTTTCAGCACAGTGTGTTGGAAGGAACCTACTAGTATCATTGGCAGAGATCTTGGTCTCTTCATAAGTACCTGGGAATTCTGCCAGACAACAGTCTTAGTCATTATTGCTGGACTACTGGTGAAAACGTAAAGATAAATTTACCCACTATTCTACATTAGATAGCCATGTCTATGCAGGGATGGACAGTACAGATGGGTTTTTCTTTCCATGCTATTAATTATAAATTGGGGAAACCAGAAAACAGATCAATCAAAGCCAAATTAGCTCAGCTAAAGAAAAGCACTTAACAATTTCCTTAAGAAAATTGTGGCGAATATGAAAATATCTAACCCAAAGAGAAAAGCTAAATAATAAAAGATTATTTCTAATATTTAAATAATGAAGAATATTTTTTTTTTATTTCCCCTCTTGGTTCAACTGTGTTTATCTGTTAAAACAAAAAGGTGCTTAAATGTTTTCTTTTCATAGCTTTGTTAACAACTAATGCCCAATCTCTGGCAAAATTAGTTCCTATTAATATCACAAAAAGGTAGCTTTGTTTTGTTTCTTTTATATTTTAACCTGTTATCACTTTAAGTTATAATATCTCTCTCGGTTCCATTACCATCAATTACATGTATTAGGATCTATTTCCTTTCTATTTCATAAATTCAGTTCTTACATTTTTTTAAGATCACTATCAGGTTTTTTCCCCTTCTTGAATATGCAGACTATGATTAAAGATAGAATTTGTAGACAGATCAGCAAGTAGTTCAAGATGCTGCCGAGTGTAGCATTATAAATAATTTACAACACATAAAATGTTTAATAATGTCTCCTAACAAAAATGCAAAATGAATTCTGCATGGTAATATATCATGCTTGATTCTAAAGTAAATATAGGTATAAATATGTTAATTTGTTAGATAAAGATATTGCCTCATGGCATGTTTACCAACCTCAAAAAGGGGGAATTACACACTTACACTCAAGGTAGAAAATTATCTGCCAGTAACAAAGTATTTGATTTTCATACCAGAAATGTAATGACTAGATGTATACCCACCTGTGGTTTTTCGAAAAGCATTTCTCACCATTTAAACATTGCAAATAACCTCAATATATCATATACCCCCTCAATTCTCAGCCTTTCTCTCTGTTCAAATAGAATGATGAAATAAAAAGATTATAAATGCTTAATAATTATTAAGAATTGATTAAACACCATCACAAAAATAATACACTTTGAATAAGTGGGTAAATAAATTTAACATAGTGGGTAAATTTATTTACTCAGGCAAAAAATGATAGAAGCTCCTCACTGGAGATAAGTGGTGGCAATGATGGATACAAATACTATTGTTGTTAATAATAGGAAACTTCTCAAGGTATAAAACATCTATTTGAAAATATCATCCAGGACAACATTTAAAAAATAATGTTATTTAAGTTTATGAATCCTTCAGATATCACTATAAAATTGTCAAAATATAATACAGACAGTTTTCAAAAGAACTAAAAAAAATTTCACATATCAATGTAAAATTTATATGTAAGAATCCTAAATAAAATGTTAAAAGGTAGATTTCACTAACAGGTACAATAAAACAATAGAGTAATCAAATGAATTAAAATGTTAATAAATGGTCTATTTGACTTAGTGATCCCACTTCTAGGAATATATCCTAAGAAACCTGGAATACCAATCAGAATGAATATATGCATATTCATTTCATAGCAGCACAATTTACAATAGCTAAGATTTGGAAACAATCCAAGTACCCATCAGTAGATGAGTGGATAAAAAACTAGTACATTTACACAGTGGAATATACTACATGGCTATAACAAAAAGAAGAAGAAGGAGGAGGAGGAGGAGGAGGACAAAGGGGAAGGAGAAGGGGAAGGGGAAGGGGGAGGGAAAGGGGAAAGAGGAGAAGAAGAAGAAGAAGAAGAAGAAGAAGAAGAAGAAGAAGAAGAAGAAGAAGAAGAAGAAGAAGTCTTACCATTTGCAACAGCATGAATGGACCTGGAGAGTATTATGCTAAGCGAAATAAGCCAGTTAGAGAAAGATGTGTATCACATTATCTCACTCCCATGTGGAATCTTGTAACAAAATAAACTGATGAACAAAATAAATTTAGAGACATACTGTAGAAGCATGGGACAGACTGATGAATTTCAGAGGGAAGGAGAGGTGAGGGACAAGTAGAGAGATTAACTGGGGAATGTATATACATATATGCATAGCCCATAGAAACAGACAATAGTGTGGTGAAGATCCTGGTGTGTGTGGGGGATCAGGCGTGGGATGGAAGATGTCAATGAGAAAAAAAAATGGGACATCTATAATATTTTCAATAATAAAGATAAATTAAAAATTAATTTTTGAAAAAAATTAATAAATGAATTATAATAATAAATTCCAATAATAATATACCCAGAAAGCAAGAATGGCTTAATATAAAGAAACCCTATGATGTAATTTATATTAAGAGAAAAACCGCACTGTCATTGTAAAAATTACCATAATTATTATATTAAAATTTAATAGATATTTCTAATTTAGAAGTTAACCTCCATTAATCAGAAAGTTGTGACATTCTTTAGGGTGACAAATATACATTTTGAGAAAAAGCACATTTAATTGACATCTATTTGACCAATTTCCAAGCATAATAATTGCTCAGCTTCTCTCTAAAAAAGAAATTATTGATCATGGATTTATGAAGAACATCTCATTTGTGGGCTCATTCACTTTTGCTCCAAATTGATAAATGTATACAAATTTTATGTTCCAAAACCTGTTTATTGTGATCATACTATACTATAATAACATTAATTAATAACAATCAATAAAACATAAGTACCAGAAATGAGTTATTGTTTCTAAAGAAATTAAGTTAACATTTTGGAAAGATCCAGTAAGTGTGAACTATTAAAATGTACTTCAGGAAACTTTAATGGTTTGGGATAAAGTCATAAAGTTTAGAAGTATTATGTAATCATATGGCTCTATAAATACCTTAAAATCTAAGGTACTTAAAAAAAAGCAAATTATAGACAATGTTTTGTGAGTATGGTTTATATTAAGGAGAGGATGCAAATCTCCAATAAATCAGCAGCCCATATTAAAAAAAAAAGTCTTAATTCTAAAACAAATACATGGCAAATAATTGCTTATGTTTAAGATAAAATATAAAGTTTAAAGTATAAATTACTTTTTAAAATTTGATCTTTTAAACTGTTTTTTAAAATAAAATAATCTATAATCTATTGGTTCTGAATAAGATAAAAATATGATGTATCATACAATACAGTGAAATATTAACAAAATGTTTCCATTAAACATTAATTGAATAATTTCTATTAAAGTTAGGAATAAGGCAACAATGTTCTTCTTGCAGTTACTGTTAATACATTTACACAAACCCACACACAGACAAAATATAAATATAGATATTAGAAAAAATAAGCAAAATTGTCATTTTCAGATGTTAAAATTTTGCCATGGAAACACTGGTAACTATATTATAAACACTATTTGAAAAATAGGAGAATTTAAAATACCTGGTTACCATAATTAATATATTTCTATATCTATATACATATAGAAATGTATGTATATATACATAAAATTAAAATAAATTTTGTATACACATACACACACACACACACACATACACATACACTTAGTGGCCAGATAATTATGATCTCTGAATGCATAATAATCTGGCCACTCAGTGTGTGTATATATATATATATATATATATATATAGAGAGAGAGAGAGAGAGAGAGAGAGGCCTGGTGCATGAATTCATGAATGGATGAGGTCCGGCCAGCCTGACCAGGGGAAGGGACATGGGTGGTTGGCCAGCCTGCTGCTGCTGGTCGAACTCCTGGTCGAGGGGACAATTTGCATATCAACCTTTTATTATATATGATATACACTGAGTGGCCAGATTATTATGATCTCTGCATGCATAATAATCTGGCCACTCAGAAAACTATATATATAGTTTTCCTTTGAAGAAATAATGGCCCATTTGTAATTATAATGGGTAGAAGATCACACTGATACGTATTATATTTTTAAAAATTAAATATTTAGAAATAAATTTAGCAAGAAATCAGTTATATTTGAAATTCTACAGAGGGAATAAAGATTTTCCAATAAAGCTGCAGTTCATACTTTCAGACTTCCTTAGTACTCCAAACATAAAACAATAGTATATGAAATATAAAACTAAAAAATTCAAAAGAAATAGTCACATACACACATTCAGAGAAACACACACACACACACACACACACACACACACACACATACACACACACACACACCTACCTCCATGGAGAAGGAATGAAAGAGATATCCAATACAATGCAAAGATGAAGGCTCTAGTTTGCCTAGCTTGATTCCAGAAGCAGGAAGAGACAGGTAGGAGCTCATTTCCTTTACCATACAAAGAACTAAAGGTGTTCCATAGTAGGTACTGGATTGGACCCAGGTTTACTTTGTTCTCCCCAAAATTAAATTTCTCAGAGTACTAACCTCCTGTACCTCAGATTAAGACTGTACTTAGAGATAAAGCCTGTGAAGAGGTAATTAGGATAAAATTAAGTCACATAGGTAGGACCTAGTCCAATATGACTGGCATCTTATAAAAAAGTTAAGACACAGAAATGCAAGGAGAGAAGACCTTACAGAAAAAAGACAGTCATTTATAAGCCAAGCAGTATGGCCCAGGCAGACTCTTCCCCATGGCTCTGAAAAGAAACCAAACTTGCCAATATCTTGATGTCAGACTTTGAATCTCCAGAACTGTGAAAAAATAAATTTATTTTGCTGAAGTCCACCTAGTCTATGGTATTGTTATGGTAGCCCTAGCAAACCAATATAGATAGTGTAGCATGGCATAGCATAGGATAGAAAATAGAGCATATCACAGGCAGTATGGATAAATATAGTTTAGTAAAACATTAGTTTCTGAAGGGGGTATATGCACATATGTGTTTATCCTGAGTCATGTATGTTTACTTCCTAATATAGGTTACAATTAGAAAAGTTTAGAAAACACAAATACAAACAATTCTCTCTTTATATCTTTATCCTTCTCTGTTATCACATAACTTAGTTCAGATCTTCATCATTTTCTACTAGGATTGCTTCAATAGTTTCCTACATGATCTCTCTGCTTATTCTTTTATTAACACACTATAGGCCCAATGCATGAAAATTCGTGCAAGAGTAGGCCTTCCTTCCCCTGGCTGCTGGCAAAGGCTTTCCTCCAGCACCCAGGACCAGCTGCTTCCTTCCCTCCAGCCTCTTCCCTCTGGCCCCAGCTTTGAATGATGTCCAGACGACATCCAATCTAATTAGCATATTACCCTTTTATTATTATAGATATTTATGGAAGAATAAGCATGGGCCAGATACTAGTCAAGATCCTAAAAATATAGTGAATAAGCAGACCTGGTCCCTGCTCTCATTCACTCATAGTCTAACACCTTTACTGCCTTTCTTAGCCCCTCATATCCATTCTTCAGAGCCCTGAAAGGAATCCTTCTAAAAAATATATTTGGTCACACTACTCTACTCAATACCCATCAGTGCCATGCCAAGGAGTTTTGCAAAAAAAAATGTAAACTCTCCCAGCTCCTGGGAAACTTTCTAAGACAAACCAGAGCTTTTAGGATCTGATCTGGTATCTGCCTATAACTCTGTGCTCATCTTTCATGGTTTTCACCTACCCACTATATCCTAGATATGTTAAAAATGTGCATTACAACTACCCACATATGACATGGTCTCTCATTTATGCTTTTGCATAAGCTGCAGGCTCTGACTTCCCTCCCTGCATTTGCTTGGATAACTCCCAGTTATACTACCAGTCAGATGCAACTTACTATCCCCCAACCTCTGCTTCTTACTTCTAGTCCCTCTTCATCTCCTTCAAAAAGCTTTCATTGACCACGCTACTCTAAATTAGCAGCTTGACTACATCACACTATTTTAGGTCTCTTTCATTAGTTTTGTGTGTTGAGAGGAATAATTGTGTTTCTTTTCTTGCTTTTTCATACAATAGCACATCTCCTGGTTTATAAATGAATAGATTAGTAGAGGATGGATAGATGGATGGACACTTGCCTAGTTTTATGGGAATATTTGTAGTCATTAATAACATTATTCATCAAAATTTTTTAAAGAAGATAATATGTAATGAAATCATGCTATGACTGGCGACATACAGTGAAGAGATAAATATTGTAGGAAAATGTAAATTACAGTAAGGGAAGTAAGGAATTTCACTAGACTATATTATGACTTAAGCAACATTTTTTAAACATTTTATTTAAAATTTTCTATCAACAATAATTGAAATTGATTAAAATATTTAATGGCATCTAGGACTAAGTTTTTTCGTTAGATCCCAAACACCTCAGACATGAGATTTTCCCCTAAAGTGCTCAATAACCTGTTATTTCTGAAATATAACAATAAATTATAAATATGGAAAATAAATTTTTAAAAAATAACATAACTTGGAAAAATTTCACATATATATGAGATGTTGTAAATGTGAGCTTAACAATGCAATACAATTCACCTATGCAGGATTTTGATTATTAGCTAATGCAGGGTTTTGATTATTAGCTATCTAAGGGTTTCTATTTACCTATCTGTTGTTATCTTTGGACTATATCCTAAAGATCATTAAAATGGAAGGAAGAGTCCAAGTGCTAGTGTCAAATTTCGCTTAGGTGGCAGTCCCTTCTGATAAATCTATGCCTTTCAGATACCCACACTTTTATACCAGTGCTCATTTTACATTATTCAGCAGTGCTAAGAAGAAAAGAAAGAGGAAAGGAAAGGGAAAACAACAAATGAACTATACTGCTGTTTATCAATTAGCCTATGGCAGAATTGTTTGTGTTATATATCTGTGCATTTAAAGTCACAGAACCTATTGATGTAAGGACTTACTATACTTAGAGAGAAAAAGAGAGAGATTGCAAGGGGACAGGAAGATGTATAGGTGCTGACAGGAACAACTGGCTGACATGTACATGGGTGTGCAATTGCGATTGTCACAAAATGAGTTTAGGAATTATAAAATCTATCTTAATAAAACCTTAATATGCTAATTAGACCGGACATCCTTCCAGACGACCTTCTGGATGAAGCCAGGGTTGTGAGGGAGGCCCGGGTCCCGGATGCCAGAGGAAAGCCAGTGCGGCAGCCAGGAGAAGGAAGGCCTACTCTTGCATGAATTTCATGCATCAGGCCTCTAGTTATTAAATAAAGTGTACAATAGATGGCATGGTCTGAAATTTAAAGTCTTAAAATTAAAGTTTTATGATAGGCTATACAGAATAAGCATTTATGTCTCATGTATTTACAGGTGTGGCAGGGCAGCTTTGCTGATCTCTAATAGGCTCATCTGTGCATTTCTAAGCTGCAGTTGGATTTAGGTCTGTTCCATGTCTTTCATCATCTTCGGACTAGTTGGCTAGTTGAGGTATGTTTTATTCATGGCAGTGGCAGAGGCACAATATCACCAGCAGAAACACAAAAACTCTTAAGCCTCGAATTCATCCTGAGAACACAGTCACTTCTGACCCCATTCTGATAACAAAACAGTCACATGGTCAGACCCAAGAGGAGGAAAGTTCATGCCATACTTACTGGGAAGAACTGAAATAATATTGTGAAAGGTGGGGATGAAGGAAGAAGTGAAGTATTTGAGTCCATTTATTTAATCTGCCACAAAATCATGCTTCTTTTTTCAATCCAGTGTGTGTCTGTGACAGTGTATATAGACTAGTTTAGAGGTAAATGTAACAACAAAGTCTAAATCAGAAGCATGGCACAGTCTCTGGAAGTGTCCCACCCATATCCCACTACACTCAACTTTGAAGACTTAAGGGTTTTCTGTGGATGGAGGAGTGAGCAGGATGGATGAGACATGTGTGGAAATTAACACATCTGAATAGTGCCCTTGAGCAGGGCAACACTTTCTCCCCTTTTCCATTTATTTCTCTCACCCATTTAGCTTGGCTTCCCAAAATTACCACACAAATAAACTATGTGCTCAAATCCTTAAGAGTTTCTTGATAATAAAATCAGTATCCACATTCAGAAGCTTTAGTAGTTTTGGGTTTCCTCCCACTCTCTAAGAATGGCCACCAAAAAATCATACTAACCAATACTTTAAAGTAACTCCAATTCCAATGATCATCTCTATAAGCAACTTAAGAGATGAGATTGCACCTTGAATTATTGATTGAGTTTAACCAAAGTGGCCAACTCATCTTGTTTGCTCAAGACTGAAGGGTTTCCCAAAATATGGGAAGCAGCCAAGACAAACCAGGATGAGCGATCAGTGTAATCTGACCATAAAAATGTGAGAATAAATAATATGGCAGACATGCTCATTGTTTCCATTTCCAAGTCTGATTATTTGCTATTGCATAAAATCATAGATGAAAGAAATTCACATATCACCTACTGCAATCTCCCAGAAAATGCAGGAAAATAAGATAGGTAGATTTGTGAAGCAGCAAACATTCTAACAACTATATAAATGTCTTCAGTGATGGGAGTTTAGAACCTTGCTCATTTCTTTTTTGCAATCTGAATTATAATTCATCTCCCTATAATCTAAATTAATTGGCTCTAGTTACCTGGAAGTATACTAAACAAATATAATCTCTAATTTATATGCACAGAAAAGATTGAGCCCTTCAAATTTTTTAAAACAATTGTTCTTTCACCTACAGTATTCTCTTTTTCAAAGAAACTTCTCCAGTTCTCTCATGATGTGACACCAAGATTTTTTTTTCTATTAAGGCATCTGCCTGTAAATTTATGCCCATTTGTCAATGACACTCTAAAACTGAATATAATACTCTATACATAGTCTGGCCCATATAGAATTCAAGGATAATAACACCTTGTTATGTTCTGGATTGTTAAATTATTGTTAATGAAACTAAAGATTGCATTAGATTTCCTGTCAGCCTTGTCTCATTATAAGTTCATATTGAACTTTCAATCAATTAAAACTTCTGGGGTTGTTTTGCCACATAAATTATCATAAATCTAAGACTTCTGCATTATATACTTGTACTAGAGGCCATTGCACAGAATTCATGCATGGGTAGGGTCTCTAGCAGCTGCCAACTGCCAGCTGCTGTCCAGAGCCTCCCTTTCCAAACTGCCAGCTGCTGGTGGGGGCCTTCCTTCATTCAGCTCCATCCCCTGGTGATCAGTGCATGTTATAGCAAGCAATCGAATTCCAGTCTGTCAAACTCCAGAGGGCTTTGCATATTAGTGATATATAGATATAGATATAGATGATATAGATATAGATATAGATATATAGATATAGATATAGATATAGATAAAATATCTGAGTTTAACCAAAGTGGCCAACTCATCTTGTTTGCTCAAGACTAAGGGGTTTCCCGGAATATGGGAAGCATTCCAAGACAAACTTCCATTATTATTATGAATACCCTGTACTCATTATTCTGAGTATCTAAAGACATTATTTACTAAATAAGAAGTATTGTTATATGTTTTACAGTAATTACACAAGGAGCCATAATCTATAGCAAATATTCAAGTACTGGAAAATGCCAACAAAGCTACTATTTAATATTCAAATAAGATAACATGTGATTTCCTAACAAAGGCACCTTCAAAAATATCTGAGCTTATCTATGAGCAGTGTTATTGATTCTCTTCCCCACCTCCCAACCTTCCCACCCCACTCACATCCCCTTTCACTTTTGGGGAGTTCTTGGTGAATGGGAAACCAAATTGTATTTTTAGAAATAAGATATTCATATATATATAGTTGGGTTTCTTAAGTGTAATCGTTACGTTTAAATTTCATCTAATTTTTTTCAACACCTTTTTCGAACTTGCTTGAAATGTTTGAATCTTTATCAGCCAGTATGTTATTTATATGTTGTGTGTGTTTAATCATGTACATATATGAAAGTAATTTTTTTTACCTTCATTCAAGTCATTGGTGACAACCTGGCCAACAACATAGCCACAGAACTGACTTTAGTACAGTAGCTTTAAGATGATAGTGACTTGTTAATCAACATACTAATAGATATTATGGTTTAATGAGCTACAAATTTACTAAATGGTACTATAATTCATCTCCGATATCTCCATCTTCGCTATTAGAATATAACGAGATTAAAATGTTTTACTGAAATCAGTTGCAGTAAACCTGAGGCAGCCCAGGAACAAACATTCCACCGACATTAGCAAAAAAAATCAGGTTAATTTGCCATAATTGATTCGAGCAGAATATTGTTCAGTTAGTGTTTTCAAGTTGCTGATCGATATTAATTTTAGGGATTTAGCAACAAGAAACCAGATTCCCAGAATTCTCAAGCAATTTCTAAAATCTTAAGTTACTGTTAAAATACTTCCATTATTATTATGAATACCTTATACTCATTATTCTGAATATCTAAAAGCATTATTTACTAAATAAGAATTATTGTTATATGTTCTACAGTAATTACACAAGGAGCCATAAATCTATAGAAAATATTCAAGCACTGGAAAATGCCAACAAAGCTGCTATTTAATATTCAAATAAGATGACATGTGATTTCCTAACAAAGTCACAGAGCACTATCCAAAATTACATGTTGAAATTGCCATTGTTAGCGTTTATTTTGCTCTCAAAGCATTATTTCTTGGAATACTAGCCATAAGATTTAATACCATATAGTATGCTTATAAACTTGTTAATATTTATTTTATTTTTAAGAATGACAGCAACAAACAGAAACACAGATATACTACAGATGGAAGAGTGAGTGTCTGATCATGACTGCTTCATTCAGACATGGTCCTGTTCCAGTTTCAGATGTGGTCCAGAAATACATATGTAGAAAATAGCAAGGTTCTCTTTACCATTTATGCCCCTCACCATGTATTTAAATATTGCTTAGCTATGTTTGTTCTTTCCAGTGAGAAGCTTCTTCAGACCAAAAAGGAAGCAAACAAGAGTAGTGAACAGTGTTTCTATCACTGTCATCCACAAGCAACCCCAAATTCCTTATTTTGAGAATTACTCTAGGTTGGCATCTTTCTCAAGCCTTAGCATATTTTGAATTCAAAACATTTTCTTACATATTTATGCCATGATTTTATTCCTTATTTGGGATGCCTTCCTTTACTTTAGATGTGTAATCTTCAAAAATCTCTGAGCTTATCTATGAGCAGTCTCATCCATTCCCTTCAGTATCCCCAACCTCCACCCCACACACATCCCCTTTCTCTTTTAGGGCTTTCTTGGTGAATGTGAAACCAAATTGTTTTTCTAGAAATAACATATTCAAAGTGATCTGGAAAGTAATTACCTTATAGTAGCAACTCTATTACCACTGCTGTTGTTATATCTTTTTACATGATTTTAACTTAATTCATTTTTAATCGTTGGCCATGCAATTAAAACTTGATTTTTCTCTCAACATTTTAAGATATACCTTTAAAAAGGCCTGAATCAGTCCTAACCTGGTTTGCCTTTCCCTGCTTTATCTATGAAGAACCTCTATCATAATTATTTCCACCCCAAATTTGCTGACACTGTCCTTTTTATTTCTTTTCTTTTTTTTATTGTATACATATCTCCCCATTGCCCCCTCCCACCCTCCCAGGCATACCCCAACTCCCCAGTGTCTATGTTCTATGGTTATGCTTATATGCATGGATACAAGTCCTCTGATTGATCTCTTATCTACCCCACCTCTCCTTAATCTTCCTGCATTAATTTGAGAGACCGTTTGATGCTTTACTGCCTCTGTATCTATCCTTTTGTTCATCAGTTTACAATGTTCTTTATTATTCACAAGTGAGTGAGATCATGTGGTGCTTCTCCTTCATTGACTGGCTTATTTCACTAAGCATAAGGCTCTCCAGTTCCATCCAGGTTGCTGCAAATTGTAAGAATTCCTTCTTTTTAATGGAAGCATAGAATTCCACAACTTTCTGATGCACTCATCTGCTAACGGTCACCTAGGCTGTTTCCAAATTGTAGCTATTGTAAATTGTGCTGCTATGAACATAGGGGTGCATAAATCCTTTCTGATTGCTGTTTCTACTTTCTTAGTATAAATTCCTATGAGTGGGATTGCTGGGTCAAATGGGAGATCCATTTTTAGTTTTTTGAGGAAACTCCATACTGTTCTCCACAGTGGCTGCACCAGTCTGCATTCCCACCAGCAGTGCACAAGGGTTTCTTTTTCTCCGCATCCTCGTCAACACTTGTCCTTTGTTGATTTGTTGATGATTGCCATTCTGACAGGTGTAAGATGGTATTCCATTGTCATTTTGATTTGCATCTCTTGGATAATTAGTGACTTTGAACATGTTTTCATGTGTCTCTTGGCCTTCCTTCTGTCCTCTTTCAAAAAGGTTCTATTTAGGTCCGTTGCCCATTTTTTTACTGGATCATTTATCTTCCTTTTATTAAGTTGTATAAGTTGGCTGTAGATGTTGGAGATTAAACCTTTATCAGTGCTAACATTTGCAAATATGTTCTCCCATACAGTGGTCTTCCTTGTTGTTTTCTTGATGGTTTTGTTTTTTTTTTTTTTTTTTTGCTGTGCAAAAGCTTTTTATTTTGATGTAGTTCCATTTATTTATTTTTTCTTTAGCTTCCATTGCCTTTGGAGCAGTATCAGTGAAGAAGTTCTTTCGGCATATGTCTGAGATTGTGCTGCCTGTGGATTCCTCTAGTATTTTTATGGTTCCCTTCTAAGGTTTATGTCCTGTATCCATTTTGAGTTTATTTTTGTATTTGGTGTAAGTTGCTGGTCCAGTTTCATTTTTTTGCATGGATCTGTCCAATTTTCCTAACACCATTTATTAAAGAGGCTATTTTGGCTCCATTGTATGTTCATACCTCCTTTGTCAAATATTAGTTGAGCATAGTGGTTCGGGTGGATATCTGGATTCTCTATTCTATTCCATTGGTCTATATGTCTGTTCTTGTGCCAGTACCAGGCTGTTTTGAGAACAGTTGCTTTGTAATACAGCTTGAAATCTGGTATTGAGATCTCACCTACTTTATTCTTCTTTCTCAGAATTGCTGGGGCTATTTGTGGTCTTTTTTTGATCCAGATGAATCTATGAAGAGTTCTTTCTAGGTCTGTGAAATGTGTCGGAAATTTAATGGATAGTGCATTGAATCTATAGATTGCTTTGGGTAGTATGGACATTTTAATGATGTTGATTCTCCCAATCCATGAGCATGGTATGCTCTTCAATCTGTTAATATATTCCTCTATATCTTGTTTCAGTGTCCTGTAGGTTTCTACATATAGGTCTCTTACCTCCTTAGTTAGGTTTATTCCTAGGTATCTTAATTTTTTGGTGCAATGGTAAATCGGATTTCTTTTTTAGTCTCTCTTTCTGTAATTTCACTATTAGTGTAAAGAAATACCACAGATTTCTTGGCATTAATTTTGTATTCTGCTACATTGCCGAATTCATTTATTAAGTCAATTAGTTTTGGGATGGAGTCCTTTGGGTTTTTTATGTTCAATATCATGTCATCTGCAAATAAGGACAGCTTTACTTCTTTTCCAATTTGGATGCCTTTTATTTCTTCTTCTTGTCTAATTGCAAGGGCTAATACTTCCAGTACTATGTGGAACAGGAGAGGTGAGCATAAGAATCCCTGTCTTGTTCCTGTTCTTAGGGGAAATGGTTTTAGTTTTTGCCCATTTAGTATGATGTTAACTGTGGGTTTATCATATATGGCTTTTATGATGTTGAGGTATGATCCTTCTATTCCCACTTTGCTGAGAGTTTTTATCAAGAAAGGGTGTTGGATTTTGTCAAATGCTTTCTCTGCATCAAGTGATATGACTATGTGGTTTTTATCTTTCAATTTGTCTATGTGATCTATCACATTTATTGATTTGCAGATATTGTACCATCCCTGCATTCACGGGATGAATCCTACTTGGTCATAGTATATGACCTTTCTGATGTACTGCTGGATCCAATTTACTAGAATTTTGTTGAGGATTTTGGCATCTATGTTCATGATAGATATAGGCCTATAATTATCTTTCATTGTGTGGTCTTTATCTGGTTTTGTTATTAGGATGATGCTGGCTTCATAGAAGGTGTTTGGAAGTGTTCCTTCTTCTTGAATGTTTTTGAATATTCTGAAAAGGATAGGTTTTAATTCTTCCTTGAATGTTTGGTAAAACTCTCCTGTGTAGCCATCTTGTCTTGGGCTTTTATTTGCTAGAAGCTTTTGATGACTGCTTCCACTTCTTCCATAGTTATTGGACTATTGAGATATTGAGATTCTTCCTGATTTAGTTTTGGAAGGTTATTTTCTTAGGAATATGTCCATTTCTTGCAGGTTGTCCAATTTGTTGGAATAGAGTTGTTCATAGTATTTTTTAACAATTTCGGCAGGGTCTGTTGTTATTTCTCATCTTTCGTTTCTGATTTGGTTTATTTGAGTCTTTTCTCTTTGCTTCCTGGTGAGCCTGGCTAGAGGTCCATCAATCTTGTTTATCCTTTCAAAGAACCAGCTCTTGGTTTTGTTGATCTTTTGAATTGTTTGTTTGGTCTCCATGTTTTTTATCTCCATTCTGATCTTTACTATTTCCTTCCTTCTGCTTACACTGGGCTTTTCTTGTAACTCTCTTTCTAGCTCTTTGAGTTGTATGTTTAGATAATTTATTACCATTGTTTCCTGTTTTTTTTGCAGTAGGCTTGTAGGGCTATGAACTTCCCTCTCAAGACTGCTTTCACTGTGTCCCATCAATTTTGTATTGTTGTGTTGTCATTGTCATTTTTGCCATGATGTTTTTTATTTCTTCCTTGATCTCTTTGGTTACCCAGTCGTTGTTTAACAGCAAGCTGTTTAGTCTCCATGTGTTTGATTTCTTTCTATTGTTTTTATTATAGTTGATTTTCACTTTTATGCCACTGTGGTCTGAGAAAATGCTTGATATGATTTCTATCTTCTTGAATTTGAAGAGACATTTCTTATGACCCAACATATGATCTCTCTTTGAAAATGACCCATGTGCACTAGAGAAGAATGTATATTCTGTGGCTTTGGGGTGAAATGTTCCAAAGATGTCAATTAATTCCATCTGGTTTAGTGAGTCATTTAGGATTGATGTTTCTTTGCTGATTTTTTGTTTAGAGGATTTGTCCAATGGTGACAGTGGGGTATTAAAGTCTTCTACTATGATTGTATTGCTACCAATCTCTCTCTTAATATCCTCCAGGATTTTTTTTATATATATTTAGGTGCTCCTATATTGGGTGCACATATGTTTACCAGAGTTATTTCTTCTTGTTGGATTGTTCCCTTTAGTATTATGAAGTGGCCTTCTTTATCTCTTGTTATGTCCTTCACTTTGAGATCTAATTTGTCAGATATAAGTATTGCAACCCCAGCTTTTTTTTTCATTTCCATTTGCCTGAAATACCATGTTCCATCCCTTCACCCTCAATCTGTGTGCATCTCTTTTCCTGAGGTGGGTTTCTTGTAGACAGCAGATATATGGATTATGTTTTCTTATCCAATCAGTTACCCTATGTCTTTTGTTTGGAGCATTTAATCCATTTACATTTAAAGTTATTATTGATAGGGACTTATCTGTCCCCATTTTTAGTCTTTACCCCAGAGTTCCTTCTTAGCTTCCTATTTATTTTTATTACAGCAGACCCTTTAACATTTCTTGCATTGCTAGTTTGGTGGTAATATATTCCCTTAGTCCTTTTTTGTCTGTGAAGCTTCTGATTTCACCTTCAATTTTGATTGAAAGCCTTGCAGGGTACAGTATTCCTGGATTCAGACCCTTCCTTTGCATGACTTTATAAATTCCATTCCCTTCCCTTCTGGCCTGATGAGTTTCTGTTGAGAAATCAGTAGCTAGTCTTATGGGGGTTCCTTTGTAGGTAACTTTCTGTTTCTCTCTGGCTGCTTTTAAGATTCTTATAGTTTTTTGGGGTTCATTTTGCTTGGGACTCTGTGAGCTTCTTGGATTTGTGTGAGTTTTTTCTTTCCTATATTGGGGAAATTTTCTGTCATTATTTCTTCAAACAGGTTCTCTAATCCTTGCTCAGTTTCCGCTCTCTCTGTAACCCCAATTATGGGGATGTTTTTTTGTGTCATGTTATCCCAAAGTTCCCTTAAGCTCTCCTCTTGCTTTTTAATTTTTTTTTCTAGAAACTGCTGTACTTGGGTATTTTTTCCTACCGTGTCTTCCAAATCACTGATGCTGTCCTTTGCATCTTCTAGTCTACTTTTGATGCTTTCTATTGAGTTCTTTATAGCAGTGATATCATTTTTCATTTCTTCTACGTTCTTCTGGATTTCTTCTATGTTCTTCTGCATTTCTTCTTGCTTCTTCTTCATTTCCTCTTGGCTCTTACTCACATTGTCGATTTTGTCTTCCATTCTTCTCATCCACCTTATGATCATTTCTCTGAACTCTCTCTGGCAGGCTTATTTCTGCTTCCATTCCGTTTACTGTCTTTTCTGGTGATATGCGGGCTATTTCTTCTTCTGCCATGGTCTTTCTTCTCCGGGTGTCTGGTTATGTAGTTCTCTCTCCTGCATTGATTCAAAGGCACAAACTACAACACGACCAGGTACAACACACAAAGCACTGAACAGAAATATATTCACAATTTTAATAATCACAAATAAGGTGGTCACCAATGAAAGACAAATTAGGGGTAAGTAGAGAAAGAAGAAGAGGAAAATGAGGAAAAAAGGAAAGAAAGAAGTGCCAATATCAAATTGGGAGAGGGAGAAAAATAAATAAATGAACAAATAAAATAAAATAAAAATATAAAAAGGAGAAGAAGAAGAAAAGAGAAAGATAAAATAAGAGAGAAAAGAAAGAGGATAAGAGAGAAAAGGAGAACAAAATATAGATGTCAGGAGAAAACTCCAATAGAACATTCACTAATCCCACCAAATGCAGGCAGTCAGTACCTGGAGATTAATACAAATTATAAATAACAACTGGTATCGAGGTAGGCAAGGGAAAAGAGAGCTAAAAATCAAACCAAAACAAAGCAAACAAAAAGCAAAATAAAACAAGTAGAATAAGCTAAAATAATCTCACGAAAAAGTACAAAAACTCGATATAATCACCGTTCAGGCAAACAGCAACAAAAGGACATAGAGAAAAACAACTTTTTGGATAGTGAAGACAAGAATAGAGAGGCACGTATGGACTTGGAGTAGGGGATTTGAAATTAGATATATAAGTGGGGTGAAATTTTAACCAGGTAAAGAGAAAGAATAGGGAGAATCTAAAGTTGGAAAAGGGAAAGAGAAACAAGACACAAAATGGGGAAAGTTAGGAGGGAAGTGTTGGCATAAAGGTAGAGTTGAGATAAAATAAAATTATGCTAAAGGAAAGATGAAAACAGAATGTAGAACTCTAATCCCAAAGTAAAATAGAGGGAAAACAAAATGACACTTGTTTTTTTTTCCAAAAAGGTAAAATAGTAGTAGTAATAATACTAGTTTAAAACAAAAATGTAATAATTATAAACGTGAAATCAATTGAGGAGGAAAGAAAAAAATAGTTTTTAAAATATGCAAAAATGAAAAATAAAATAAAAATGTTTAAAAAAAGAAGAAAAAAAAAAGAATGGTCATTCACTTCCACTATTGTTCTGCTTGGCACTCCTGTTTCCCAGTGGGGAGGGTATTGCAGTTCCCTTTATTCCACAGTTAAGTCTTAATCTTATTCTTTTGTGATTATGCGAGAGTCAATTTTTGTGTCATTCCCTGGGTGGCAGTGTTTCAGAAGTGTTCTCTGAGATTAAGCTCAGGACCTCTCTAGGCTGTGCTCAGATCCTACTACTCTGTGGTTCTCAAAACCAGTTTGTGGGGATTTTGTAGTCGGGACACTGTAATAACTCCCAGGCTGTCCTTCTGCCTCAGATCAAAATCAGTTGTTTTCTAGAGTTGCCCTCTGTCAACAGCTCCGAGAGTTTGCTATAACACTTAGGGATCACGCCCTGCCCCACATCCGTAGACCTCTCCAGAAGCAGCTTTCCCGCAGCCCAGTTCCCACAGTGTGCGTGTCTCTATTCTGCGAGACAGGAGACCTCACCTTATCCCAGGTGAAATCTGACCTTTCCGTGTGCCGTGTGGAACTCTTCTGAGTCCATGTGTCTGCGCAGATTGGAGAGCGGTGTTCTGGGTCCCCCGGCTGTTCCGTGAGTGCTTTAGCTGCAGCTTTCAGACTGCCGCAGACATCCACCTCCCTTTGCAAGATGGCACGGTCTCCGCATTTGCACTGGTGGCTTCGGCAGACAAACACCCCGTGGCAGTGGGGCTGCCTGGTCAGGAGAGCCCTGTCCAGCAGTCCCCCACCTTCTTCTGGAGGATAACTGACTTAACTTGCCAACAAACACTCCCAGTGAAACTCTCAGCTGCTCTCTCTCCCTCTGCCCAGCGACAAAGCTCCAGATGCATCTGTCTATTCCACCACCATTTTTCCTCTCCTGACACTGTCTTTTTATCAAGCTGTTTTTTATTGGTTAAAATAAGCCTAAACCAATAGTTTCTCTTAATGTTTCCTACATGTGAAATCATTTTCAAGCAAGAATATTACTCATTACCAATTCCTTTATTTTTTTATTTTATTTTATTTTTTTAAAATATATTTTTATTGATTTTTTACAGAGGAAGGGAGAGGGATAGAAAGTCAGAAACATCGATGAGAGAGAGACATTGATCAGCCACCTCCTGCACACCCCACAGTGGAGATGTGCCCGCAAGCAAGGTACATGCCCCCACCCGGAATCGAACCTGGAACCTTTCAGTCCACAGGCCGACGCTCTATCCACTGAGCCAAACCGGTCTCGGACAATTCCTTTATTTTTATAGGCATTTCCTAGTAATGTCCAGACAGTAAATAAAAATTAGCCACACCTTTGTATGCCATATCTGCTTACCAACTTTGTAATCTTTATTATGAAAATCTCATTCACATCCTGACAAGACATACCTTAATCTATTCTACAAAAATATCAGATCTATTTTTCTCTTTATATTTCTCTACAAATTTCTCTATCACTCATCATACCTCTACTCTATTAAAAATAATTATCCTATAAAAAGAAGTTCTAACAACCCAACAATCCCAAAGTATATGCAGAGGGTTGAATGCCCATACCATCAAGCGATTTGGGGGCACCAACTGTAATTAAACTCATTTCTGACAGAACTTACCTGGAAATAGCATCTGATCCCACAAATCTGTCCTACAATTCAGAAGCCAATTGCTCAAAAGCCTAAGTTGGCACTTGTGATTGTGACCTACCAGCTATAAATAGGAAGTTCCAGTGACCGACTCGTTGGGTTAGGTTAAGGGCTAAAACCTACAAAACTTCCTATACACACTTCAGAAACTGATCACAAGTCTGGGTTATCACCTATGTTTCTGAATGAATGGCTATAAATCAGAGGTTCCCTAGATCCCCTTCTTACATTTGATTACTTTGCTAGAATGAATCACAGATTTCAGAAAAACATTTTACTTACTGAATTACCAGTATAGTATAAAAGTAGATAACTCAAGAACACTCAAGTGGAGAGAGACATAGGGCAAGGTATATAGAAAGGTCATGGGGCTTCTGTGCTGCCTGTATGACAAGCCATTCTCCCCAAATCTCCACACGTTCACCAACCATGAAGCTCTCTGAATTCAGGGCTTTGAGGTTATATAAATAGAGGCTTCGTAACATAGACATGATTGATTCAATCATGGTCACTGATGATTGAACTCAATCTGAAGCCCCTCTTTCCCTTTCAGGAAATAGGGGTGAGAAATACTAAGACTTTCAACTCTCTAATAACCTGGTTGGTTCCAGCCCCCAAATCACCTCGTTAACATAACAAAAGAAATGTTTATAGCTCTGATAACTAAGGAAATTCCAAGGGATTTAGGAGCTCTGTGCCAGAAATAAGGACAAAGACCAAATACATATTTCTTCTTAAAAATCACTTCCTTTCCCTCTTTCTCTTTCTACTCCTTCATTTGAAAATTCTACAACAGATAATAGAAAGGGTTTAGGAATTAATGCTCCTTAAATTAAGATATTTATGAATAAAACCTAGCCTATCTTCCAATCCACCTGAGGAATTGGGCAAAGCTCTGGGGGTAGGTATGAGTTTAGTTTTCCTGTGTTACTACTGCAAACAACACCAACAGAAAAGGAAAACAAACTCCTTCCCTAAAGCATTGTTTCAGGTCTTGCCTTGTGACAGCATTTAAAAATAAATTTTTGTTCATAGGGTCACTTATTGGTTGACTTATTTGTTTGCTGAACATTAATACTGCTTTAGCCAAATGTGAATAACACTCTCAAATAATGTACTACTATTTAGAATTGTCACATTCCAAATGAAAAGATCACAGTCTTGTACGTTTGAATCAGCGTTTGAATCTCTTAAAACCCTTGACAGATTTCCTAATCCTTTGTTCTCACCCTTTGGGTGTGTGTTTTTGTTTTTGTTTTAAATATATTGGGGTGACATTGGTTAATAAAATTATACAGGTTTCAAGTGAAAAAAAAATCACTTCATGCTACTATGTCCTTACACTCCATGATGTTTGAATAAGACATATACTTCCCATTGCCACATTATGATCCTAAATTTCTACTCATTATGTCCCAGTGATACATGAGAGTTTATATTTACCACTAAAATTTAAATTTTCAAATTTATTTTGTTTGTCATTGGTCAATTGAGATCATAATTTGGAGCCCTGATCATCCTCCTTCAGAAACACATCCTCCCTCATTGTTCTACCTGCAAACATCTGTTGTACTCCATAACATAGACCCTTCGTTATTTGCAGGAATTTCTCATCCCTACAAGTTTCAGTTTAATTTCACCTGGAGAGATTATCACCTCTTCTGGTAACCACAGTCTCCAATTTTCATAATATGCATTTCATCTTTCCCAAACTATAGCTAATCCCTTAAAAAAGAAATGTTTGGGATAGAATGAAAATTAATGAAAGTCATTAAAATCATGAAATGAATAGGAAGAAATGATTAAAATAACTCCGGTTTTCTATGCCTTCAATTTTCTGCTTGTAGACATTTCAGGTCAGTATTTATCTTTGATTATATACTTGGCCCTCAGATAAATAAAAAGTTATCAGTGGTTACAGTGGGCTTTTGTGTGTGTGTGTGTGTGCGCCAATTTCTCCCCAACATATCTTAGCTTCTTCTCCAGAAATCACCTGTCAACTAAGCATATTAAAGCTTCATACCTGAAAAATATCAATCTTCACAATGTGTTATTCTTCCTGGTCTAGAAAATGGAGCTTTGTGTCTTTTCTCAGACTGTAGTCTTTATTATTTCAGGACTATTTAGACTCCTGAAAGTCTGGTTTCACACGAAGGATGCTACAGAAGATTTTTGCTCAGGGGTTAAACACTAGGTTTTATTTGAAAACATTCTCCTACTTAACCAACATCAAGATCATTTTAAATCTCTAATCCCCACAGCAACCTTCTCTCCTTATTTCCCTCTTAAACCACCTCTCCAATTTTGTTTTAAATGGCTTCATTTTCTTTAAAAAGCCATAACATGCACCTACATGTTATATTCTCCAAATTTTAACCTTCAACTTTGAAGATGGAGCTTAGTATACATTTACAGCTCCTAAATTTGTTTCTGTCTTTGGGAAGAAAAATCTAGGCCAATTACTCTATGTGATTATTCCCTGCACAGTTCTCTATGGCTATGTAATCATCTCAAAACTTGGTAGCAAAAAAATAACCATTTATTATTTCTGACAGTTCTTTGGGTTAGTTAGGCACTTCATTTGCTGGTCTAACCTGGCTCATTGATGGAGTTGCAGTCAGATGGGACATGGATGTCTGGAAGCAGTCCACGTAGGGTACAGGCAATAAGGTACATTGTTTGCAGAATTTCAAAATAGCAAAAATGACTAAAAGTCAGCCTTCTCTTTCGTATCACCATGTCCCAGTATTTCTAAATACATAATGTCTACAATTTAGACACTATTTAGATAAACTACTAAACTACTCCACCCTAAAAAAACAATGTCTTTTCAGGCTCCTACCATAGACCAAGTAATGTATAAACAACAGAAATTTATTTCTCATAGTTTGGAAGCTAGATGTCTGCTATTCGGGCAACAGCATGGCTGGCTAATCCTGGTAAAAACCCTTCCTGACTCATAGATGACTATCTTTTGGCTGTGTCCTCACATGGCATAGGGGGTGAAGCAGTTCTGAGGTCTCTTTTGTGAGGGGACTAATCTCATAAAAATCTACCTTTATGATCTAATCACCTCTCAAAGGCCCACTTCCATATACCACATTGGGAATTAGGTTTCTCAACATAAATTTTGGAGGAACAATCAATAGAATTGGTCTAATTTCTAAACAATGCTAAAGTTCTTAAGTCCTAATATTATATACATAGCTTCAAATAAGTGTTTGTTTTTTTTTTTAGTTTTCCAATAGCAAACATTATACTCAACATGGAAAATAATTTGGAGAACAGTTGGTGCTCCCCTCAGTGTCAGCTACCCATGATTGTTATAAGAATAATTTCATAATGATTGGTAATTGTTTAAGCTCTCTTTGTGTGCAAGTTGTATCTCTAACCCTTAAGTACTATTACATATACTTGTGCTTAAGATTTGAAATTAACAATGATAGAATAAATGAACTCAAGTGTCCTTTCTTTGTCTATAATCATTGTCCTACATACTTGGAGATTTTACTTATGTAAAAGTTTTATAAAGGTAAGGCAAGGCTCTGGCTGGGTAGCTCACTTGGTTAGAGCATCGTCTTGATATGCCAAGGTTGTGGGTTTGATCCCTGGCCAGGGCACATAATAAAACAATGGATGTATAAATAAGTGAGACGAGACAACAAAAAATAGATGCCTTTCTCTCTCTCTCTCTCTCTCTCTCTCTCTCTCTCTCTCTCTCTCTTTCTCTCTCTCTTTCTCTCTCTCTCTTTCTCTCTCTCTCTCAAAATTATCACTAAATTACAAAACCTACAAAGAGTTAATGTGGATGAGAACTAACTACTGACTGTGAAGTTATAAAACTGCAAAAAGAAAAAGGAAAAAAATTAATGTGAGGCCAAGTGAGAATTGTCAGATATATTTTTGTTTGGTAAGCACAATTTTTAGTTCAAACATAATATATTCTATTTGAATATCTTTGAAATTGACATTTGCTCATTATTTTACTTGCCAATTATTTTTTAAAGCTAAGGAATATACCAAAAATATAATTTTATTATTACAGTGGTACCTCGAGATATGAGTGCCCTAACATACGAGATTTTTGAGATACGAGCCGTTGAGTGAGCAATTTTTGCTTTGAAATATGAGCAACATTTGAGATAGGAGTAATCGCTGGGATCAGCCGGCTGCACAGGACTCGAGCGTCTCATAGTTTCCCACACCTCAAAGTTACGGAACGAATTAAACTCGTATCTCGAGGTACCACTGTATTTAAAATAACTTTGTCATAGAGGAGAGCAAAGTATTAAAATAATCTATTTTGACTGTCCAATATTCAAGATACACCATTTTCTAGAAAACCAAAGATTCATACCATAAGTCTGAAGCTGGTGCCCTCTGCTGGGGTATTCTCTACAGCAGGGCCCATCCTCCAGTAGGCTAGACTAGCTTCTTCTCCAGATGACCTCGGTGCTGCATTCCTAGAAGTTGAAAATAGAAGCTGTAAGGTCTCCTAAGACTTAGTGACAAAAGTTGCCTAATTTCACTTTCCCTGAATTCTGTTGGTCAAAGTCAAGTCACAAGACCGGCTCAGACTCAAAGGATGGGCAAATAAGCTCTCCCTCTGGATGGGAGGAGCTGCCAGTTTTAATAATATATAAATAAACTGCCCTCAGGGGGTCCTTCATAGTGCAATTTAATAACTCTCTAAGTAAATTGCTATAAAAAAAAACTTATTTATTTTCTCTAACCTAGAAACTGTTAGGTTCCCAGTGTGGTAGAAGCTCCTGAAAATGCTGCCTTTAAGTCTGTTTGGCTGCTCCCCGCTTCCTTGGAGTAATTATTGCTAATTACCTCTAGGTGTTAGCAATTAATGCTCAGTTGTGTCCCCCCTACCCCCCAATTTGGAATCATATATGCTCACACCCTTAAAGACGAAATATTTCAAAATCTCTTGTTTGCCTCTTGGACTTCTTTTGTCATTCTTTTCAGAGCTAAATTGTAGTGAACCTGGCAGGGGCAATTAGGGTCTATCTGTTAGATCTCCCATGGGAGAAGATTATTCTTACAGCAATTTAGTTGCCAGTGACAGTAAGAGACAGAACAAGAACCTAATTAATAAGAATTTTATTTAATTTTGGACCAAAGCTGATAAAAGCTAGAAGGAACACTTTTCTCTCTCTGACCTCTCATAGCCCTTTATTTTGACCTATTTTATGGCAAACTCACTTTTCCCTTTTATTTTGCTCATTTGTGCAATGGTAGCTCTCTTCTGGTAAACTTTAAATGCCCCAAGGGCAGAGTTCATGTTGTCTCCTCCCTTCCCCACTCTCACCCTATACCTTTTATAGCAGCTTAGATAGTTAATAATGTGGTGAGACCTAGTAAATATGCATTGATAAATAAATAAACAAATGAAAATGTTCTCTGTATATGGAATTGGTCTAATTTCTAAATACAAGATAATTTTTAAGTGGGTATACCTATTAACCCTCTACACCAGAGAGATAGATATCAGCTAACCAGGGAAAGCAATAATAAATTTGTGGACTTTAATTCTGTACTTCTAATCTCAAAGCTAATTTTGCATCTGCTTACGTTTAAGATCCTCCACAAAAGAAATCATTATAAAAAAAAAAAAAACCACAAAACACACACTTTCATTTCCTGAAGGTTTCAATAAAGGCAGGTTGCTTTTTCTACAGCCACCCTCTCCCTCTAGACCATGGTAATACTCATCTTTGTTCTCTGACTTGTCACCTTTTAATTTCCTTCAGCTGTGTGTGTCTTCAAGTCTTTTGTCTGCTGCCCAGAGAATGAGTATTATCTTAACAAGTAAATGACCACTTGAGGAAATGAAACTGTATAACCAATCTTTTTATAAATCTGTGTAATGGTTATTTGCAAAAGAAGTAAAAAATACTGAAATACTTCTGGTTTTTAGGAACACAGTAAGAAAAAAAATATACCCAAATATCCAAACTAGTATTGGTTTGATCAAAATGAGTGAATTATATCATTCTGTATTGCATTTGCATTGTTCTTTAATTGTTATCAATTTCACTTACTGGTATTACTTAAACCAGTGATTCTCATACTTTAACACCAGAATCATCTGAATCACCTGTAGGGCTTATCAAAACATACAAGGCTAGGTTCACTCCCAGAGTTTCTGATTCAGTAGGCCTGGGCTGGGCCTAAACTGTGCACTTTTAATAAATTCCCAAATAACATTGATATTACTGTTTGGACAATATTTTGAGAACCTCTAACTTAATCTGTCTTCATGCATGTATGACCCTCTATCCATACATGCCTAAATTACTATCTCATGGAATTCTGGATTATTCATCATTGTGTAAAACACCTAAAGCCATAATCATTTATAATTGAGGTACATATATCATTAATAAATGCACAATTATTAAGTATGTCCCAATCAAAATTAAAGATTTTTCAAAACCAAAGGCATTTTACTAAATCAACATATCAAAATATTTACTAAATACAAATAAAGTACATGTCAATAAGTAAAATTATATGCTTTTTGAGCTAACCCAGTGGTCGCAAACTCATTAGTCAACAGAGCCAAATATCAACAGTACAATGACTGAAATTTCTTTTGAGAGTCAAATTTTTTAAACTTCTTCTAACACTATTTCTTCAAAATAGACTTGCCCAGGTTGTGGTATTTTGTGGAAGAGCCACACTCTAGGGGTCAAAGAGCTGCATGTGGCTTTGGAGCCAGGGTTTGCTGACCACTGAGCTAACCATAATGACACAATATTGAGACAGTATCAGAATTTCTGAAGAGAAAATAATTAGACCAGTAATGTCTACAAGTAATATCTCTTGAGAAAGGTCCTAGGTTAGGGCCAGAGACATAATGTAGAGGAGGAAAAAAAAGTGTAAGTTGCCAGGTTAAGGCTTTTGCTTATAATAAAGAGAAATACTGTATCCAAAAGAGATGGAGTCACCATGATAGTATAGAAAGTATGAAGCTCCTATCCATAGTTCTCAAGCCCAGATTTTCACCTCTGTCCCTCTGTAGCTTCCAAGTTAGACATACGTGGTGCCCTCTCAATCCTGTGCTCTGTTGTAGTCCCACTTTCTATCACAGTGCCCATAAGTTTTTAACAAAAATTTATTGAATTAACAAATGAATAAACATATGATAGAAATAAAGATTATAAATCTAGACAAGGAGGGTAAATTGTTTTTACCTCTAGAGTAGCAGTTCTCAACCTTTGTTAATGCTGTGACCTTTTAATACAGTTCCTCATGTTGCGGTGACCCCCAATCATAAAATTATTTTCGTTGCTACTTCATAACTGTAATTTTGCTACTGTTATGAATCATAATGTAAATATTTGTGTTTTCTGATGGCCTTAGGCTCTACAGCAGCGGTTCTCAACTTGTGGGTCCATTAGAAAACACAGACATTTACATTATGATTCATTAACAGTAGCAAAATTACAGTTATGAAGTAGCAATGAAAATAATTTTAAAATTGGGGGTCACCGCAACATGAGGAACTGTATTAAAAGGTCACAGCATTAAAAAAAGGTTGAGAACCACTGCTCTAGAGGGAAGCAGGTGATCTTTTGGCTAAGAATGTTCTTTACTTTTGCAGATTTAGAGGAAAGTGACTACAGGTAAACAAGCTATGTACAACTGCACATAGTGTGCACCGTAATACCTCAAAGGCAATATTCATATAGGTTACAATGTAGATGGCAACTTCAAACATTGTGGGAAACATCTGCCTACTTGAACACAGAGGCTATGTGGGGCATCAAAGGAAAGAAAGTACTAGTAAGAGTTAAGTGCTGCCAAACTGGTTTGGCTCAGTGGATAGAGCGTCAGCCTGTGGACTGAAGGGTTCCAGGTCCCATTCCTGTCAAGAGCACGTACCTTGGTTGCGGGCACATCCCCAGTAAGGGGCATGCAGGAGGCGGCTGATCGATGTCTCTCTCATCGATGTTTTTAGCTTTCTATCGCTCTCCCTTCCTCTCTGTGAAAGATCAATAAAATATATTTTAAAAATTTTTTAAAAAGAGTTAAATGCTGAGGACTGGGTCTAGGCCAAAGAAGAATTATGTAGTTCAGGAATTAAACATTAAGACTTTGGGCTAAAATGTAATCCAATTGGTTCTTACCTGTGTGCTATGTGGAATAGATTTAACCTCTCTCAACCACAGCCTACTCACCTTTCCTGGGGTTTAATAAGATCCTTCTCATATTATCTGCAAAATGCCCCAAAATATACCTTTATCAACTGATTTGACCTCTCCTTTCCATGATCTTAACCTGCTTCTGATTTCAGGCAACTGTGGAATGTCAAATTCAATTTATTTCTGGTCCTGAAACTGGCTCCTGCCAAACTAACTCAGCCTCTCCCAAACTCTCTCCAACTGTGACATGTTTGGTAATTTAGACCTCTTGTGTCACAAAGAAACAACTAAGGGGAGAATCCTAGATGGCGGCATAGGTAAACACCTACACTGCTGCCTCGCACAACAATTTCAAAACTACAACTAAAGGACAGAACGGACATCATCCAGAACCACAGGAAAGCTGGCCGAGTGTAAGTTCTACAGTTAGAAGGAAAGAGAGGGGCTCACAGAAACCCAGAGGAGCTGCAAAAAGCCGAGGTACAGAGACACACGCGCTGAGAGAGCGGGTGCTGGAGTACCTGGCTGGCTTTCTCTGGCGGGAGGGAAACGGAGACTCCCAACGGCATTGAACCCCTTATCTTACAACACTAAACCCCAGATCCAGCCGAAACTCATATGGGGAGAGTTTGGACTGTGAAAAGGGAGAGGTGCATGGAAATTTAGGGGAGTCGCAGAAGATCAGGTCCGGTCTCGCACGCGCACGATGCTGCGCGGAGGACAGATTGCTGATTGTGCCGCTAGCTTTCGCGAGAGGGCGGGAGACAGACCCTTCGAACTGTGCCACTTCTGAGTCCACTGAGCCCCTGTTTCGGGCGAAACCCTGGGGACCTAGACTCGTGTAGTCCTAGTGCGCAGGGGAGCTGGAAAGGCAGCGGTTGGAGGCACTGCGGGTGCGCCAGAACAATGACTGCTCCAGCCATTACCCAGTCACATGAGACTCAGGGACTGTGGAGGGCGGGGCCGACTGGAAGGCAAGGCGGTCCCTTAAGCCCTGAGACTCCACCCCTCCCAAGCTCAATAGAGGCTGGTATCATAAAGCTGAATTCAACACAGAAGTTTCCCGGC
Source organism: Lasiurus cinereus (assembly GCA_011751065.1). NCBI lineage: Eukaryota > Metazoa > Chordata > Mammalia > Chiroptera > Vespertilionidae > Lasiurus > Lasiurus cinereus. The sequence goes on along the minus strand of JAAGEH010000393.1, from coordinate 37,438,407 downwards.
ATAGTGAAAATGCTGAGACAAGGGAAGGGATCACAAACAAAAGAAATGGAGGAAAAAAAACGACTGGATATAGAGTTCAAAACCACACTTATAAGGTTTTTCAAGAATATGCTAGAAAAGCTGGATAAATTTAGTGAGACCCAAGAGGAGATGGAAAAGGTCCAACTAAAGATAATAAAGGACCAAATAGAAATTAAACATACACTGACTGAAATAAAAAATATTATACAAAGTCCTAACAGCAGACTAGAGAAAGGCAAGAATCAAGTAAAAAATTTGAAATATAAAGAAGCAGACAACATTCAACTGGAAAAGCAAGAAGAGAAAAGAATCCAAAAATGTGAACATAGTGTAAGGAGCCGCTGGGACAGCTTCAAGCGTACCAACATCAGAATTGTGGGGGTGCCAGAAGAAGAGAGAGAGCAAGATACTGAAAACCTATTTAAAGAAATAATGACTGAAAATTTCCCACATCTGGTAAAAGAAATAGACTTACAAGTCCAGGAAGCACACAGAACCCCATATAAAAGGAATCCAAAGAGGACCACACCAAGACACATCATAATTAAAATACCAAGAGAAAAGACAAAGAGAGAATATTAAAAGCAGCAAGAGAAAAACAGTTCATTACCTACAAGGGAGCACCCATATGACTGTCAGCTGATTTCTCAACAGAAATGATGCAGGCCAGGCGGGAGTGGCAAGAAATATTCAACGTGATGAATAGCAAGAACCTACAACCAAGAATAATCTATCCAGCAAAGCTAACATTCAGAATTGAAGGGCAGATAAAGAGCTTCACAGATAAGAAAAAGCTAAAGGAGTTCATCAACTCCAAACCAGTATTATATGAAATGCTGAAAGGTACTCTTTTAGAAGAGGAAGAAGAAAAAGGTAAAAGCCAAAAAATTATGAACAACAAATACATATCTATCAACAAGTGAATCTAAAAATTAAGTGAATTAAAAATTTGATCAACAGAATAAATTGGTGAATATAATAGAATCAGGAGCACAGAAAGGGAGTGGACGGATAATTCTCAGGGGGGAAGGGGTGAGGAGTGTACAGGGAGAGACTGGACAAAAAATCATACACCTATGGATGAGATCAATGGGAGCGAGCTAAGGGCAGAGGAAGGGGAGGGAGCTGGGTGGAGGGGTGCTATGGAGGGGAAAAAAGAGAAACAAATGTAATAATCTGAATAATAAAGATTTAATTAAAAAAAAAACTAAGGTCAGTAATGTGCTAGTAGATACTTAACAAGCAGTGCACTGGGGAAGGAAAAAGAGCCCTGATTTATAGTGTTTGCCAATTTCTATGGTGTAAATATTCCCACTGTGCCCATTTCAAGTGGTCAACATGAAATCACTGAACACAGAATTCAAAAGGAAACTATAAACAGCTGTGGCCTGTTGAGGCTGTCTCTAATACAGCACAATAAGGTGATTGAGGTATCCACTACTCCCACAACTTACTCCTTTCTCCTGTTTCTGCCTCCTCTGTCTCTTTGTCCTTCCTTTTAGTGATGGTATCCCATAACTTTTTTTTCCTCATTTGTCTGCCAAGTCTTAGTATTTACCAATATCATTCAGAAATTCCATCAACTTGGCTTAGCACTGCTGATGGATCCAGGGCTTAAAACTCTTATCTCTACTCTACAGTTAATGCACACAACCAAGAAAGTACCCAAATATCATCAACAAATGAGCTAATAGTTGACTCTGGGGCCTCATGTGAAACTTGTTAGAAGTTAAAACCAAAGAAGCTCTGGCCATTACATTTGTACTTAAGATGAGCCAATAATTGCCATTTGAATGCCTTCTATTTTCACAAAGGGATTTCAACATTTTCTTAGAGCTGCTAAAGTACAATAAAGCAGTATTGGTAGAGAAAAGAGACCTATGATGAATTTAGTTCTGCGAGCCCCAGGCTGTACTTGAATTTGTAATTTAAAGTTTTATATTAATATTCAATCGCTTTGAATTGTGGGTAAAGCAGAAGTGCCTCTTGTGGATAGGATTGTTTCCAGAAAAATATAATCAGCCATATTGTAGAAGTGGGGTTCTTGAGGTACCACTGAAATAAGCTTTTACAGAGGTGTCCATGGAAGGATAAGACATGGTACAAAGTTTTATTTCTATGGAATTATGTCACTGGGTTTTCAGAATCCCACTTTTCTTAGTCCAGTTATAGAAGAGGTATAGCTGTGGTTTCAGTAAAGCTGGAAGCAGAGCCAGAGTCCAGAGTTTCCTTTTCATGTTGGAGCCAGGCCCAATGCAGCATCAGACTAGTTACAGTCCATTGGCCCATTGCATGTAATGATCCTCATGACTGTGGCCCATGTGGTGAGTCAAGGAAGCAGGAGCAAAATAATCCTTAAACACAGTGTCACATGAAGTTCCAAGAGAGCCAAAAGCATAAGAGAGCAAACTCCTTCATTTAAGGGGGTAAGAATTCCAAAGCTTCATGGGCTTGCAGTGGCCACTCCCATTCTGGCCAATGACCTCTGTTCCCAGGTGTGACTGACAGCAAGCATCTTCCCTATGTCACCCCAACTTTACTGGGCATGTGTCTATCCTCCCTTTGTCCAGCCCCTTTCTCCCAGTGTTTTGCAGGGAACATGCCTATAATTTCTGCCCTTTCATTTCCTGTTACTAATAACTAGTTAATTACAACTGTATCAATATTACATTCTGAAAGATTTTCTCTTCTACAAAAATCTAACCTCTCCTTGATATTCTTCCAAAAGCTGTTGTAATTGTGTCTATTACCCAGAATCTTCTCCCACTTCTCCTCTCTTCGAAGGCCTAGCCACTTCTGTTAAGAAGAAAAGTATACATAAGCATATCAAGTTAAGCGAGTCTTTGCCAAAGTGTGGGAGGCAGAGGCCTCTGAGAGTTGCAATACATAAAGGGCATTGTGGGATAGGTTCCAACTCAAGGCCTCCTTTCAACAGCTTAAGAATTAATAATCAGGTACATTCAAGAGAGAACAGAGTGCTCTGTAGCTGCAGACCAATAACAATTCTCTTTCAGGAAGATAGTTGAGGTGCATTTATAAGTTTTCTCTCTGGTTTCAAAGACAGAAAAATTTGCTTAATATGGAACTCATCTTATTCTTAGGTATAAATTATGTAATTCAACTCTCTGGAGTCTAATACAGAGCAATTGCTTCATATTAGTGCAACTTCATTATAAGCTCTGTGCTTTAAAAGTTCACCTCTCTGTTTGGGTGCTCTCAGCTCCTAATAAGAACACTTTGAAATGGAGGCATCATTGTAAAAACAACCTTAGATTTAAACTTTTAAATGGATAGCAAAGCAAGGTCTGCAGCCGTCTTTTTAAAAAGCCACTGAAACCTGAGAGAGACCACATAAAATTCTGTTCCAAAACAATTTTCTTCATGTGATGTATTTTTCCCATTTTTTGCACCCTGTTTCCATTATTGAATCTTTTTTTAATTTAATTGAAATTGTCCTAGACCAGAATTGCTGCCCAGTTTAAAAAAATGGTAAAAAAGATTATCACTTTGCAGGTGTTGCCTGCTTTAAAAATACATGCAATAAAATACAATCTTACAGAACAATTAAGAAGTTATTATTTGCATTAGAAAAAGAACTCTTTTGTTACAAAAGGCTTTACAATTTTTTTGAAAATACTGAATTTTGATAGTGAAGTTCAAATGTTACCAATTTACAATTGAAGAGAAGAAAAGAATCAATGGGAGGAAAACTGAAAAAATGAAAAATAAAAGAGTATTTTTGGTTGGGCATAATAAATACTAGTCACAGTTGACTCAAATACCAATAATGGCATCACTGCCAAAAGTTCATCAATTACTTACTTACACCTCTTAGTTAGAGTCATCAATGTCCTTACCTGTTCCTGAGCAAATACTGAAGTATATCAACAAGGTCACTGGCCTGCCAATGAGAGCTGGCAAAGGTCTGCTAGCCTTAGACCAATGTGCAAATGCATAGGGTCAGACCTGGGCCTCCTGGATGGGATCTGGATATTCTGCCAAGACTCAATACCTAACTCCAGACACCGGACAAGACTCAACCTCTAAAGTACTGATGCCCCAGCTGTGGCCTAGTGTTCCTGGTCTTAGACTCTTATTGCTTTGTTCCATTTGGCATACCAGACCTCTTCAAGAATGAATGAGAGAAGAAACTAAGGTGGAAACAGTACAGGTAACAATGCTACTTCCCTAGGTTGGTTTCTATTGCTGAATGCACTGTTTACCTGTTCTTTTGAATTACTGGCTCTATGTCCCTATTTCCAGGGATTTCCTAGATTTGTGGCCATTTACCATCTAATTTGAACTCCTATCTCAGCAACTGGAGCTTTTAATTTCTATCAGCTTTATGGCTCACATATCTGTTAAGGTACCACTGAAATAAGCTTTTTTTATGTGATATTTTCAATCTTGCTATGAACCCAATTCCTTCTATCTCCCGTACTTGATTCCTGTCCTGCCAGCATAACTGTAGGTTATGTTCATTACCTATGAACTGATTCATTCAAGGCAATCCTATAGCCTCCCAATTTGTTCTCTACTGTTCCTATATGGATCCAGTTTCCTATATAGAACATTTAGTGCCATTTCTAATTTACAGCTCTACCTACAGTAGACATATTTTATGTTATGTTCTCAGCTCAGCATGATTCTCTTTATCTCTAGGAACTTCTCACCCTTTACATGGTCAAGATGTTAAACATTAGTAGTCATATTTGAACCAAACAGAAGTGGACACATATTTAAAACCAGGCCAATCCTATTCTTTCCTGGAAAGTTGATATTGGAACTAATACTGTCTTGCTTTATTGTAAGCTCAGGAGGAGAGTACATCATGATAACAATTTCTATTACAGCCACTGAGTAACAGAAAGAGTTTCTATAGGAAGAAAGAAACAGCAAGTGTTTAGAATATAACCGAGATGAGTGAGAAAGAGAGAAAATATTATAGGCTCTCAAAAGTCATTTATTACTGTAAATAGGGCCCTGCTGATTTTTAAATCTAGAGTGAGCTCCCCTGTATCTTTATATATTCTTCAACTTGGTTTCTGTTATCTGAGCATTAAAAATCTTGACTGATTTACCATTCCAACCTCTCCGGGAAGAAAAAGGACAGCATTATCCCAAAATCTGTTTTTTACAGGGCATCTTTCATCTGTGATTATGAATAACCCAGAGTGACAGAGCAGGTACAAGACCCTGGGTCCCTGGAAGATGTCATGGGTTTAAGTTGAAGCACTGGATTTTTTAACTGTACTCAATATTGTATTATTATCGAGTTAAGTGACTCAGCCATAGCCTCCCCATTTATGTCTAGTTCTTCCCCCGACTTCCCATCCCTCCTACCTCTCAGGCTAAGAGTGCCCTCCCTCCTAACTTTATAAAATGGGTCATGAACTTCTACAGGCCCTGCACATAGAAAACTGCCGAATAGGCCTTTTCATTCCCAACTTTCTTGCTTTCATCATTCAATAACCTTTTAAAAACCCATGGAACTCATACCAAAAGGAGCAACAGATGATGGCTTTTCAGTGAAAAAAAATTCAACATACTAGGTACCAGTTTTGAATATCAAGATATTAGCCATGCTGAGACCGGTTTGGCTCAGTGGATAGAGCGTCTGCTTGCAGACTGAAAGGTCCCAGGTTCGATTCCGGTTGGGGACATGTACCTTGCTTGCGGGCACATCTCCACAGTGGGGCGTGCAGGAGGCGGCTGATCGATGTCTCTCTCTCATCGATGTTTCTGACTTTCTATCTCTCTCCCTTCCTCTCTGTAAAAAATCAATAAAATATACTTTTTTAAAAAAAAGATATTAGCCACAACACAAAAATTAGTATAAACCATATTGACAAATTTCAATTCAGAAGGTGTCATAATTTTGAGCATCAAGGTATTATCCATAGCACAACAATTAGTATTAACTCATAACAATTTTAATTAAGAATCAATTGGTTGCAGGCACATCCCCCGTGGGGGGTGTGCAGGAGGCAGCTGGTTGATGTGTCTCTCTCGTCGATGTTTCTAACTCTCTGTTCCTCTCCCTTCCTCTCTGTAAAAAATCAATAAAATATATATATTTTTTAAAAAGAATCAAGTAGTGGACCATCTATCTGAAATACTCAAATAGTAGCATGGATTTCAATATACCAAAGAACAGGAATTTATAACACTTTATAGAAAAGAAATCCAGTGACACCATAATAAAAATAGCCTGGTACTGGTTCCCAGAACACGTATTTAGATCAATAGAACAGAAATTGACCAAATTATTACTCAATTAATATTTGACAAAGGAGGTAAGAGCATACAATGGAGTCAAGACAGTCTCTTCAATAAATGGTTTTGGGAAATTTGGACAGGTACATGCAAAAAAATAAATAAAACTTAAGACCACCAACTTACACCAGACATAAGAATAAACTCAAACTGGATGAAAGACTTAAATGTAAGTCGTGAAACTATAAAAATTCTAGAAGAAACCATAGGCAGCAAAATCTCAGACATCTTCCATAGCAATAGGTTTACAGATACATCTCCTAGGGCAAAGGAAACAAAGGATAAAATAAACAATGGGACTACATAAAAATAAAAAGCTTCTACACAGCAAAAAAAAAACATCAACAAACCAAAAAAAGGATCTTTTTGGTTTGTTGATGGGGAAACATATTTGGCAATGGTATATCTGATAAAGGGTTAATATCAAAAATATATAAGAAATTCATACAACTTAAAAGAAGGAAGGCAAACAATCCAATTAAAAATGGGCAAAGGACCTAAATAGACACTTCTCCAAAGTGGACACACAGATGGCCAATGAAAAAAATGCTCAGAGATGCAAATTAAAATGACAATGAGGTATCACCTTACACCTGTCATAATGGCTACCATCAACAAATTTACAAATGACAAGTGCTGATGAGGATATGGAGAAAAGGGAACCCTAACAAACTGCTGGTGGGAATGCAGACTGGTGCAGTCATTATGAAAAGCAGTATGGAGTTTCCTCAAAAAAAAAAAAGAAAAAAGAAAATTAAATATGGGACTGCCATTTGACCCAGTGATTCCACTACTAGGAACATATCAAAAAAAAATCCTAAATACCAATGAGAAAGAATGTACGCACTCCATGTTCATAGCAGCACAATTTACAATAGCAAAGATCTGGAAATTGTCCAAGTGCCCATCAGTAGATGAGTGGATAAAAAAGCTGTGGTACATTTATACCATGGAATACTATGAGCAGTAAAAAGCAGAATCTCTTCTCCTTTGACACAGCATGGATGGATCTGGAGAGTATCATGCTAAGTGAAATAAGTAAGTCAGAGAAAGATAAGTATCACATGATCTCACTCATATGTGGAATCCAAGTAACAAAATAAACCAATGAGTGGAGCAGATCCAGACATCAAAGCATGGTACAGAGTGTGAAATCTCAAAGGTCAGTCAGGGAAGGGAGGGAGGGTGGGAGGTAACCACCAAGTACCTTGTATGCCTATATACATGGCCCATGGACACAGAAGAGACTATGCATATACTGGTATGTGATGGTGAGGGCCCGGGGCAGGGGACAGGGGCAGTCTGGAGGGGGACAATGGGAAGGAAAAGGGGACATATGTAATACTTTCAATAATAAAGAATTATTGAAAAAATAAAATACAAGTGAAGGGAAGAAGTTTGTACAACACAGAACGAAAGGAAGAAAGGAAGAAGAAATAGAAAGAAAGAAAGAAAGAAAGAAAGAAAGAGAGAGAGAGAGAGAGAGAGAGAGAGAGAGAGAGAGCGCAGAAGGAAGGAAGGAAGGAGGGAAGGAAGGAAGGAAGGAAGGAAGGAAGGAAGGAAGAGAGAGAGACCCAGTGACAAAGTGAAGATGTTGCAGCTTTAGTCCCAGCTCTCTTTGTTTATCTACTTTCTCAGATTTTTCTCTAGGGCTTAGGTAATTCACGCCACCCTGAGAACACAGAAGATGCAGTGAAGCTTGCTTTTTTAACACTACTCAGAGTTAAGTCTCCTGTGCCTATAGTGTTTACTTGGGAAGGGCAAGTGATGTACACAAAAAAAACAAAAAACAAGAGTCTCAACTTGAAAAGCTCTCTAGGCTCAGGGAGGCACTGGAGTGTGGTAGAAAGACCATTGGCCAATGAAGCAATAAAATGAGTTACTGTCTCCAAATCTACCATTGGCCCTATGACTTCTTTAAGCCTTTGACACTACCCAAGTGTCTGTTTCCTCATCTACATATTGAGAATAATAATAAACTCTCCCCTTCTTCAGGGCTTTCCAAGAGGATCAAATGAAAAAATTAAGAAAGAGTTTGCCTGACATGGAGTTATAGTGAGAAAAAAAACACCACTATATAAGCACTCCTTAATTGTTTAATTTATTGTTTGACTTCTTTAGAAGCTTTCTATTTCAATTTAACTTTGTTATTTGGTTAAACCACTAATCAAAATGTCACTTTCATCCCCTCAATAGTTTTGCCAAAGTATGAGTGAAAAACCAGACCTATCAGGTAGCCATAATGTCTGCAAAGACATGATGAAATGCTAGAGTATGAGGTAAGGCTAACACTATCCTCCATATGGATCAAGAGATGAGATAATAAATGCAAAAGAGCTCTGAAAGTATAAAGCACTAAACTACTGTGTGTTGTTACTATTAATGAGGAGGGGTTGGGTTCGGCAACAGTATTTCCTGGCTGAGCCCAAGGTCACACAATCAGACCTCAGACATTGGATAGACGGTTGTTGTTCTGACTAAGGAACAAATGCCCTCTGTCTTCCTTGTCCCTGTATGGACCCCAAACATTACTCATGCTGCTTCATCATCCTTGTTTGAAGGCTCCTGTTGACTTCTGATGGAGTTTAAATGTTTTCTTTCACATCTACTTATAAACACTGGAAAATCATCATGCCCTCACCCCTGATGTGTGCTATTTTATCTATGAGTATTGTTTAAAACCCTTTAGTTTCATTGGATGAAATATCTGAGGATTATTTTTTAAGTCAGGGTCAATTCTATCTTTAGAAGAAATAAAGTACAAGATGCATTAACTTGGTCATGGTGGTTATTGGCAGTCACAGGCACCAAACATGTGCATACTGGTGTATCTTCTGTATTTCTTTAATGAGATGATTTTAAAGTGTGCCACAACAATAATGCAAAAACATTGCCTCTCTACCTTCTTTACTTTTTCTTGGCAGACTTACCACAGGCACAGAACCTTGACATCCTTTGTCTGGTTTCTCCACATTCTCCCTTCCACCTGCCAAGCCAATACTCTTGAACCAGCATGCTTAACCATGGACTAAAGACCTAAGCCTATGCAAATTCAAAACCAACTGTTTTTGGTGAATGGAATACTGAGACATTTTAATTATTCATCTCATTACTTGTCTCCATTTATACTAAAAGCACAAAACTAGCTAGATATTTGTATGTTTGTTGATTTAATTATAAAAGTGACAACTGCCAGTTCTAAAGGGTCTCTGTAATAAATGATTACCTAGCACTGAATATCAGACATGAATAACAAAAAGCCTACATTAAAAGCATCATGGAATTTGAAGGGACCTAAAATACCACATTATCAAATCTCAGTAGTTAACAGATAAAGAAGCTGAGATGCAGGGGAGGCTATCCCTTGCCTGTGGCCACACAGCCAGTTGATAGTCTAATCTTTCTGGTCCATAACTCTTTTAATTACAACATGCTGAAGGTTCTCCTTGACCCCCTAAAAACAAGACTTCTTCCCAGCACTGGAACTTGTCTTTGCTCTACAGGTTTTCCAAAGGTAAGAAAACTAATTAAAATCATCAGCAGAAATTTTAAAATGTTATCCTGTTCATCTATCTTACAAGTTGCTGTCAAGATTTTAAGAGGTGCTAGATAGAAGATAACACAAGGTGATATGAATTTAAATATGTATTTAATTAATCATGAAAAATATTCATAATTAATATTGGGCAAATAGCCAAATGAAGTAAAGTACCAAAGATTTGGAGAGGAGATCATTTCTCCCCCACTGATAAGTCACAGCATGGTAAATAGACAACTCGGGAAAGAACACGCTCATAAATACATATATGCCATCCTGAGTACCCCTCCATTTCAATAAGACTAATTGCCCTTTTTTTTCCATGCTGCTCCTAGCCATATTTCTTGGAAAACAACAGCTGTGTTTATTCTAATAGTAGCATACTGATGACTTGATGATAGGGTAATCTGCTGGAATTTCAAGTGTGACGGTCCCAGAGACAACTTCTCAGCACACCAGATAAGTATCCTTTGCATAGTACAAAGCTTTGGAAAAGAATCCCAGTTTATTAGTATGTGGGATTGGGTGTACTTTATTTCAACTAGTTGCGACATTGAATTTCTTCCAGCAAGTATCATATTTTCTGGTTCTTGCAGAATAATCTTCCCATGCATCATTGTCAACAAGTAATCTACAACATGAACATTTCCACTCCAATGGTTTCTATGCAAAGGGATTAAACAGTCCCTTGAATTTCAACGAAAACAGGCCACCAGATCCCAGTGCAAAATCAGAGCAATAAATTCCATTTGTTGGTATGTTCTCTGAGTCAATGGGTACTGGAGGGGATAATAATAGCTATTTACTGGAAAAACAAAACAAACAAATAAAAACCTGAATATCCCTGAGAATGTAATTAATTGAAGCACAAGATTAATTTCCAAGAGTAGCAAGGGTTAAATTTCTGCAAGAAGTTAATTGTATTCTTTAATGAAGACCACGCAAGATACCTTTTATGAAATATAAGGTTTTTAAAGGATACCTAGTAATAAGTTTTTAAAATTCTAACCAACATTTTTAGAGTGAGGAAGCAATTGCTCTTTTTAAATAATAATCTTTATAATTCAAGAAGTTTTAATTTTGTTTCTTAGATGGTATTTTCTATAATTCTTTTCTGTAAGAGGCATTCTCATATCAATGTAAAAAGAGAGATCTGTTGTATTGATGATTACATAAAGTGTAACAGTAACAACATATATGTATAGCACAATGGGAACTGTTTTATAAGATTTAAAAGATTAGCTTGTGCCCTAACCAGTGTTTTTCAGCGGTTAGAACATCGGCTGAAGCACTGAAGGGTGAGGGTTTGATTCTTGATCTTGAGCACATACCTGGGTTGCAAGTTCAATCCCCAGCCCTGGTCCAGGCTCATTTGGGAGGCAGTCAGTCAATAACTCTCTCTCACCTCAATGTTTCTTTCTCTTTTTTTCTTTCTCTCCCTTCCTCCCTCCCTTAGTCTCTCTCTATAAATCAATAAGCCAGTGGATAGAGCGTTGGTCTGCGGACTGAAGGGTCCTGGATTGGATTTCGGTCAAGGGCATGTGCCTTGGTTGTGGGCACATCTCCAGTGGGGGGCGTGCAAGAGGCAGCTGATGGATGTCTCTCTCTCATCGATGTTTCTAACTCTCTATTCTTCTCCCTTCCTCTCTGTAAAATACCAATAAAATATATTTTTTAAAAATAAAAAAATAAAAATCAATTAAAAAAAATCCTCTGGTGAGAAATAATAATAATAATAATAATAATAATAATAATAATAATAATAATAATGTTTTAAAAATTAGCTCACCAAATAAAATAGGTCCTTCATTTTTTTTCTAGAGGGAAAACATGAAGCACAGAAATATTGTCATTCACCTAAGGTCATGCAGCTAATAAGAGATAGACATCCCAACCCAGGCCTAAGCCTTAATCCATGTTCTTCATCAGGATACTAGATTCCTCTCAAACTAAGCATAACATGCAGAAAAAACAATCTACCAAGTGTTAAAAGCAAAATTTTACAGTTATAAATAATCCCTTTAGATTAAAGTCATTTCTATAATAGTATCTGGAAACTAAGGAAGTATGTTGAAAAAAAAAAGGCTAGAGTTTAGGGATCTGCTAATTAGAAAACGTTTTACATACAAATATATCTGACACATAAGGAACTAAAAATCAATTGAGACTCTGGACAGGTGGCTTAGTTAGTTGGAGCATCATCCCATACACCAAGAAGTAGTGGGTTCAATTCCCCATCAGAACCTATACCCAGGTTGTGGGTTCAATCCCCAGAGGAGAATGCACAGGAGGCAATTGATCAATGTTTCTCTCTCACATTGATGTTTCTCTCTCTCCTCTCTTCTCAAAATAAATAAATAATAAATAAAGTCAATTGAGAAAAGTTATCTCCAGCAAGAACACAATTGTGTTAAAAAGCACAGCACTTTATATTTCTGAGAGCAAAGAAAAATAGGCTTCTAAAAGTTTCCATTCAGATAGGGTTAGAATATCGGAAGAGCTTTGTTTAGGCCAATATGTGTTTCTAAACTGATACAGAAATTGTTCCTCTAAATGTTATGTTTATATTTTGTTTAGTTTATTTTGATTTTTAATACAGTAGAATGCTACAGGATTAGACTGGTTTGGTGCATTCCTAAAAGGAAACTAATTAATGGTCTCCATAACCTCATGAGGGTCATTCTGTCTCTGGAATAAAATGGGATGAGAACTCAAGTCAGTAAACAACATCACTCTGTTTCTTTACTCAAATGGGATATCTCCTGAAACATTCTCAAACACTAAATTAATTCTGAACCCCTTCTTTAGTGTTAATTTCAGATTAAGAATTACAAAAACAGAAGGGTATTTTTTAAATTGGTATTTAGCTGTCACTTACCAGTAAGACAAAACATCTAAATTCAATTGAAAATCCCTAAGAAGACAAAGAAGATGAGAACTTAATCTCTCTGTCTCACTCTCACTTCACACATACATGTACATTCTATGTATACATATAGACACATGCATGTCCTTATATATAAGTATGTACACATAAATATGCATACACAAATGGTTGAGTATCTATCTGTGTTTTATGTATGTGTGTGTGTATATATATATATACACACACACATATATGTATATACATATATTTTTAAATGAGAATGATGGTAACTATAGGAAACAAAAAATAGAATTAAGTCTCAGAATTACAATAGAATTATAGAGTCACCCATGAAAGAGAAAGAACAAATGAAATTGAAGCAATTAGCAAAGATATAACTAGATTTGAAAAAAATGTCTAAATACACACATATTATATGTAGTATATATACTTCATATATATTTTATATAACTACATATAATACATATATATTTCACTATGTTCAAGAAAGATTAAGTAAAATATATCTATACCTAGAGAAAATCTTGAAAATGTTTATATTACAAGGGTAAAAAGCCTATCTAATAAAGAAGTAATATGCAAATTGACCATCACTCCAAAACATAAGATGGCTGCCCCCATGTGGACATAAAATAGCTACCACAAAATAGCAAGCAAGTGAGGACAGTTGTGGGTGATCAGGCCAGCAGGGGAAGGCAGTTGGGAGAGACCAGACCTGTAAGGGAGGGCAGTTGGGGGTGATCAGGCCAGCAGGGGAGGGCAGTTAGGGATGACCAAGCTGGCAGGGGAGGGCAGTTGGGAGGGACAATGCCTGCAGGGTAGGGCAGTTGGAGGGTACCAATCCCAGGGAGGGCAGTTGGAAGGGATCAGGCCTGCAGGGGAGGGCAGTTTGGGGGGACCATGCCTGCAGGGAAGGGCAGTTAGAGGTGACTGGGCAGTTAGGGGTGACTAGGCCAACAGGGGAGGGCAATTAGGGGCAAACAGGCCTGCAAGGGAGGGCAGTTGGGAGCAACCAGGCCTGCAGTGGAGGGCAATTGGGGAGACCAGGCCCTGGGAAAGGCAGTTGGGAAGGGGGCAGGCTTGCAAGGGAAGGTAGTTGGGAGCAATCAGGCCATCAGAGGAGAGCAGTTGGGGGAAACCAGACCAGCAGGGGAGGGCAGTTAGGGGTGACTGGGCTGGCAGGGAAGGGCAGTTGGGAGCAACCAGGCCTGTAGGGGAAGGCAGTTGGCAGGGGGGATCAGGCCTGCAGGGGAAGTCAGTTGCGGGGGACCAGGACTGCAGGGGAAGACAGTTAGGGGGACCAGGCCTGCAGGGAAGAACAGTTAGGGGGGGATCCAGGCCTGCAGAGGAAAGGAATTGGGGGGGATCAGACCAGGAGGGGATGGCAATTTGGGAGACCAGGCATGAAGGGGAGGGCAGTTGCAGGGGAGCCAGGCCTGCAGGGGAGGGCAAATAGGGGTGACCAGGCCAACAAGGGAGGGCAGTTGGGGAGGACCAGGTCATCAGGGGAGGTCAGTTAGGGGCAATCATGCTGGCAGGGGAGCAGTTAGGCATTCATTAGGCTGGCAGGGGAGTGGTTAGGGGTTGATAAGGCTGGCATACTGAAGCAATTGAGGCAATGAGGCAGGCAGGCAGGCAGGTAAGCTGTTGGGAGCCAACAGTCCTGGATTGTGAGAGGGACCCCAGATTGGAGAGGATACAGGCTGGGCTGAGGGACAACCGTGCATGAATTTCGTTCACTGGGCCTCTAGTATTTATTAAAAACAGGTTTAAAAAATGTATCTATACTCAAAGAAACGAAATTAAAGTTAGCTTTAGAATTCTATTTTGTAAATTAAATTGAAGACAAAGGAACAAAATATATAAAATTTGGAAAGTGAACTTAATATCAGGGTATTTATTTAAAATGCACACTCATATCCTCATATTAAAATTTCTCACAGATTTTCATTGCTCTTAGAACAAAGTACAAAATCCCATCATTAATTCATATGGTAATCCACAATAGATTTTCTAGCACTCCTCTCTGTAACTCAGATGTCCCACCTCTTCAGTCCCTATGCTCTAGGCATACTGGTTTGTCAGACTCTCAAATTTGCCATATGCTTATACCTCAAAGCCATAATTCGTAAGTTACTTTCCTCCCATAGTGCAGTTCTACTCTAATTCTAGGTCTTGGTCTAGTGATTTTTTTTTAAGTAGAAGTTTTCTCTGATCCCCTAAACTATATTGATAGGTTGTTCCTTCTGAATTATACTTATCATTTCTTCTTTATATTTTCATCTTCCTTATACCTTTTTTTTTCAATATCTGTCTTTCCTAGTAAATTATAAGCTCCAGGAAGGCATGGACTATCATATTCTCTCTTGTAATTCTAATATTTAGCATGGGGCCAGGAACATAGTTTATGTTTAATAAATAGTTGTTATAGAAATTAATAAATTAATGAATGAAACACAAAAACATTGTTACATATGCAAGAGCTTTAAAAAATATATTTACCCATATGCCATTCTTTGAGAATGTGTGTGTGTGTGTGTATGTGTGTGTGTGTTCCAGCCACTTAAAATATTAATCAAATTAAGAGCTCAAGAATGAAAACAAATGGTATAAAATGACCAATGCTGAGCACTAAAATCAATTAGATATAGATCAATCTACAAAAACATTTAAAAACTGTCATATTAAATGAAATAAATTTGAAATTAACAAAAAATTGCTAGAAATATCTATCAGTCATGGGAGTGCGGCTGATTTTTATTTTTTATATGTTCTTTTATTTTATTTAGCAAATAATCTACAAAAAGGACATAATATTATCTAAAGAAAGGAAAGCAAAATATATTGAAAATAACAGTTTAAAAATATTGGGTTAACTAATTTCATTAGTAAATTTTGTGAAAGAAATCTTTATACTTTTTTGGACCCAACATTTCACAAACTTATTTGACAACAGTAATCTTTCAGTTTTTGATACATCTATTCACCAATGTGTTGTATTCTGCAAATAAATTGAAGAAAATAAGGCTCTAGAAGCATTTCCATGAGATTCAGAATATAGGCAAAAATATCCACTGTTATTGCTGGACTAAAAATTGTGCACAAGGACTTTTACTATAGCTTTATTTTGTAGTATAACACAAATAATAGATAAATTTACATATCTAGGTAGAAATATATTTAAGCAATAAATATATATTCAATAAAACAAATTAATAACATTTTCACATAACATTGAATGCCTGGAAAATACTATGCATTGCTAGGTTAATAAAACAAAGCTATACATACAGTATGAATCCCATTAATATACACACATTTTCAATATATTAATAGTAGTTATCACTGAAAGCTGAAATCATAAGCAATTTTTCTTTCTATTTGCCCTAATTTTCAATATCTTAATCAGAAATAATACAAATTATATTTTACAGATGTAAAAATAGAACAGTTTCTACCCTATGAAATTTCTGCTTTGTCCTTCAGCAGGCACATTATTATTAATAATAATGTCTATTGAGCAGGAATAATCTGTGTTCAGCATAAAACATCTCGTATTCATGCAAAAATAATCTTACTACTTATTATTTTTAATGAGAAAAATGTGTTCAGGTAGAACAATTCTTATCAAATACTTGATATGAACATATAAGGGATTACTTGACTTTGTAAAATCTGTGCTATACACCAAATGTTACAATCACCGATAAACTATGGAGAGGGAAAGAGAGGCTGGCAGCTGGTAGCAAAAGTACAAAGTGGAGATTCACAGGTTCATCCTGATAAGTGGGACCTAGAACCAGGTACCAATGTGGTCCAATAGATCCCCACCATTACCACTACTGCTGACCACCCTCCCCACCCCCACACACACTTAAAAGTGCAAATTTCTTTTAAGTCCTTTTCTTTCTTGTTTCATAACTTCTCTAGTCTTCAGCTGTCCATTTTCTCCTTCCAGGATCTTCTTCATTTTAAATTTCTTTGCTAAAATAAACATTTAAGAACATTTTCACTGCATCACTTCCAAGATAAATTTATGGCTGCCTGACTTCTCTAGAAGTTAACTCACTAACTATTTCATCATCTTCCTTGGAGTCAACTTCAGGGCATATTTCAACACTAAAGGCCACTTACTTGGTGGATATGTTGCCTCTTCAAGTAACATTGCCACTGTAGCCTCTAGATTATTGAGTTTTTTTTCTTTTCTCTTTTGTTTTATTCAATTCTTCCTTAATTTTATTTGAACTTTGACACTCTGATTGTATCATCATAAATTGTGCTAAGATACATATTCCTTGAAAGTCCTTATGAACAATAAAAGTATATATCCTTGAAGAGTGAGATAGCTCAGTAAAATGACCTTACACCATTCCCATATTTTTCTCCTTTGCACATTTATTCAGTGTTCAGAGTTACGAAATGATGCTTCTAAGATATAACACTGTGTCCTGTTCTGGTAATCATTTTGGTCCACCTTCTAAAAGAACAGATAAAAAAACAAAACAACAACAACAACAAAAAACAGATCCATTAGAACATGAACTTACATTTCAACCCTTTTTATTTGTTTTAAGTTATCTGTAATAAAACATAGAAAAGTCATTGTCTATCATTGCATTATGGTATAGTATAGAGAGAAAAATACATCCTTTGAGTCAGATCTGGATTCCAGTCTCAGCTCTACTGAATATTTTTAATGACTCTGTGTTACACCATTTACACATTCTAAGCCTGCATTTATTTTTATTTTTTGGCAAATAAACTATAAATTGCCTGCCTTACAGATTTTAATGATAGATAAATGACATTCATTAAGTGTGTTATATAACTGTTTGTGTCCATATCACTTAACTTTAGATAGGTGCTAAAGATAGATAAATAAAGTTTATTATTATAGTGGGTAACACATACTAAAAAGCAAACAAATACATTACAGAAAATCATAAAATGTGCTGCCAATGCACCAAATTTTACATGTAGATTACCTTTTTTTTAAATTATGTCTCTCTCTATTAAAGCAACAAGTTGATAGTTTCTGAGAAATGAAGTTCAATTTTCTTCCATCAAGCTTTCATGTTGCCAGTTTTAATAGACAATTATTACAACAAGATGGTAGCCCCACGTTGGAGATAAGAAATGTCATAGAGGTTGAGTGAAAAGCTGCTTTAAGCTCTCAGGAGTAGTTTTCATGGTTTGTTGTGAGGGAATGGAGGCAGTTAAGTACTTATTACCATGGCAGCAAACATACTACTGAGATGAATCTATTTTGACCTTTGTTCATATTCCATCTGCTCTAGTGACTAGCGTTCACAGGTTCATTGTGAGTCAGGCTTCATTTACATCCTTAGAAACATTTGCAATAACACACCCCACTGTGGAAACCCAGAGTGAGTAAAGGATTTGCTAAAAACATTGTCATGACAGGTAATGTGATGGGGGTAATTTACTCAAGTTCCTACACTGAAAACACCTCAGTGTCCTCAGTTAACTTCAGAACTAACCATGTCATTATAGAATTAAACCCCTGGCCAAATCATGATCCTTTCCCAATAAAGGTGAAATTAATTAAAATAAATATCAAGAGCAACCTTGTAAATGTGATATGCCACACGACTCCCCTCTGTAAGTAGAGACACGTATGCAGAGGAAAGATGGTGGGATTATTCCTTTGCCTCAGGATGAGGCGGGAATCAAAGGAAAGCACATCTGGCTTCTCTAGGTTGACACCTGCATGTGAAACTCAGTCTTCAGGAAAAAATGGTAGAAACACTTCATTCTCTTCTATCCTAGTTATAAGTGTCACCCAAAATGGAATGACACAAATTGCCCTTACATTAGAAATAATCAAACAACCCGGTAGTCCTTGCTGAGCAACAACCCATCAATAGGTGCACCGTCTCAGTCTCCTTAACAGGTTCCCCTTATTTTTTTTAAATCTCTAAGCAGCAGAGGACTCAATCATTAAAAATCGTTTCACAACCTTTACTTAATTATATGTTAGTCCCAAAGTGTTAAATATTACCTATCCACATAAAAAGAAATTCCCAAATTTTATCTCTAGCCCTGAGCTCTTGACTTAACTACAAAACCACCTACCTGATATCTCATCTTAAGTATCTAATAGGTGTCTCAGCTTTATCAGATCAAAAACTGATTATTTGGTTTCCCCTTTCCAAGCAACTATCTTAAAGTCTTCCTTATTTCATTGGCATTTCCATCTTGCCACTTAGACCAAAATTCTTGCAGTGGTCTTTAATTCCTTTCTTTTTATCAATAAATCTTTCAGTAAAAGTGTCAGCAAATCCTCTGAATTAGGTTCAAACTCCAAACATTTCTCAATAATTCCACTGCCAACCCCTTAGTCCAAGGCCCCACTAACATTTCTTGTTTGAACTAGCCTCTTAACCAATTTCACCAATTCCATGCTTGCTTCCCTACAGACACAGAAGCCAGAATGACACTTTTAAAACATAAGTTTAAACATGTCATTCCTGTATCTACATTTCATTAAAGGTTCCCATGCCATTCGGAGTAAAATACCAAGGGTGTGTGGGAGCATACAAAACCTTGCTTAATCTGGATTCCTTCGAGGGCTCTACCCTCCACTTCTACTTTCTACCAGCTCTCTCTACCCACTCATTCTGGCCTCCTTTTTCTTCCTGAAACACTGCAAAAACACTTCCACTTTGGGGCCCTTGGAGTCACTAGTCCTTATAGATAGAATCCTCCTCTACCAAGATGTCCCTCACTTCCCTTAGATCTCTACCCAAAACTTGCCTACGCAGAGAGATTTTTTGTGATTAGTATGGGTCCCTCTTCTTTCACTTTTCTCTTACTGGAATACTTACCATCATCAGATATGTATTATGTTATTTGTTTACATTTTTATTTTATTTTTCCTCGGACTAAAATGAGAGCACTTTGAGAAAGATGAATGTTATTTATGATAGTCACCACATTTTACCCAAAACCTAACACAATACCTGAAACAGAGAAAATACCCAATCAAGATTTAAA
This sequence comes from Lasiurus cinereus, assembly GCA_011751065.1. NCBI lineage: Eukaryota > Metazoa > Chordata > Mammalia > Chiroptera > Vespertilionidae > Lasiurus > Lasiurus cinereus. Next base: position 37,418,668 of record JAAGEH010000393.1, on the reverse strand, counting down.
ATGCTTGAGTATATCAATACAGTTTTTGTCTTCAAGGAACTCACCAGCAAGAAGGGAAAATCAGGATAGGCACAGCTCACTATAATGCAAGTCAACAGTGATTAAACAAATTACAGGATAGCACACAGGAGACAAAATTAATTCTAGCTGGGGTTGGGAAAGGTCAGAGTTTTTTCAAACATACAGACATTGGGGACTGAAACAAATTAATGAGATTCCAAGAAAAAGAGATATGGAGGTCAGTATAGTCACAGGGCAAGAACTATGTGTGTGTGTGTGTGTGTGTGTGTGTGTGTGTGTGTGTATGATTTTCCACAGAGAGGAAGGAAGAGGGATAGAGAGCTAGAAACATCAATGAGAGAGAAACATCAATCAGTTGCCTCTGGCTCGCCCACTACTGGGGACATGCCGGCAACCAAGGTACAGGCCCTTAACTGGAATCAAACCTGCAACCTTTCAGTCAGTAGGCCGATGCTCTATCCACTGAGCCAAACCGGTTTTGGCAAGGGCAAGAACTTTAATGCTTAGAAGTGCTCAGCATATTCAAGGAACATCAAATGATCCTGGATGGCTACTAAGGGGAACTAAGGGGAAGATAAGGGGAAGGAGATGGAGCTGGAACAATAGACAGAGCCAGATCTCGAGTGGTTTTTGAATGCAAAGAAAGTTATATTGTTTATGTAGTAAGGAAATATTTGTCGGAACTTTTCAAAATGGCAGCCAAATGGGCAGATGAGTCTTGTGCCTTCTCATGGAGCAGATATTAGGAACAATAAATCAAATAACATCCACCTGGAATTGATTAATTAAACACAGCTGGTGAGACAAACCACAGCCTGAAAGGACAGAGGATACCTAGGGAGTGATAGGTTTGGGGATCTGGTGGCCTAGAGAGACAGAGAGAGAGAGAGAGAGAGAGAGAGAGAGAGAGAGAGAGAGAGAGAGAGAGGCATGACCACTGGGACGAGAAGGTCAGAAGGAATCTACACTATATCAAATCCACATTTTTTGTGGACATATGTAACACTCGACTGTGGGTACACAGGACTGCTGGCAGCCAGGAAATCTAGATCTAAGTCCATAGCCATGAGAGGATGCATCCATAAAGACAGCCTGAAGACCTACTTGAGCCTTGCAGTACCTAGTAGAGAGAAACTTGCAGTGGCAATGATTCTTTTGCCTTTATATTTTCCTTGTTTTTATTCACTAAACCCAGTTCATAGGACCTTTCAATTACAAACACTCACTGAGGCTGCAGTGCAGGGGGAGGTGCAGTTTTATGTAAGCTGGGGAGAGGATATGGAGAGGAGTAGGATAGGGAGAAGTGACCAGAAATCTGGCACTGGAACATTCCACACCCTCCAACCCTAAGCAGCCATTTTTCTCCTGAAGAGTCAACACCTCCCAGAAGCACCCACAGGGCAACTAGTGCAGACACAACCAGTCAGAGCTTTGCAGAAAAAAAAAAAAAAGAACTGAATAACCCCAGGGAACCCTAAGGGACTGGATTGAGGGGCCATTTGGTCCCAGAAACCAATAAAGAAACACCCCAACCTAAAGCCTGTGTCAGAAATAGACACTTGTGTAAATGAGACTGAAAGCAGGGAAGTAGATTGGTCCTGCCTGCCTGCAGGATCACTGGGAACTTCAACATGGTGCTGACAGGAAACTGAGAAGCGGTAGACAGACAGGAGAGAGGGGTCTTAAACCAGTCCCAATGGGATATTAAAACTGGGCTGAAGCAAATGATATTTTACTTTTTTTATTTTTTACTTAAACTTTTTTCTTTCTTTTTTTAACCTTTTATTTTTGTCTTATTTTTCTTCATTCTATTTTTATTTTTTAATCATTATTTTATTTTATCTTTTTTTCCACCCTTTTCTTCCTCACATCTCCCTTTTTTCATCCTGTTTCTCTTCTCCTGTCTCTGCTTTAGTTTTTTTTCCTCCTTACTTTTTACCCCTTGTTAAAAATTGAGCTTCTTTATCTGCTTTATTGATGTGTTAATATTATTGTAGTCTCTGTTGACTTACTCATATATATAATTTCATTTGCCCTGTTCCAAGTCATGCACCCTTCTCTTTTCACTTTTTCGTTAGCCATTTTATTATCCTTTTGTTTTTCATTTCCTCTCTTGCTCTCGTCTTCTCCTAATTGCTTAATTAGTTTCACTCATTAAACTCCAGCTTATCTGCTCTCTTCTCTATTCTCCTTTTTCAAAAATAGATGAATATATAGATAGATAAATTTTTAATGTTGTTTTTAAAATCTTTTTATTTTTTATTTATTGATTATTTTTTTTTTACTTTTCTCCTTATCCACTCACTTTCTACCTCTATACTAAACTGTGGCCATTCCTCTACTCATTCAATTCCTTTAACTTATTTTATGAATATAAGCTCTGACTCTACAGATTCTGTCCTGCCTCCCCTACCCCGTTTGTTGTTTGCATTTTCAAAGATAAACCATATATTGGGATAAAGGCAAAGTCTCTTCAAATTCAGGAAGACAGAAATCATATCAAACATCTTCTTAGATCACAATGCCATGAAATTAGAAATCAACTACAATAAAAACAATAAAAAAATTAAACACTTGGAAGCTAAATAGCATGCTATTAAATAATAATTGGGTTACCAAAGAGATAAAAAAAAAATGTAAAAAGCATCCTGGTAACAAATGACAATAAAAACACAACAATCCAAATATATAGAACACAGTGAAAGCAATCCTGAGAGAGAAGTTCATAGCTCTATAGGCCTAATAATCCTGGATTAAAAAACAGCAGTACATCTACACAATGGAATATTATGCTGCTATAAAAAAGAAGGAACTTTTACCATTTGCAACAGCATGGATAGAACTGGAGAGCATTATGCTATGTGAAATAAGCCAGTCTGAGAAAAATAAATATCACAGGATCTCACTCATTTGTGGAATATAATGAAAAACATAAAATGATTAACAAAAGTAGATCCAGAGACAGAGTAACACCAAACAGACCATCAAACCTCAGAAGAAAGGCAGGGAAGGTGGGTGGGTAAAAGATCAACCAAAGGACTTGTATACATGTATATTAGCATAAACAGGGGACATGGATACCGGGTGGTTAGGGCTTATCCTGGGGGTTGGGAGTGGCCAGAGAGGAGTTGATGGGGGGAAAAAGAGACATATGTAAGGAATGGACAGTGTACCATAGGTTTTACAATATGCAGTCAAATGAATGCCACAAAGTGTTATGAGTGTCATAGCAGTCATCTGAGGGGCAACACAATGAAGGGGTAAAGATTCTATACGGTAGACAAGGAGTTTTCCAGAAAGATTTTATGGAGGAGACTATGAGTTAAAAACTTGGAGTTGGAGAGGAAAATGATGGCATCTAAGATTTAGAAAGATTAGTCAAGGCAGGGTAGGCAATTGACTAGAAGAGCAAGAACCAGAAAAAGAGCTAATTAACTTCTAGAAAAGAGTGAGGAAATCTTAATCAAATTACTTTAGACTTGAAAAGACATCTCAATGCTATCCTCTGTTCTGGTGAGTACTTACCTCCTTGGAGATTTCCTAACATTAAACCAGTTTCACGTGGATCAGAATCCACTTACCTGCTGATGGTTTACAGGTAAGGAATGGACAGTGTACCATAGGTACCAGAAGCAGGTAAGCTTCTGATTGTGGATCAAAAAATTCCAGGTTCAACTCCTGGCTGGCTTTGAAGTTACCCTTCGTAATCTTTTCTGCGGAGATGGGGCAGTGTGCTGTTATTTATAATCTACATGTACCCAAAGAATTGAAAGCAGGTTCTCAAAGAGATTTTTGCATGTCTATGCCCCTAACAGAAATTTTCACAATAGCAAAAAGATGGAAGCAATCAAAGTGTTCACTAAAGGATCAATGAGTAAACATAATGTGACCTATCCACATGATGAAGTATAATCCAGCTTGAAAAATGAAGAAAATTTGGGCACATATTACAGCATGGATGAACCCTGAGAACATTACGCTAGGTGAAATAAGTCAATCACAAAAGACTAATACCATAAGAGTCCACTTTTATGAAATACCCCCAGTAATCAAATTCACAGAGACAGAAAGGAGAGTGGGGATGCCAGGGTCTTGGGGAGGGAAACATGGGACATCATTTGAGTTTCGCAAGATGAAAAAGTTCTGTCTGTGAATATGTGGATATACGTTACCATTATTAAACTGTACATGTTTAAATGGCTAGCAGTGGTCATTTTTTATATTATGTGTATTTTACCACAATTAAATTTTTGTTTAGCCCTGAAAAAAACCTAACTAACAAGTAAGAAATGCAGAAAAAGCCATGCAAAAATTCTTAGGACAAGCATAGATGTGGAGGGAGAACAAAGGAACCAGGCAGAGTGTGATATTATGTAGAATGCTCTTTAGTATATGTGTGCTTAGTTACCTCACAGCACTGGCTTTTATCACTGAAATTATTTGCATATCCTCAGTAGTTTAATAATAAAAACTTGCAACATGCTACATTACTATCTTTCTACAAACTCTCATGATTTCAAGATGTTAGTGCTGACAAGTTCAAATCCTAATCACAATAATTAGTATTTGACACTTAGAACCTCTTCACCAACAGTACATGTTGTTCATTTGTCAACATATAGCTGCAGTATAGAAAATATTTATCAGACATAAGAACCACATTTTGAGTCATTTAGGAACATTTTGATAAACTAAATATACTGAAGGGTGCTTCCATCATTGATTATTTTTCCCTATTTTGTTAAGATGTAATTTTATAAGCTAAATTAGTTTTCAAAATTCCTATATTTGTTGGGTTGAGTCCCTAAGAATTATTCTCTGGTTCACGCAAATTGAGTTGTAAAATTGACTCACTAAGTTTAAAAAATTAAACATGAATAAATGCAATCCCATACATATTACACTAGCGAACATATTATGTGTCATTTCTTGGTCACTACAAATGCATGGGAAGCATATATCATTTTCCATGTAATATTCAATGAGTTATTTTTTTCTACAAAAACTAATGATGGACCAATGGGATTTGAATTCAAATATATGTTTTTTTGTGGAAACTCAAAGCCTGTGCATTCCCCTGCTTTCTGACAGTAATTATTTTGACTTGAGATTTCTTAATACAATTTATTCTATAGACCAGATGAATATTTCCTTATATGGTTGAGGTAAAGTTTAAGTATGTATAGCATCTGCATTCATGATCTAATTGAGAAGAAATACAAATGTGAAGTGTAGTAACAAGAATGGCTACAGTTGTAAGTTAAAGAAGAGTTGTTACCATGAATTTATTTTAGAATATGTAATCTGTCCTGCTCTTTTACACTGGATTTATGGGTACAATCATTTTGATGCCTATTTCTTAGAAACTATGAATCTCACTAAGGTTACCTATCAAAGTCACCAGGCCTAAAAATTGTCAAAGACTTGCCACCATCCCTTCTAGTTAGGCAGCCAAACTACTAGTCTTCAGTGGCTCCTGGATAAGATTTTCTGACCCTGTCTGTCCAAATGCTTCCCACAAGGGAGCCTAAAAACACCTGCTCATGGTTTCTTGGTGGCTTCCCCACAAATATAATCTGCAAACAATGTGGTGTAGGTGTATATAGAAACAGGCCGAGAGTTCTGGGATTTTACAAGGCACTTTGATAGAGAACTGATCAAAATAAACTGTGAAAGTAAGTTAACCACATTTGGAGAAGTGGCATTAGAGCATATCCATGGAAAACAATTCACCTCAAAGCAGATTGCCAGTGCTTGTTTGCTTCAGAATTATCTGATACATTATTTTAGTCTGTAAAGATGTGCGTAAGGAGTATTATGATAAAAATTTAGTGAAAATAGTGCAAGTCTATGAGAAACTTCAAATGAATTGAAATACACAGAGGGATTAGGTCAGAGAAAGATAAATGTATTCTTAAGGAGTGCGTGCCTGAGAAATTATGCATGATCAAAAGTCTTCCCACTGACCCACTTAGGAGTAAACATACTTAGCATGAAGAAAATTACAAACAGATACACTGCATCAGAAATAAAAATGAATAATTTTCTCTGTTTCTTCACCTTCTCATGTTTGTATAGTCCTTTATAGTTTAAAAAAGAACTTTGAAAGCATTACCTCCTTTGATCCTTACAACAGCCTGATGTGATACGTAAAAGATTTTACAAAAATAAAAGAAAACAAAACACACACACACACACACACACACACACACACACACACTCATGATTGGGGTAAACAAAAGGAGCCACTGAAGCCTAGTAGTTTGGTTGCCCCAGCTGAGTTCTACACTAGAGAAAAAGGGATGGAGCTGGGCAAGAAACATTGTCAGACAGAAGGTGCAAGATATGTGTGCATGTTTGTGTTTGATTGCAAATTTTTTGCCTCCCAAGTAAACTCAAGAAATTTCTGAATTTCATTATTTCAAAAGACGTATATCAATTTCTTGACCTTTTTAAAAAATAGTATTTTATTGATTTTTTTAAAGAGAGAGGAAGGGAAAAGAGAAACATCAATGTGAGAGCATAACATTGATTGGCTGCCTCTTGCATTCCCTCTACTGGAGATCCAGTCCATAACCCTGGCCTGTGCCCTGACCAGGAAAAGAACCAGCAGCCTATCGGTGCATGCAACCAACTGGGGCATTTCAGTCATGGCATAGTTCCTCTCTTTTTAATGGACACGAACAAAAATATAAGCATCCAAAAAGAATAGTGCAGTCAATATAGCCTGGTATGAAAGCTTAGCTAGAAAACTGCAAGAAAAGAGAATAAAGCCAAATGACATGTGCTGAAACATTCATGCAATATTGCATGCTAGAGACACCCATAGGTATTGGTAAAGCTATAAGAAGCAACATGTGAAGAAGTTCTCCCTATAAGGGCTGTTTTTATTGAACAACTGTTTTCTAAGGTCATAGTCCTCTTTAGAGATATTTCAGTTTTAAAACCCTGGTTTCTCCATTATTTACAACTAGAGACCTGGTGTACAAAAATTTGTGCACAGGGGTGTGTGTCCCTCAGCCAGCCTGTAGAGGGATGTCGATTGCAGTAGACAAACCTCTCACAATCCAGGACTGCTGGCTCCCAACTGCTCACCTGCCTGCCTGCCTTATTGCCCCTAACTGCTTCTGCCTGCCAGTGTGATCACCCCCTAACCACTCCCCCATCAGCCTAATTGATGCCTAACTGCTCCTCTGCCAGTTTGTTTGCCCATAACTGCCCTCCCCTGCAGGCCTGGTTGCCCCCAACTGCCCTCCCCTGCAGATCTGGGTCTTTCCCAACTGTCCTCCCATGCAGGCCTGGGTTCCCTCCCAACTGTCCTCCACTGCAGGCCTGATTGGTCCCAATTGTCCTCCCTTTCAGGCCTAGTCCCTCCCAACTGCCCTTCCCTGCTGGCCTGATTGCCCACAACTGGCCTCCATTGCCAGCCATCTTGTGGTGGCCACCTTGTGTCCACATGGAGGTGGCCATCTGTGACCACATGGGATGGCCATGTTGTGTACTGGAATGATGGTCAATTTGCATATTACCTCTTTATTATTTAGGATAGTTATTGCTCTTGAGTATGGATCTATATAGAGGCAACATTCCATCATAGAGAGACATCTGTTACTAACTTTAAATGTATCTGTATTTTCCACTAGACAGCTCTACCCTGGTGTTCTTATGGACATCTAGAGTTCAATCTTTAAAATCTAATCACACTACCTGACTCCTCAAACTGAATTCTACTACAACCCCTTTCTTAATAAATGGCAAAACCATTATGCAATCTCCCAAGCTATCAACCTTGTTCCCTTGACAGCTTCCTCTCTCTCTCTCTCTCATCCACATATCACTTAGTCCTGTTGATTTTGCCTACATGATAACTAACAAATAAATGTCCTTTGCTCTACCATCACTGTTGTAATTTCAGTCCACATGAAAGGTAACAAGGGTCTGGAATTCTTGCAAAAGTTTTCTTACTGACCCACAGGATAAAGTTCCAGTTCATAAGCATGCCATGCTAGCTCTTGATTTATGAACTAGACCTTGCCTGCTTTTCCAAACCAGGCTACCCTAACTTCAGCCATATCAAACTCCTTGCAACCCCCAAATGCTAGGCAGTCTTACTTCTCTATACTTAACCTCTTTTTTGTTAATTCTGCATGAAATATACTTTCCCCAACCCTATCTGCCTCCCTCTAAGTATGTTTCAAAATTCAGCTGCAATATCACCTCCTCTGTGAAACTTTCTCTATTCCCTTGTTGCATGACTGTTACTCGGGCCTTTATTATTGTTGTTGATATGATGAGATGCTTTTTTGTTCAAACATTTTTTCCATAGTTTTTGTCTTCACTAGTTTGATAATATGTATTCTCTATCTATTATTCACCTCTATTCACTTCCATCCCAAGCACCTGCCATGTATTGAGCCAAATTCTAAAGTAACAGCCTACATAGACAAATTATAACCAAAAAATGATTTATCATGATGATAATAAAAGTTTTCAATCCATCCGATTCCTCTTCTAATTTACCTTATTACCACTGGATGAAGGAACACCTGATTTAAAGACTATACCGAAATAATTGTCATCACTGCCTCTGCACCAGTCCAGAGTGCTGCCTCCATGAAGCTCTGTAAGAATCAGTCCTGGGCTTTTTCTTAGCAAATCATCTGAATGACATTGAAATCAAGGATCCAGTGCTCTAGTCACAAAATGTATTCCTGACACTATGATGGGGGAATAAGATTCAAAATCACCTATGTTGAATGAAAAATGTTTTTACAAAAATAAATAAATAAATAAATGTACAAATGATAGCCTCATAAAGGATACAAACTAGCCTTAAAAATCAACATAATAGGGGAGGAGAAAATGGCGGCGGAGTAGACGGACACGTCTAGAGCTTTGTTGCTGGGCAGAGGGAGAGAGAGCAGCTGAGAGTTGCATTGGGAGTGTTTGTTGGCAAGCTAGGAGTCAGTTGTCCTCCAGGGGAAGGCGGGGAACTGCTGGAGGGGGCTCTCCCAGCCAGGCAGCCCCACTGCCATGGGGTTTTTGTCCACTGGAGCCACCAGCGCAAACGCGGAGCCTGAGCCATCTTGCAGTGGGAGGTGGATGTCTGCGGCGGTCTGCAGCCTTCCGCCTGGCACCCATCCAGCAGCCAGGAACCCGGGGACCCAGAACTCCGCTCTCCACACGCGGCGGAATCAGAGATCCACAGAGCACACGGAAAGGTCAGATTGCGCCTGACTTAAGGGGGAGGTGGATGTCTGCCGAGGTCTGAAAGCTGCGGCTGACGGAGGCACCCACAGAGCAGCCAGGACCCAGAGCGCAGCTTCCCAGGTGGCACAGACACGCAGGCGGAGAATTCAGAGATACACACAGCGCGAGTGGAAGGGTCAGATTTCGCCTGGGCCAGGGTGCGGTCTCCTACCCCCGCAGGGCAGAGATGCGCACACTGTGGGAGCCGGGCTGCGGGAAAGCTGCCTCTGGAGAGGTCCGCAGAGGTGGTCAGGGCGTGATCCCTGAGTGTAAAGGCAGACCCTCTGAGCTGTTGACAGAGGAGAGCTCTGGAAAATGACTTTTTTTTTTTCTTTTTCTCTGGGGCAGAGGGACAACCTGGGAGTTATTGCAGTGTCCAGGCTGCAAAACTCCCACAAACTGGTTTTGGGAACCACAGAGTAGCAGGATCTGAGCACAGCCTACAGAGGTCCTATGCTTTGTCTCAGAGATCAATTCCGAAACACTGCCACCCAATGGATGACACACAAATTGACTCTCGCATAACCACAAGAGAATAAAGAGATTAAAACACCAAGAGGGGAACACAGGGAACTGCAATACCTCCCCTACTGGGAAACAGGAGTGCCAAGCAGAATAATAGTGGAAGTGAAGGACCATTCTATTTTTCTTCTTTTTTTTTATTTTTCCTTTTTTCTTTTTTTTAATTTTTAATTCTTTATTTTTCATTTTCACATATTTTAATTAAAAGAATATTTTTTCTTTCTGCCTCAATTGATTTTACCTTTATAATTATTACATTTTTGTTTTAAACTAGTATTATTAATTACTACTAGTACTTTACCGTTTTTGGGAAAAAAAAAGTGTCATTTTGTTTTCTCTTTATTTTATTTCGGGATTAGAGTTCTACATTCTATTTTCATCTTACCTTTAGCATAATTTTACTCCAACTCAACTCCACCTTTATGCCAACACTTTCCTCCTAACTTTCCACACTTTGCTGTCTTGTTTCTCTTTCCCTTTTCCAACTTTAGATTCTCCCTATTTTTCTTTATACCTGGTTAAAATTTCACCCCATTTATATATCTAATTTCAAATCCCCTACTACAAGTCCACACAAACCTCTCCCCTCTTGTCTTCACTAGCCAAAAAGTAGTTTTTTCTCTATGTCCTTTTGTTGCTATTTGCCTGAAAAGTGATTATATCGATTTTTTGAAATTTTTTGAGAGATTGTTTTAGTTTATTCTACTTGTTTTATTTTGCTTTTTGCTTGCTTTGTTTCCTACCTCTCTTTTCCCTCATCTCCCTCGATACCAGTTGCTATTTGCAATTTGCATTAATCTCTACGTACTGGTTGCTGGCCTTTATTGGGATTAGTGACTGTTCTATTGGAGTTGTCTCCTGACATCTATATTTTGTTCCTCTTTTCTCTCTTATTCACTTTCTTTTCTGACTTTTTTCTCTTCTTCTCTCCTACTCCTTTTTCTCCTTTTTATTTTCTTATTTTATTTTATTGTTCATTTATTTATCTTTTTTTTTCTCACTCTCCCAATTTGATTTTGGCACTTCTTTCTTTTCTTTCTTCCTCATTTTCCTCTTCTTCTTTCTCTATTTACCCCTAATTTGTCCTTCTTTGGTGGTCACCTTATTTGTGATTATTAACATCTTGAATACATTTCTACTCAGTGCCTTGTGTGCTGTACCTGGTCGTGTTGTAGTTTGTGCCTTTCAATCAACGTAGGAGAGAGCACTACATAACCAGACACCCAGAGAAGAAAGACCATGGGCAGAAAAAGAAACAGCCCACAAAAGACAGAAAGGCAGGTTTCACCAGAAAAGGAAGTAAACGAAATAGAACCACAAATAAGCCTACCAGAGAAAGAGTTCAGAGAAATTATCATAATGTGGTTGAAAAGAATAGAAGACAAATTTGACAATATCAGTAAGAGCCAAGAGGAAATGAAGAAGAACCTAGAGGAGGTGAAGAAGCATGAAGAAGAAATGCAGAAGAAACTAGAGGAGGTGCAGAATAAACAAGAAGAAATGAATAATGACATCACTGCTATAAAGAACTCAATAGAAAGCATCAAAAGTAGACTAGAAGAAGCAGAGGACCGCATCAGTGAGCTAGAAGATACGGTAGGAAAAAATACCCAAGTACAGCAGCTTCTAGAAAAAAAAAGTTAAAAACCAAGAGGAGAGTCTAAGGGAACTTTGGGATAACATGAAACAAAATAACATCCGCATAACTGGGGTTCCAGAAAGAGTGGAAACTGAACAAGGATTAGAGAATGTGTTTGAAGAAATAATGACAGAAAATTTCCCCAATATAGAAAAGAAAAAACCCACACAAGTCCAAGAAGCTCACAGAGTCCCAAGCAAAATGAACCCCAACAAACCAACACCGAGGCACATTATAATTAAATTGGCAAACACCGACGACAAAGTAAGAATCTTAAAAGCAGCCAGAGAGAAACAGAAAGTTACCTACAAAGGAACCCCCATAAGACTAGCTACTGACTTCTCAACAGAAACTCGTCAGGCCAGAAGAGAATGGAATGAAATATACAAAGTCATGCAAAGGAAGGGTCTGAATCCAAGAATACTGTACCCTGCAAGACTCTCAATCAAAATTGAAGGTGAAATCAAAAGCTTCACAGACAAAAAAGGACCAAGGGAATTTATTACCATCAAACCAGCAATGCAAGAAATGTTAAAAGGTCTGCTGTAATAAAAAGAAAGAGGAAGCGAAGAAGGAACTCGGGGGTAAGGACTAAAAATGGCAACAGATAAGTACTTATCAATAATAACTTTAAATGTAAACGGATTAAATGCTCCAATCAAAAGACATAGGGTAACTGATTGGATAAGAAAACATGATCCATATATCTGCTGTGTGTAAGAAACCCACCTTAGGAAAAGAGATGCACACAGATTGAGGGTGAAGGGATGGAACATGGTATTTCAGGCAAATGGAAATGAATAAAAAGCTGGGGTTGCAATACTTATATCTGACAAATTAGATCTCAAAGTGAAGGACATAACAAGACATAAAGAAGGCCACTTCATAATACTAAAGGGAACAATCCAACAAGAAGAAATAACTCCGGTAAACATATATGCACCCAATATAGGAGCACCTAAATACATTAAAAAAAACTCTTGGAGGATATTAAGGGAGAGATTGATAGCAATACAATCATAGTAGGAGATTTAATACCACACTGTCACCATTGGACAAATCCTCTAAACAAAAAATCACCAAAGAAACATCAATACTAAATGACTCACTAGACCAGATGGAATTAATTGACATCTTCAGAAGATTTCACCCCAAAGACACAGAATATACATTCTTCTCCAGTGCACATGGGTCATTTTCAAAGATAGATCATATGTTGGGTCATAAGAAAAGTCTCTTCAAATTCAAGAAGATAGAAATCATATCAAGCATTTTCTCAGACCACAGTGGCATAAAACTGGAAATCAACTATAGTAAAAACAGGGGAAATAAATCAAACACATGGAGACTAAACAGCATGCTTTTAAACAACGACTGGGTAACCAGAGAGATCAAGGAAGAAATAAAAAACATCATGGCAACAAATGACAATGTTAACACAACAATACAAAATTTATGGGACACAGTGAAAGCAGTCTTGAGAGGGAAGTTCATAGCCCTACAAGCCTACTGCAAAAAACAGGAAACAATGGTAATAAATCACCTAAACCTACAACTCAAAGAGCTAGAATGTGAGCAACAAGAAAAGCCCAGTGTACTCAGAAGGAAGGAAATAGTGAAGATCAGAGCGGAGATAAACAACTTGGAGACCAAAGAAACAATTCAAAAGATCAACAAAACAAAGAGCTGGTTCTTTGAAAGGATAAACAAGATTGATGGACCCCTAGCCAGGCTCACCAAGAAGCAAAGAGAGAAGACCCAAATAAACAAAATCAGAAATGAAAGAGGAGAAATAACAACAGACCCTGTGGAAATACAAAGGATTGTTAAAAAATACTATGAACAACTCTATTCCAACAAATTGGACAACCTGCAAGAAATGGACATTTTCCTAGAAAAATATAACCTCCCAAAACTCAATGAGGAGGAAGCCAAACTTCTCAATCGTCCAATAACTATGGAAGAAATTGAAGCAGTAATCAAAAAGCTTCCAGCAAATAAAAGCCCGGGTCCAGATGGCTACACAGGAGAGTTTTACCAAACATTCAAGGAAGAATTAAAACCTATCCTCCTCAGACTATTCAAAAACATTCAAGAAGAAGGAATACTACCAAACACCTTCTATGAAGCCAGCATCACCCTAATACCAAAACCAGATAAAGACAACACAATGAAAGAGAATTATAGGCCAATATCTCTCATGAACATAGATGCCAAAATCCTCAACAAAATTCTAGCAAACTGGATCCAGCAGTACATCAGAAAGATCATACACCATGACCAAGCAGGATTCATCCCAGGAATGCAGGGATGGTTCAATATCCGCAAATCAATAAATGTGATACATCACATAAACATATTGAGAGATAAAAATCACATAGTCATATCAATTGATGCAGAAAAAGCATTTGACAAAATCCAACACCCTTTCTTGATAAAAACTCTCAGCAAAGTGGGAATAGAAGGATCATACCTCAACATCATAAAAGCCATATATGATAAACCCACAGCTAACATCATACTCAATGGGCAAAAACTAAAACCATTTCCCCTAAGAACAGGAACAAGACAGGGATGCCCACTCTCACCTCTCCTGTTCGACATAGTACTGGAAATATTAGCCATTGCAATTAGACAACAAGAAGAAATCAAAGGCATCCAAATTGGAAAAGAAGAAGTAAAACTGTCCTTATTTGCAGATGACATGATATTGTACATAAAACACCCAAAGGACTCCATTCCAAAACTAATTGACTTAATTAATGAATTCGGCAATGTAGCAGGATACAAAATTAATGCTAAGAAGTCTGTGGCATTTCTATACACTAACAGTGAAATTATAGTAAGAGAAACTAAAAAAGCAATCCAATTTACCATCGCACCAAAAAAATTAAGATACCTAGGAATAAACCTAACTAAAGAGGTAAAAGACCTTTATGCAGAAAACTACAGGACACTGAAAAAAAGAGATAGAGGAAGATGTTAACAGATGGAAGAGCATACCATGCTCATGGATTGGGAAAATCAACATCATTAACATGTCCATACTACCCAAAGCAATCGACAGATTCAACGCACTACCCATTAAAATACCAACGACATATTTCACAGACCTAGAAAGAATTCTTCATAGATTCATCTGGAACAAAAAAAGACCACGGATAGCTACAGCAATTCTGAGAAAAAAGAATAAAGTAGGTGGGATCTCAATACCAGACTTCAAGCTATACTACAAAGCAACTGTTCTCAAAACAGCCTGGTACTGGCACAAGAACAGACATATAGATCAATGGAATAGAATAGAGAACCCAGATATCCACCCAAACCACTATGCTCAATTAATATTTGACAAAGGAGGCATGAACATTCAATGGAACCAAGATAGCCTCTTTAATAAATGGTGTTGGGAAAATTGGACAGATACATGCAAAAAATTGAAACTGGACCACCAACTTACACCAAATACAAAAGTAAACTCAAAATGGATACAGGACTTAAACATTAGAAGGGAAACCATAAAAATACTAGAGGAATCCACAGGCAGCACAATCTCAGATATATGCCGAAAGAACTTCTTCACTGATACTGCTCCAAAGGCAATGGAAGCTAAAGAAAAAATAAACAAATGGGACTACATCAAAATAAAAAGCTTTTGCACAGCAAAAGAAACCATCAACAAAAAACAAGAAAGATCAATGCATGGGAGAACATATTTGCAAATGCTATCACTGATAAAGGTTTAATCTCCAAAATCTACAACCAACTTATACAACTTAATAAAAGGATCCAATAAAAAAAATGGGCAATGGACCTAAAAAGAACCTTTTTGAAAGACGACAGAAGGAAGGCCAAGAGACACATGAAAACATGTTCAAAGTCATTAATCATCCGAGAGATGCAAATCAAAACGACAATGCGATACCATCTTACACCTGTCAGAATGGCAATCATCAACAAATCAACAAACGACAAGTGTTGGCGAGGATGCGGAGAAAAAGGAACCCTTGTGCACACTTGGTGGGAATGCAGACTGGTGCAGCCACTGTGGAGAACAGTATGGAGTTTCCTCAAAAAACTAAAAATGGATCTCCCATTTGACCCTGTATTCCCACTCTTAGGAATTTATCCTAAGAAATTACAAACACCAATCAGAAAGGATTTATGCACCGCTATGTTCATAACAGCACAATTTGCAATAGCCACAATTTGGAAACAGCCTAGGTTCCCGTCAGCAGATGAGTGGATCAGAAAACTGTGGTACATCTACACAGTGGAATTCTATGCAGCCATTAAAAAGAAGGAATTCTTACCATTTGCAGCAACCTGGTTGGAACTGGAGAGCCTTATGCTTAGTGAAATAAGCCAGTCAATGAAGGAGAAGCACCACATGATCTCACTCACTTGTGAATAATAAAGAACATTGTAAACTGATGAACAAAAGGATAGATACAGAGACAGTAAAGCTTCAAACAGACTGTGAAATTACAGCAGGAAGATTAAAGTTAGGTGAGGTAGATAAGAGATCAATCAAAGGACTTGTATCTATGCATATAATCATAACCAATGAACATAGACACTGGGGGGTTGGGGTATGCCTGGGAGGGAGGGGGTGCAATGGGGAGATATGTATAAAAAATTAATTAAAAAAATCAACATAATAAAGAAATAGTTGGAAACCATTTTTAAAATATGAGAAGAAAATAAAGGTGAATGTAAGTTTTCTTTCTTTGTTTTACCAGATCAAAAGCCTTCAGAATACGCTGTCTGGTTTAAATCGTCAGTTTACTCTCAAGGACAGTGGATTTAGATAGAAGGTTTGGAGAAAAATTAAGATCTAACAAGAAGGAAAAGATGGAGAATTTAAGGCTAGGGCAGAGATGCTAAAATTACAACAACGGGATAACCAATGATTTCAGATGTATTAAAAAGTTATCAGAAAGGGCATTCAAATTGCCCATTTCAGTGATCAAAACCAAAGAAGACTATTAAAACCAAAGAGGTAGATGCTGAGTTTAGGAAAAAGAATGGCTTTGTGAGAGATAAAACTCTCAATGATTCCTGAGGGAGATTACACATCCTTTAGGAACACTGAAAACTGTCCATTTGGAAAGGTCTAGGTATTCAGCTTCCTGCAGAAATGAGGATGCACCATTTTGTTTTCCATGAATGTGTCCAGTTCTATAGTTTAATGACATTATCTTATATTCCTCATAACATTACATAATATCCTGAAAAACACAATACACTCTATGTTTATTTAATATCGTCAGCTTATCCTATGAAGGAAAATATTACAACAACTTTAAACTTTCCTACAGAAGGTACATTTGTATCTTCCACCATTTTTGTGTCCACCAGCCAGCTCCTCCTCAATTTCTCTGCAAATTCTAATAAATATGGAGCGCCAAAAAATACACAACCCATCAATAAGTACCCAAGAAATACCAGGTCAAAATAGACAGATTACTCCATGGCTTCTGTATGTCATACATCTATTAATACATTCTAGGATCATGTTAACACTTTTAATAACCGCACCAGGCTGCTGACTCACATTCGGGCATGTTTCTACTTCCTTCATACCTACATAATTATTCCCTTTCTTGTGTCAGCCTGGCTTGTTTTCTTCTCTAATCTCATCCTGTTTAGCTTAGCCAATTTTTCTCAATTTTCAAGTGTCTGTTGAAAATTGTCGTCTTGGTTCCCATGGATTAGCAACACTAGCAAAATGAGGACCTTCTTTTCTAACTTTCAAATAATCAAGGGATAAAGAAGTTAGAGGGAAGCTCAATAATGAGTTTCAATCATGTACAAGGCTCTCTGCTAGGTGTTAGGAGTAAGACCAACATGATTCCCACTTCCTGATAGATACAGGCTGTTAGAGATAAGTAAATAGAATCAGTGATAAGGATTAGGATAGGAAGATAAAATGTCAATAGGACAAAGTGAACCTTTGAGCACAAGGAGGAGGATGGATCTAGAGGCTGTGACTGCATGTTATTATGCCACCTTGACCTCTAAAGAGAAGGCTGCAGAAGAGGGAGAGGCAAAAAGACTGAGAATTTGCACAAATATATAAAATTAACCCCTTTAATCTTCACAACAACCCTGTAGGGAAAGTAATGTTATCCCAACTTTACTGATGAAGAAATTCAATATTTAATAAGATAGCTAACTTATCTGAAGGTCATACACCTCTAGCTAATAAGTAACAGAATTGGATTTCCAAGTCAGGTCTATATGACTCCAAAGTTCATGTATAAGACCATGTTGCTTTTAAAACATTCTCTATGCTTCTGGTTTATTAACACACATACAAATGATTTGTGGAAAGAAATCCAAAATTTCAGAAGTCCAGATAATGAGTGTTCCTTTTAGTTTATGTGACATTCAGTCAAAATAGAACCACAAGTTGATTTGACATTATTTCATCTTAAATTATTCTGAAAACTTTCTGAGACTAGAGTTCAGGAAGCCAACTACCCAGTGACTTGCTAGTTATGTTACCAGGGCCTGAGGATATAATACTGCATCCATAACTTCAAGAGCCATTCTTTTTCTTCAAGTTTTTTAAAAAAGGTACCATATGTTTCCATCTTTGGGTACTCTCGTTTTCTGCAGAAAATATTATAATAATAGTTGAAAACACTTAACAACTTCAGAAGTAACATGAGTATCTATTTTCATGGTTCAATGATAGTAGTTTCCTGTCATAAGCAGGTAGCTAATAATTAATATGTATTTAAATAGGAAAAGGAAAAAATCCAGAAAATCAACCTAGCCCATAGAATTTTTAACAGATGTTATCTGAAATTCTATGTTCAACTCCTGTCACTATCATTCATCTTATAAGTACAATATTTAAGCTAACTCCTGCAATGGGTCACTGAAAAGGGCCTAAAAGTGGCAGTGTACCAAGAATAATAGTTTTCTCAATTCTGTACGTGACAGGGAACTTGTTATCCATCTGTCCATTTCTATGGTTTCCATTGGTTGGCTCAGGGAATGATCCAGTTATTATCAACACAACCATATTCAGCACTCAGGGTTTTCTTCATAGATAATATTCTAATAAATTTCTAAAAATACTCCCTTTCTTTAAAAGCCTATCAATATGGAATTTAAATCAGCACAACCACATCAGAAAAATCAATGTTTACTAAAACTTAACATGCATACCCTATGACCCAGCAGCAGAAATGTCTACATATGTTCACCCACAGATATGCACCAAAAAGTTTGTAGCAGTGTGCTTTGTAATGTCTAGAAGTAGAAACTATTGCAATGTTCAACTACAGTAGAATTAGTAAACGTTCTGCATTCACACAGTAGAATAGTTTACAGTATTGGGAATGAATAATGACAATGCTGGAGATGGATCTCACAAACTTCATGATGTGAAAGAAGCCAGACATACACAAAAACAGCATATACTGCATGATTCCACATATGCAAAGAACAGAAAGAAGCAAAAGTAATGCATTCTATTAGAAATCTGGATAATTGTGACCCTTATAAAGAGAGATGGTAGGATGAGGATGGCATCTAAGGTACTGGTAATCGGGATATTAATTTATTGAATGTGTGCCAATTTTGTGAAAATTAATTGACTTACTTTTCTGTATATGTATTATACTGCAATAGAAAGTTTTAAAGCCCACAATGGCTTGAAATGTTAAGAGCTAATATTGGGGAGATTAAAGTGGACTATATAAAATATTACCTGTGAAATAGAAAAGTTTGGAGTAACAATCTACATTATAAACAACACAGGCTTAAATGTCTATTTAAAGATAAAACCAGATCCCTTGTTCTTCTAGAATTCATGAGGTTCTCACAACTCCCTACATATTGCTCCCGGTCTTTATTCTGGCTGCCACAGCCAATCCACTCCCCTCTGGTCATAAATAATGTTCCACTTCTGCTAAAAGGCTGCCCTCACTCTTGAAAGATATGCCCTGGCTTAGGGCCTTCAAAGAAAGACACTTTTCTACCAGCCTCAGCTATTCTCTGCCTGGCCTTTAAACATGCTTCACTGGTCATACAATCACCTCTTCTCCTTGCAGGTCACTTTGGGAAATCATTCTTGCAATGACCTCTCTCTCTGACATTTTTTAGTTTGTCTCCCGTGGCAATTAAGAGTAGGGAACTGTTTCACATATTGATATAAATTCATCCAAATGTACACTTGATTTTGTTGGCAGTTAATGCTTTCTTTTTGTTTTTACTATTTCCTATGAGGGCCATTTCCCATTCATAGCTCATTTACTGACACACCTGAGTCCCCAAAAGAGCCAAATTATAACTGCTTCAGGTGGCCAGCACCTTCCACATATTCTGGTTCTCTTTGATAAATTATCACACAGTAGCCCCTCAGTAAGCTGCTTATCTAGAGTGTCATGATGACAATTTTATAATATTAAAAATGAATGTATCTTAAGAGAAGCCAATATAACTCTCATAAGGAAAAAGAATCTAATAGGGACACCTACTGTGTGCAGAACATTATGCCCAGTATTTTCCTGTATATTATTAGTTTCAGTCCTTATACAACCTTATAAAATAGATATTATAACCTCCCTTTTGCAGATAGAAAAAAGAGAGTTTTAGGATTTAAATATACAGTTCCAAATCACACAATATGTAAGAAGCAGAGCAAGGCATTAAACAAGGCATCAGCCAATGATTTTTTTTTGAAGATTAACAAGTATTTTAGGTTTTTTTGAGTCACACAAGTTTCTTGTCATATATTTTTCTTTGTTTCTTTCTTGATTTGTTTGCTTTTATAACCCTTTAAAAAGATAAAAAATACTATTTTTAACTGCTTGCCTGGACTTGGTCCAAAGATGGTAATTTGTAGATGCTTATCTTAAGAAGTTGGGAGAGTTTCCAGCTTTCAGCTCCAAGAAGGCTTAGGTGCAACTTTCTTTGGTCGTTCCAAATCCAGGTTCATCTAATACCAGCAGCCTCCACCATGCCACTGAAGTTCCACCCCAAGGAGATCAAAGCCATATATCTGTTGTGCACTGGTGAGGAAGTCAGTGCCACATCTACCCTACTCCCAAGACCAGCCCTCTAGGTCTGTCTCCCAAAAAAGGTTAGTAAAGACATTGCCAAAGCAAATGATGATTGGAAGGACCTGAGAATTAATTACAGTGAAATGGACCAATCAGAACAGACAGGCACAGTTTGAGGTAATGCCTTCTGTCTCAGTTTGATCACCAAAGCCTTCAAAGAACCACCAAGAGAAAAGAGAAGTATAAAACAAACAAAAAAATACGAAAAATTCTTAAGCACAGTAGAAATACCACTTTTGATTAGATTGTCAACAGATGCAGTGTTGAATGTTAGCTAGAGAACTCTCTGGAACCATTAAAGAGATTCTGGGAACTGCCTAGTCTATGTGCTGCAGTGTTGATGGCCGCCACCTCCATGGCATCATAGATGATATCAGCAGTGATGCAGTGGATACCCAACTAGTTAAGAATTACAAAGGAGAATATTTCCGTTAAAGATCATTTGACAACCAAATTAAAAGAAGTCAGAATAAAATGTGATTAAAGAATGTACTCTAAATTTTGGTCTAAGTGTAAGCCCTAATATCATTATTTACTAGCTAACAGTTTTGAAGAGCTTATGAAGTACACAAGGGGATCTATTCAATAAACTTGAAAAGCTCAGAGGGGCCATACTGCATGCCTGACAAGCTCAGAGACCAAAAGTAACCACACAGTTTAGTCTGATCACAAATTCCTAAGTGGGCAGGTCATAGTAGTAGTCACATCCCAGGCCAATAGTGTCTTTAACAAAGGTCAGTCTTTATCTTAAGTGAAACTTATCCATTGTCCTTATGCATGTAGGAGAAGATATTTTTGAAATGACAGAATAATTTTTTTCCTATTACTTGAAGAACAACCATAGGCACCAGAACAGAGGAATATTAGAGCATGAGACCACAGAAACCCTCATTATTATCTTGATCCCCATATTCCATCTCTATATGCTGTAATGTTATTAACTATCTCATATCCTCCATGTAAAAGAAGTATATATTTCTCCATTTTATCCAATCCTAGAGACTTCTGCTTGGCTTTCTTCTGCCCTCTTAATCTACCACCAGTGGATTTCATACAACTTTCCTTATATCTGGTCCTTTGATTCTAATGTATAAAATAAGCTACAGCACTGCCTTTCTCCAAAGCATTTTCTTAATCCATTGAGATTTTTCTTCCCAGCTCATGTTGTCAGTTTGGATTAAATTAAATCACAAAATTTCTCTACATGTTTGAACACTTCTTTTATCAACAGTACTACACAGTATTTTAGGTATTTTACATGCATTTACTTATTTAATACTCACAACTCTGTGAGATAGGTAGGTTCTGTTATTTTCCCAATTCTGCATATCTGGAAACTGAGGCCCAGAGTAGTTAAAAAACTCACCCAAGTTACACACAGTAAGTAATTGTTATAGCTACAAAACCCATGTTTTTCAACCACTATGTTAATATTATTTAAGCCACCCATAAGCTATTTGAACAGGATAATTGGATTGCATTTGTACAAAGGAGACTTTTTAGTTATTTTTAATGATCCTTTTAGTCTTGCAAGAAAAGGACTCAGTAATGGAAGCTATTGTAACTGGGACTGAAGTTTCAAAATTCTAGAAGGTGTCATTATCTAAGGTTCTATAGGTTCATGGCAAGCAGAACCTAGACAGAACAACTATCCCAATGCAAAGGGATAGACTAAGTTTAACTTTAATTAATCAAAGTCGAAGAAGCCCAAGGTACAATTGGAACTCAAGGTAAGAACAGTTGTAGAACTAGGTGAGAGATAACTGAGAGGCATCCAAGTGGACAGGCCCTGGGTATCAGGACCTACAGCTAAGCATCACAGCATCTGGTTCAGGGGCCAGCCCTGGAATATTTGAAATTTCCCCACATCAATCTTGAGTGATTAGTGAGACTGATTCAGTTCTAAGTTGCAGAATTATTGCATCAGTAATGGTAGCTCTTTGTCCTAGGTCTGCATTGTACTCATGGGAAAAAGGATCATCCTAAAAGGCAAGGTCAATTATGTCCACCTACTATAATTAAAGATCTACAGAGACAGAGGAAAATCCTTCAAATACATGGAACTTAAAGTTCTTTAAAATCCAAAGTAACAAATATTGCTATTTATTGCTATTGTGATTAATCTGTTATTAACCAGATAATGTCAAGGTTATCAAAAAGGAAAGGAAGGAAAAGGAAAAGAAAAGGGCAACTGTAGTCTTGTGTTGTAATAAATTGCAATGGCCTAACAGGCCTATGTGATCTGCCTCCTAAGGTTCCCACAACATGAGACTCTTTGTGCAGGTTGTCCCCTTCCCCTGAAATACTTGTCACCATCCCCTTTGTGACTGAGCTTACATTTTTTCACATTCTATTTTATTTTTGCTGTCAGATTTATCATGCTTTTAATTATACCTATTTTTATTGCCTATTTCCCTGGCTAGACTGTAAGCTCCATGAAAGCAGAGACTATATTTGTTTAGTTCATTATGGTAACTCCACCCACTGCTGAGCTGTTTCATAAATTTACCCTTTGCAATGATTTGTTAGGAATAAATCTCAACTGGTAGGGCATTGAAAGGCCTAAATATTATTTCTCTCCTCAGACTGAACAAAAACTTCCTGAGGCAAAGAAATATGTACTACAAATACAAACTATCTGTCGGTAGTCTTATGTAACAATACTAGGAAAATCATAAGACATGGGATAAATAGAGTATCATAATGTTATTTATACCAAAATGTGCCCACAAATTCCCTGGGACAGAGAAGGGACTATATATATAACAAAAAGATTTTGCTGATAAACAAATAGCAAGAATGTTTCTGCCTTCCACACAGTAAACATTATGCTTCTTTCTTTTGCTTGCTGGTGAAAAAATTTACCCAAACAATCAGTCCTGGGATTTTTTCCTTCTATTTTTGACTTAAGAGGACTATAATTTATGACATAGACTACCTGGCATCTTTGTAGTACTCAAAGTCCACATTGTCTATCACTGCTTAAATAGCAAGGGCATCTCTGGCATTCCAAATGCATATAAAGTAATCAATATAGAAAAAGAACAAATTAATCGAAAGTTATGTAATCTTATACCCTGAAAAGGACCTGATTAAATCTCCATCCTTTGTACCTATTTTCTAATCTTGGATAGTACAGGTGTTTACAATTTTTTGTGAGTTGACCTCATGTGACCCAAGGATAGTTTTAATTGCTTACCAAATATGATTTTATGAACAAGATAAAGATATTGTGAATGTATATCAAACACCTTTGAAATACAGAAAGCCATTCAAGATGGAATTTTTAGTTAGGTTGCTACTCTTTCTTTAGAGTCTAATTGATTTTCTTGACATCTCTTTAGCCTGGCAAACTGCCTGCCTAAGTACTTTATCTGACCTTCAGGCTGTTTGCCAGGTATTGATCCAGTACCTACAATGGCTGTGTTGTACCAGCTCTTCCAACTTTGATAAGAGCTAATGTACTAGCACCAGGCAGACAGGAAGTCAATGGTCTAAAATTTCTCTCATCCTCTTCTTTTACCTGCATTTTCCTTTCTTCTTATGCAAGAATTTCAAGTTCTATCAAAATCAGATCTGAAGATCTGATGGACATTTGGGTTCAATTTATCTTCTGTGGACTTTTTAAAATCTCACCTTAGAAGAGCTGTCTGAGCAACAATAAATAAAAATGTTTAGAAATATTAGATTTCTTGCTGAAGTTAAAATATATTATCATGATGGTTTTCCTTTTTAAAAAAATTAAATATGAGTTATAGTGATGCTTAGGGAGGATATAGATAAACTGCATGGCATAGAATGAGAGAGACTACGGAGTAAGGGGTCTGGAAATCATGCAATAAATAAAACAATAAA
The DNA here is from genome assembly GCA_011751065.1 of Lasiurus cinereus. Classification (NCBI taxonomy): domain Eukaryota; kingdom Metazoa; phylum Chordata; class Mammalia; order Chiroptera; family Vespertilionidae; genus Lasiurus; species Lasiurus cinereus. The sequence goes on along the minus strand of JAAGEH010000393.1, from coordinate 37,394,305 downwards.
AGAAAATGGGATATTTTAGTTAGCCATAAGAATAGCATTCTTGGGAAGAGCAATGTGTTAACCCTATGATATTTATATTTGTAAGGTAATGTGACTATAAGTATTCATCTGTAGATAGATCTCATGTTTTTTATGCTTTGCCTTGACAGTAAATTTTAGGAAAGCACTTTCATTGAACAAATGACCATGTGCAGGCTGAGGAGATCCTCTCCAATAAAATTACTCATGAGACCAGGTTGGAATCCTTGGAGATTGAGAAAACAAAGCAGAAATGTTGAAATAAGCCCCTGGGGAAACAGAGTATTTTAGTGAGAATATATTTTGTACTTAGAAGATAATTTGAGATTGAGAACATTGATTCCCTGGTAAACACACTCTGCCCTTTGTCATCTAACTTCAACCAAAACAGTTGGAAGATTTAGAGACTTCATAATGTCTTTACAAAGAGCAAATCGGTGTTGACTGGTGCCTAGTTTGTCTAATTCAAGTTCTTTTGTAGCTTGGAACAGAGAGAAAGCCATGAAAAGTTTACTTTTAAGTTGCCAACCAGAGGGAAGCAATTCTGAGAATAAACAAACACATTCACATTCATCATCCTCAGAATGCCTCTTCAAGCAATCTACATCCAAAGTCATTTCAAACAGTGGGGTGAAGATTGAGCTGATGACCGGCCATGGTGGGAAAGGGGCAGAGTCCCACAGAGCAGACGTAAGTGGAAAACTGCAGAGGGTCCTGCAGGAGTGGCTGCAGGTAGAAGAGGTTCAGAAGGTTCCACCGAGCTGCCATGGATGGGGAGGGATGCAGGATCCCACAGGGCTGGCTTGCAGAGCAGGAGGTGCAGAGCATTTCCCAGAGCTAGTTTGCATAAACCCAAGGAAGTTTGCTAAGAAAAGAGCCTGGATATTTATCTCCACCCATACTAATCAAGGGCCCCTGAAAACAATCATCTGTTAGGCTCACCAGCCCAAGCAATATTGCAAATAAGACTGGAGGACAGACTTTTTAGCTGCTTCCAAAACCATGGGAGCTTTTTGAATCTTAAATACTAAAGAGTTGAGACACTAATGATTAATCCATTAGGAGAGGCAAGGGGAACCCGCTAAGAAGAGAAGCAATATTAAGTGAAAGCAGAAGAGGGATAAACAATGTGAAGACCTAGAAATGCCTTTAGATAACTGCACACTCTATGCTGGCATAGGATCCCATTCCTGGCAGGCTTTTTGGACAAGACAGCTTTGCCAAATCCATGGCTGTTGGGGAGGAAATGTTAAATAGAAAAGTAATGAATAAGAAGTGATGATTATTCCAGGTTGTTTTGTTAATTATCAGTTAAATCACTTCTGCTATTGTGATTACAAGCATGTTTTTCTCTGGGACAACTGGAGGCAAAAAGACCTTGAAAACAAGGAGAGGCAATCAACTGAAATTTGGCATAAAAAAAAAAGAGTTCAGACAAATACATCCAAGGGAATAAATATTACAAAATGATAGAAAGTCTGAAAATGCACCATTGCTGGGAGGACCAGAAGGGTGGCCAACATGGCAGGAATGTGTGCATGGCAAAGCAACAGAGAGCTCTTGCTGCACGTTTTGTCTGTGGATCATGTGGATGAGGCAAAGACTTTATTTACCTGCTACAGGAAAAATCTATGGGATTAGATATAACATATCAGATTATGGGTTTGCATTTATGTCCCAAGTAGATCCCTGGAAAGGCTCTGGGGTGTTTATCTAAGGCATCCCTTGAGATAAACTTTAACTGTGCAGGTTGGGACATTCAAGTAGTTACCAGTGAAGAGGCTGCTCTTACTCAAGCAGGACCAAGGGCAGGCTTAGTACCAAAAAGACAGAAGACCTTAATTTAAATTTTAAGCATACACAAATTAATTCAATTAATTGCTGGAGGAATTACACCACATGAAACATATACATTTGCAAATCACACAGCTTTTTATTACACAAATTCCTGAGTGGCTGTGGGCACAAGCTTAGTTAGTGATCCCCGTGGTGTTGTCCTCTGTGTTCTAGCAGCTGGGCTGGGCTGGTCCAGCTACAGGGGGCTTGCGTTCTTATCTCAAGAGCTCAGTCCCATCTCAATTGGGGATTATTGGCTGTTCTTCTATCATCTGGCAGGAAAAGGAGAATGGAGCAACATCACTTGTCAGACCAACAAAGGGACAGGCCTTTATAATATCTCGACAAGACAAGCATCGTTCTCTGGCAGGGGTCCATATATAAAGCTTATTCGTACATGCAACAGCTCAGGTGGCTATCAATGATTTATGTCAATGCACATATGTTCATCTTAAACCTGGTGAGGGGGCTAAGGAGAGTACATCATTCAGGCAAGTGTTTATCTTGAAACAAGTCACTCTGCATCAGTTCAAGTACTTATCTCTGGGGTACACATGCTTCAGAGAAGTGGAAAATGTACCTTTAATATCACACTTTAAGTTTTAAGGGAAGTTAACTTAAACATTTTTTAACTTTTCTAACATTCTTTAAGCATTTTTAAATATTTATATTTTACTACAACAATTAAAAAAATAGGACAGAAAAAAACAGAGAGAGGTATAAGAAATTTAGTAAATGACAAATAATCAAATCTGATGGGATCCCTCCTCAAAAAATAATCATCAGGCCACAGTCTAAAATGGAGAATGGAAAGATAAAGTGGGATCCAAAAGATGAATAATAAAAAAGGTGGAAAGAAGTTAAAATGTTGTTTATAAAGCTACCTCTCAAGGGCATGAAAAAATCACTTGACCTCTTTGGACCTCAGTTATAAAGGGAGATTTGTAGATGACATTCTTGTTAAGGCCTCTTCTAGTGCCAAATGCCTATGCCCAAAGCAAAATTTAAAATTCAGCTTCTTCTAAATCAAGCTCCAACCTCACCTTGGGGAATTCTTCTCTGATATATATCTGGTTTCACTCAGTTGGACCCTTTCCTCATATCCACAAAAGGTCATCTGATTATACTACCTAGTTATGAACAGTACATTTGCCTTATTTTTAAATGAGGACTGGAAAGAGAATGAACTGGAAATTAGAAGCTCTGGCCTCTGGTTCTGGCTCCTTCACAGACACAGGATGAATCCCTCTGACCCCCCAAAAAATGGGTCAGATTAAGTTACCACTCAGATTCTTGCCTTTTCTCCTTACTGATCATGTTCTAGTTCTCAGGCCTTCAAATGAGTTATTAGTTATGTGTCATTTAACAATGAGAAGGCAACCACTGAGTAGAAAAAGGGCCAGGTCTCTTGCATTCTAATTCTCTATCTAATCTATGACGTGATAGCTAGAGGACAGAAAGTATGTGGCACAAAAGAAAATAGTAATAATAGACCAAAAGATGAAGTACTTCCCAGATTGGTGACTCACTCCATTACCAACCAGTCTCCAGAGAAAGGAAGAGTCACTTTTCTGGGAGACACTTTAAATGAGATCTGAAAGAAGGAAGACAGAACAGTCAACAATTGACTATCCTCCTCCAGTGCTCAGAGAAGCTGGCCTCCATATTTCCTCATGTCTGATGTCCATAGCAGTCATCTCTGGCTAGTGCTGACTTGGAGACCACTAGAGACAGCCTCTGCATCTCCACCCAGCAATTCTCCAGTTTTCTGTTTCCTCCATGTCATTCCTGCAGCAGGTGGGCCACTCTACACCATGTAGTCCTCTTAGGTGTCCTGTCAGGCAAAGCTGGTTTATTTAAGGCCATGCTGGCAGCTAAGCCTAAAGAGCCTGCTGCCTGTGCTGTTAACCTTGCCAAATTACGCTGCATCTATTTTTTTTTTATTTTCAATTATTCCTAGAAATATCAATTCTGGAAAACTGTTTTCCCACATAAGGTTTTGGCAGCCAATCCTCATACATAGTTACCTCATTCTTAGCCCTACTGCCATCTGAGAACACACCAGGAAAAATCTGTATACCTGTAGAGAGAATCAATGCATAGAGACTGAAGGATCGGATGGCCTCTTCTTCCTGACAGGGTTATGTAGGAAAGTTCCTCATGGCATTAAAGATCATTAGTGCTGTCAGAGACATGAATCATCACCTAGTCCAGACCTATCACTTCACATGCAAGGAAGCTGAGGCTGTGCCGAGTGAAGTCCCTTCTGTACATTATATCTAAAAATATCTGCAAATATATGAATGAATAGATATATAATTACTTAATTAATTAATTAATTAAATTAGATATATAGAGAAATTCAGAAATGAAATTGGGAAGACAAAATGTACACTTGAGGAACACAAAGTAAAGTCAGAGGAAGAAGGAGACATCTTTGTAACTAAGTCTTAGTCTATCTGGACTGCTCTAACAGAATATGATAGAAAACTGGATAGTTATAAACAACTGAAATTTCTTTCTCATAGTTTTGGAACTGAAAGTCCAAGACCAAGGTGTTGGCAGATGCAATATCTGGTGAGAGCTCAATTACTAGTTCATAGATGGCATCTGCTGGTGGTGTTCTCACATGGCAGAAAAATGAGTGAGCTCCCTGAGGTCTTTATTAGGGCACTAATCCCACTTATAAAGGTTTCATCTTGATGACCTAATCACCTCTCAAAGGCCCCACTTCCTAATATCATCACATTAGAGGTTATGATTTCAATATATGAATGCTACGGGGTAATGGGGGACACAAACATTCAGTCCAGGATACTAAATAAAGGACATCCACTCCTCTCTTGCTCCCCTCAGGTCAAAATGTGAGCACTGGTTGTCATTCCTGATTTTTTTCTGACAATCAGCATTGTCAGAAAACAAGCTGTTCATGACTTTTAAATTATTAACAATTAACAAAAAGTGAGAACTCAAAAGTGCCTTGGGAAGCATATGGTCAGATCCTCATATTTTAGAGATGAGAGACTAAGACCTGAAAAAAGAAAAATGACTTTTCCTGATTATCCAATGGCTTTGGAATGGTCATACACGCCAAAAAAAAAAAAGCAATTTTTTTTCCTATTGAAATAAGTCCAAAACATGCGCAGGCACACATGTATACTCATGCATTCATACCTACTGCAGGTATAAGAAGTTACTAAATATACTATTTCAACAGCTTGGGTTTTACAAGTTGATTTTTTTACAAGGTGTTTGTGGTTCCTAAAAATGTGTTAGGCTCTCTTCTTTTTTCTTCTTCTGAGGTTTATTTAATTTAACAAAAATCTTAAATATCAAAAAACTGAATTGGTCAAGGCAGTTATTGCAGGGTTACTTTCTACCTTCAAATCCAAATCATGGACAGTGAATTCAACCCTGGCTGTGTGATGTCAGGTCACCTCCTTTGGCCAATAGTGTTCAAAATAAAGTGAATAGAAGCCAAAGTGGCTGCCCAGAGACTCTGCAGAAGTTGTGCCAATGGGTGTCCATCTCCACACTTTATTAGAAGGAATTCCCTTTGACACTAATGGGAATTAAGAACAATATCCTATTAGGGGGTCTTGTAGGTGGTAAAGAAGCACTCCTCTCACGGTTATTCATTGGGCCTTGTGATGAGTTACTAAACTGGTAACTTAGCACAGAGAATCCATAATACACATCTCTACCTCATGTAGAAAAGAAGCTCTTCCAGAAAACCAGACATCTATTGAAAAAAACTAAGGGGTGACCTGGAGGAATTCAAAGGACCTCACATAGTGATTTCATTTCCTCTAAAACTTTACTCATCATCTTCTTCTGGTATCCCCTCCACTCATCATCAGCAATAACATTCATTGCAAAGAAGTGTGCTAGGAACTGAGTTGGATGCAATCCTGAGACCTTCCTCACAGAATTGACAATCTGATGAACACAAAATGTGAACACAAAAAAGCTAGATGATTATATACTATAATAATCAAAGCACCAAATAAGTTAGTAAAGCTATAATTAATAATTAGGAGGTGCAGAGAAGGAGATTGTGGTAAATTTCAATGAATTATGAAGCCCTTCCTTTGCAGGAATTTAAATCTTTTCCTACATTTGATTCTTGTTTTATTATTCAGGTCAGATTTATAATTTACCTCCACAACAGAAGAAAAAAAAATATATATATATGATGAAAGCAGAAGAATCTGGAACAAAAAGTAGGAATATGGATTCTAAAATATGGTTTGAGCACCTACTGTGTAACCATGAAAGAAAATAAAACAATGTACAGTTGAATAACTGGCCCCACCTTAAGAGTTAAATCTGGGAGAGAATCCAAGATGGCAGCATAGGTAAACAGTTACACTGCTGCCTCGCATAACAATTTCAAAACTACAACTAAAAGATAGAACGGACATCATCCAGAACCACAAGAAAGCTGACAGAGTGGAAATTCTACAACTAGAAGGAAAGAGAGGGGCCCACAGAGATCCAGAGGAGCTGCAAAAAGCTGAGGTATGGAGACATGTGCATGGAGAGAGTGGGTACCGGAGAACCTGGCTGGCTTTCTCTGGCAGGAGGGAGACAGAGACTCTCAAAGGCATTGAACTCCTTATCCTACGACACTAAACCCCAGATCCAGCCAAAATTCATATGGGGGGAGTGTGGACTGTGAAAACGAAGAAGTGCAAGGAAATTTAGGGGAGTCGCAAAAAGATCAAAAGACTGGTGGCGCTCATGGCACTGTGCACAGAGGACCGACTGCTGATTGTGCCGCTGGCTTTCACGAGTGGGCGGGAGACAGACCCTCCCAATTGTGCCACTTCTAACTCCACTAAACCCCAGTTTCGGGCAAAACCCTGGGGACCAAGACTTGTGTGGTCCCTGAGCACAGGGGAGCCGGAGAGACAGCAGTCTAGAGGCACTGCGAGAGAGCTCGTGCGCGCACAGTGACTGCTCCAGTGATTACCCAGTCTCTGGAGACTCAGGGGCCGTGGAAGGCGGGGCCCACTGGAAGGCAAGGCAATCCCTTAAGCCCTGAGACTCCACGCATCCCAACCTCAACAGAGAGGCTTTTGCAGGTTTTCAAGTCTGGTATCATAAGGCTGAATTCAACACAGAAGTTCTCCCAGCATAGTGAAAATGCCGAGACAAGGGAAGGGATCACAAACAAAAGAAATGGAGGAAAAGAACTGACTGGATATAGAGTTCAAAACCACGGTTATAAGGTTTTTCAAGAATATCCTAGAAAAGTTGGATAAAGTTAGCGAGACCCAAGAGGAGATGAAAAAGGACCAACTAAAGATGAAAAAGCACCAACTAGAGATGGAAAAGATACAACTAGAGATAAAAAAGGACCAACTAGAAATTAAACATACACTGACTGAAATAAAACATATTATACAGAGACCTAACAGCAGACTAAAGGAAGGTAAGAATCAAGTCAAAAATTTGAAATATAAAGAATCAGAAAACACTCAACTGGAAAAGCAAAAAGAGAAAAGAATCCAAAGAGTGTGAAGATAATGTAAGGAGCCTCTGGGACAGCTTCAAGCGTACCAACATCAGAATTGTGGGGGTGCCAGAAGAAGAGAGAGAGCAAGACACTGAAAACATATTTAAAGAAATAATGACTGAAAACTTCTCACATCTGGTGAAAGAAATAGACTTATAAGTCCATGAAGCACACAGAACCCCATATAAAAGGAATCCAAAAAGGACTACACCAAGACACATCATAATTAAAATACCAAGAGCAAAGGAAAAAGAGAGAATATTAAAAGCAGCAAGAGAAAAACAGTTCATTACCTACAAGGGAACACCCATACAAATGTCAGCTGATTTCTCAACAGAAATTATGCAGGCCAGATGGGAGTGGCAAGAAATATTCAACGTGATGAACAGCAAGACCCTACAACAAGAATAATCTATCCATCAAAGCTATCATTCAGAAATGAAGGGCAGATAAAGAGCTTCACAGATAAGAAAAAGCTAAAGGAGTTCATCAACTCCAAACCAGTATTATATGAAATGCTGAAAGGTACTCTTTAAGAAGAGGAAGAAGAAAAAAGGTAAAAGACAAAAAAATTATGAACAACAAATACATATCTATCAACAAGTGGATCTAAAAATTAAGTGAATTAAAAATTTGATCAACAGAATAAACTGGTATATATAATAGAATCAGGAGCACAGAAAGGGAGTGGACTGATAATTCTCAGGGGGGTAGGGGTGAGGGGTGTACAGGGAGAGACTGGACAAAAATCATACACCTATGGATGAGGTCAACGGGAGGGAGGTAATGGTAGAGGGAGGAGTGGGAACTGGGTGGAGGGGAGCTATAGAGGGGATAAAAGAGAAACAAATGTAATAATCTGAATAATAAAGATTTAATTAAAAAAATAAAACTAAAAAAAAAGAGTTAAATCTAAGTTGAAAGGCAAGTTATGTATGCAGGGATGGGATCCTTAGATGGATCCCAAGAATGCCATAGGCAAACTTGAGCAGAGTTAGGTGGAGGCCAATGATCAGAAGAGTGAGGAAGAACATGGTTACCCCCAAAGAAGTAGAATAGAGCCTGTAATGAGATTTTGTAGTTTGTGGGGGCTAGAGATGTAGGCAGCTCAGACTAGGCAACTAAGAGAAGAAGACTAAGAAAAGCATAAGTGGAGGTGGGAATGTGGTGCTACCTAAGGAAATCAGAGAGGTTAGACAGGGATGAGATATTACTCCAGTGGCACCGAGAAGGAAGATACAGGTAGACTCTTTCCCAGACCAAACTAAGAGTCAGGCAGGGGTTGTATTTGTTACCTATATGGTAGGAACATCACCCCCTTCCCAAGAGAAAAAAATGGATGGAAAAATTTGACACCCAGCCACAAATTAAACATGGCAATATATTATTTATCTGTTCATGCCCCCAATTCCCCTCTGTGACCTGTAGATAGAAGTGATAAACAGTCAACTCAGTGATTCCACTCATGAAGGTCAAGTGTATAAATACATGTCTCTAATAATTGCTTCTCAAGAACAAAAGTTTAAAGTGGGGAATTTAAATATCAAATATTGTATTAAAACTAGAGGCCCGGTGCATGAAAGTCATACATGGGTAGGGTCCCTCTGCCTGGCTGGTGATTGGGGCCAATCAGGACCATCTCACCTGGTCCCAATTGCCAATTGCATCTGATCAGGGCCAGTGGCCAGGGAGGGACTGCGGGAGGGACCGTGGGAGGGCTCCAGGGAGTGCCCGGCCCTATCTCGCCCAATCCTGATCAGCAGGACCCCAGCAGCAAGCTAACCTACTGGTTGGAGTGACTGCCCCCTGGTGGTCAGTGTACATCATAGTGAGTGATCAGTTGACTGCTCAATTGGACACTTAGCATATTGGGCTTTTATATATATAGATAAGATTCATGTACAAAAAAAGGATATGTCTAATTCTATAATCAGATCTTGAAGAAAGATTTAGCAATAATAGGGCAATTAATTGTAGAATTAACATATCATGCCCAGGAAGTGTGAAAACTCAATTCTCCATAGATCTCAATCAGCTAAAAGATTTATCCTTGCTCAGTATGTGTAGATGATTCATTTTTACTTAACACAAACTAACTGAATCTCTGGGTCATGTGACTTATAAAAATGACTATATTCTAAGAAGGATGAAAAGCAACAAGTATAACATATGAATATTTGAGTGTGGCAAATTCCCTCTTTTCCTTAAACAAAAAATGTATTTCTTGGGAAAGTGTGTTTTTTAATTCTTCAATGACACAAAACTTCTCATGGTCTCTTGGCCCATTGTTTGTCCTGGAGGCAGCACTGAAAAGGGAAAGGGAGGATCTGAAAACTTCCAGCCTTTCAGCCAAATTCTGGCTCTGTCACTTACTTGTAAGTATTAATTATTAATAATTATTGAGTTGCTACAAAGACTCAGTGCTGGGTAAATTCCTTTACCTGTATTTTGTCACAATAAATATATGATATAAGTACTCTTCTTGTCCCCATTTTACAGATGAGAAAACTGAGACATAGAAAGTTTAGTAACTTGACTAAGATTACAATAAATGATAGAGCCAGGATTTGGTCCTATATCGATTCACATCTCTTAATCCTTATGTCATATTACCTCTTCTCTCTTGGATTTAGACTCTGCGTCACTTCTCTGGGCCTCATTTTCTTTGGAAAATATACTACTTATCTATCAGGTTGATAGATAAGATTGAGATAATACACACAAAGTGTTTAGTGGACTTCCTGGCTCAGAATAACTAATCATTAAATAGTAGCTATTACTGTATTTGATAGATGATTGTTTTATAGTCTATCAGAATTCCTGATAAAATGATTACTTCTTAAGATATATAGTTACAGTTTCATCAATAAGAATAAAGTTATCAGTAACTAGCTTTTTACTAATAGGAGAATCACAATTGCCATTTAAATTATTTTACCTATATATTTTGAGAACACAGTCAAATGCTTAAGAGATAGCTAATCAGGACTAGGCTATAGACTGAGACTGTAAAAAAGAAAAAGAAAAGCCAAATGGATGCTAAATGAACCTTTATGTTAATGTTCTAATATAAATTACCAAAAATAGTGGTTTACCTTGACCCTGAAACTTCATATCACTCAACAGTACTATGTGGTCACCCACATATGTGAACTGGCTAATTTTTGCACCAAATTTCCTGTTCAAAGCCTACGCACCATGCGCCTCTTTCTTTCCTTCTTCTTTGCCAACAGAACCCAGACCTTATTCAGGGGATACATGGCCACAGGCTCCAAAGAGATGAGGACCTTCCCCAACCCAGGTAGTGAATTATTATTGACCTAAGCTACTGATAGTATTCCTATCAATTGATTTAACAATGGATTTATGATAGGAAATTTGATAGGAAATCTAATGGGGACTTTGGGAAATAGATTTTCATTTTCAAAAATAAACATTCAAGGAGAAATGTTCCTTTTTGTATTTTCATGTAATACATGGAACTGCAATGGGTAACTTGAGATCGATCATAAGGGAAACCAATGTGAGAAGATAAATCAATATGCTGAGATTGTCAGATGAGAAGGATGGAGAGCACATGAATTCCTGATAGGAGACTGAAGATAATAATTAACCCTGAAGATATCCTAACAAGACCTCTGGACTTCTTGTTAGTACACTACTTAATCTACTCATTGTTTAAACCAATTTGAGTTGTGTCTTCTGTTATCTGAAGCTGAACACATCTTAACTGATATCCAATTCAAAAAAATAGGTCTTATTAAGCCTACAGAGTCCAAGTTAACAGAGACCACCCAACAGTCTTGATTCTGTGATTCCTATCAAAGGCATATGACTAAAGAAAGAAGGGGAAACAAAAATGTAGTATATAAAGGGGGGAAGGAACTTGAAAAATCCTTAGGTCCTGACCATCTTCCAGAAACTAACTGTTCCTTCCCACACTCATTAACTTCTCTTGACTAGCTACTTACTAGCCCCTATTGATGTGCTTGTTGTAAATCTGCTTATAGAAATCCCCAGAATGTTATAACAGGACCTCAGATTCAGTTGCAGAAAAACTTCTCCATAACTGACACATCCCCTGAAAAAGTGTGTCCTTGCGTAAGTGTGTTTCTCTTACTCTGCACACAAACATCAAATGTCACCCCTGTCTGATTCTCATTGAACTTCTACTGGATTGGCAATTTCACAAAGGCAACTGAGTCAGATTGGAGTAGTGATGCCTGAGCTGCCCATGAACTACTAGGTGTGTCTCTGGCCATGTTGAGCAATCAGCAAGGGAAATTGTTGCCTGAATGGGCACAGCCATTGTGAGTGAAGTACAGGAGTTTCTTAGAGCCACTGAATGAAAATCAGTGAGAAGCAGAGACTGACAGTAACAGCCTCCATTTATCAGGGGTGACCGCATGGTTGTCGAGAGCAGCTGTTCTCTTCCACTACTGACAGGCAGCAGGATTACATCTGGGAACAAAACTCCCCACAGCAGTTTGTGAGAATAAAAACATACTATGGAAGAACATTATAATATCTTCCCTGGAGACTTTGTATTATTTTCTCATCAAACTCTGTGTGTATGTGTATATATATATATATATATATATATATATATATATTGTATTATTTATTAATTATTGTATTATTTTCCATATGAAGAACTGAAAAATCTACTTTTGCCCCACTCTATATATGTATATGTATGTGTATAAATATATAGAAATATGTGTGTATAAATATATATACATATATATATTATATATGTATATATATATATATATATATATAGAGAGAGAGAGAGAGAGAGGTGAACAGATATCATGATAATAAGAGAGAGAGAGAGAGAAAGAGAGAGAGAGAGAGAGAGAGGCAGACTATATACAAGTGAAATGGAAGGGACAATACTTAAATACAGTTCTGTGGTAGAGATAGACAAGCTATTCTCCAGTCACATTAATCTGTGATATGCTATATCCTAAGGACACATTCTGCCCCCACCTTCCCAATGATTATTGTCATCATAAATTATTCTTGCACTGGTTGGTCTATTCCTTTCTTCACAGGCTTGACTAAAGAACTCTCCCTGAAATTTCAGCTGTACTTCTTCCTTACCACGGCTTCTCATATCCTCTTTGTTTCCCTGGGTCTCCAATTTCATCCTTTCCCCTCTCTTCTTAATCCATCATTCTTTGTGAGACACTGTTGGCTGAGCACTGCACAATAGGCCTTGTCTCACCCTATTTACCATGCCCATTAAATCTATTAGTCTCAGTACACCATCAGCTTTTAAAAGTGCCCCTTTCACAGGCCTCCTTCTTACCTGTTCTAATGACATTGTCCCCTCTCCCACTGCCCTTTGAACACTCATGTCATTAAGCTCCAATTTCACTTTGCTTTTGATAATGACAAGATGGCTGTCCTCTATAATCTTACTCTGGAGCCTAACAGAGAGTAGGTTTACAGCAGCAGCCACAAGAAATGCCTATTGATTGCTCCCTTTGCTTCTCCTTCCTCAAGGTCCCAGGGCTGCTATTAGGATTTGGTCAGTCTAAGCTAGTTCACATAGATGGTTTAATTGGTTATTTCATGAGCACTGGAAGGTGGATTTTTGAATAATTTTCCTCCCTGATTGCCCTTTTTCTCTTCCTCTTTCCCCCTAAGCATTCTGCTCTGATATTCAGATCCTACTCGTTCCTTCAACTACTAGTATGTTCTTATTGAGTGTGTTTCAACTTCCAGGCTCTGACGTAGGTGTTAGGGAAACAAGAAAAATGATATTCAGTCCCTTTCACCAGGAGATTTCTATCTGGGCGGAGGGGATGAAGAAGATGCACCTGCCAAAACAATTACCATAACAGGTGAATGGCTTTATCCAATCCATCCAGGGACCCCAATCACAATGTTTTCCTTTTTTTTTCTGTACTAAAAATAATGGTAGTCTCTGCAGAGCAGTGTGAAAGTGGACTGCACCAAATAAGATAGACCTTGGTTCAAATCTTGATCAGACACAAATTTGAACAACCTGAGGCAAATCACTTGAGGGTGCTCAGCTTGAAGGTAAATCAGGGGCTACTTTGAGGATGAAATAGAACAACACCTGAGAGATTCCTAGCCCATCACCTGACACTCCATAAATATTAACTGGGGGTACATGAACTTTTCATATTCCTCAGAAATCCTCTGATTTTGGAGGCCCAGTATCCCTCCACTAAACTGTTTCCCCTAGTGACTTACAACTGGTGAATTGCCTCGGAGGGTTGTTGAATCAATGTGTGAGCCAGATCTGCAGCTCAGTTAATTCACCACTAGCACCAGGACATGGTACCCATGAGAGTTTAGACACAGGGAAATTGGTTTAGAGTTTCTTCTGGGAATTTATTCCTGTCACAAAATGGAGCTGGATTTATTATCATTGACAGTCTCTACTCAAGGGGAGTCAGAGCCCTGAAAAGCAATGGGATCGAGATCAAGAGAGAGCCACATTAACTGACTTTCTATGGGGGCCTCATGTCAATGCCTGAGCAGCAAAGGCCTGGAACCATCTCCTGCTGCATTTCATTGTGACAGAAGACCTCCCCTCTTCTCCCCAAAGGAAGGGGATTTCACAAAAATCCTCCCACATATTAAAGTCCTAATGAGACTAAACAGTAGCAACTGAAAAGCAGTGAAGAATGAATATTGAGCCATGTGCAGACCACCCCAGCATTTTTAATTACAGACCAGACAAGAAAAATATTATTTCTTTTGTTTTGCCTATATTCAAGATAGTCTTATCAGGATTGTCTGGAAAGAGTAATACTGCAGTCAAAAGAATTTTCAGTACCCCTTCAGGCACTTTTCAGAATTCAGAGTGTTGGCATATATTTAAAAACCAAATACAGACGAAATGCATAACTTAGAGAGTTCAGGTGCTAAATTAGCAGAGTCTGAGGGAAAGAATGAGTCAGGAAAATGCTTCCCCATAATGCAATCTAGCCTTTAGCCCCAACTTTTTCAAAGTGCTGAAGTCTGGTGTCGATGTTGAAATCATCTGACATCTTGTAACTCAACTATAAGCAGTTAGGCATAAGCTACAAGTGTCTATTTTTATACACCAGCAGCAATTCCCCCAGAGACCCCACCTTTCCCTCCCGCCTGCTCCTCTATCATGCCTTCCTATGGATATTCCGTTCTCTAGTTGGATGCCTTTAGAAAGTTGCCTTCCAGTTCCTAATTACCTCAAGCAGCTGCCTAATGCAGCTTCCAGGTTCAACCCACTATGGACTATCCATTTTAACACTGAACACTCTCACTGACTGGTGTCAAGAGAGAGGGATTGCTTCTGTGACTGTCAGGAAAACAACAGTTGCTGTATTCATTGGCCTCCCAGGAAACTAGGATGCCTTGCCATTGTGCTTGAGATTTTCCCTAGGGACTCTGGCTGATGAGCCATCAGGCACCAAAGAGAAATGGCTTTATTCTGCCCTCTGTTCTCCTTGGCAGGGATTACATCATTTGCTCAACTACCATCATCAACAAGTCTATATATACACTGCCTACAGAAAACGTTTTATAAGCCAAAGGCAGTTATGACAAACAAACACCATTAAGACCTTATTTTCTCTAGGTAACACAACACAGTGCCCAGTTCCCAGGCAATGGCTTACTTATTTCAGGAACAATTCCAATTATAAAGAGCACTCGGTAAAGACTTGTGGATTAATTGATTCCTTGATTGGTCTGGAATAGATCGATCAAATACTCTTTTGATATGAGGGCAGAGTTTTCACAGCAATGGTATTTGCTGCCAGCCATTTACAGAAAGGAGACTTTCTTTGTTTCCTTACACAGAATAAACAAGCTGCCTAGCCTCCCATTGTCTTTTCCCTCCTCCAAAAAAAAAAAAGAAAGAAAAATTATCAAGAAATGAAAAGTAAGATTTTTATGGGTTTGGGCTTTTTCATTTAATAAAAATCAACATTTTGTTTGTATTGTTGGTAGTATTTTTGCCTCCTTGTTGGTGTCTGTTTTCAAAAAGTGCCCAATAATTAATTGCTAGTGTTTCAAGCTCACTATTTAACAATCTCTTTCTCTCTTTATTTTCACTAATGGTTTCAGAAAACAATTCAGTATCAGGACTAAGTATTGAAAGAACAAGGTTCTTTAATGAGAATAAATAAGCAAAATGGGTTCTCAATTTGTAAAAATGGGACACCTATTAGGACCAAACTTCCAACACCGAATTCTCCCAACATTAAGTTCATTGTGCCTGGTAATTTAGGGGTAGATTCTACTTGAACTTTTCCAGAAAATGAAGAAATCCAAACTGTTCCACTTTGCCTGGGAAGAACCACATCAACCTGGCATCAGAATAAGGCAACATGCTTCAGGAAGGTTGCCCAACAATTGGTTCCCTGACCCTCATCTTTTGCTTGAATTTCTTAGAATGACCAGCACAACAAGGCCCCTAGGAGTTTGTTATACCAGTGAGGTGAACAGGAATTAAATACATTGTAAGATCAGAGTCCCAGGCCTGACGCCTCCTCTATCCAAGAAACTAAACTTCTCTGAGACTCAGGGTCCTTATCTCTAAAATTAAGGAGCAGAACTAACATCTCTCACCTCCCTTTCAGCCAGTCTCACTGAGGCACCACAGATGGTATAGCTAGGAGAGAAGAGGATACAGGAAGAAGGCAGGTAAGAGTCATGAGGGTGTCACAGTTACTGAGCATCTTCCAGGGTATCATTTTTTTTTCTTTCATTAATCTCTTACCTGATTTTCACCATGGGGGGCGGTGGGAGTGGGATGATCACAAGGAAATAGGATTCTACACACTTTAATGTAGTAGGAATTAGGTACTTGAACTGAAGAATCCAAGAATCCAACTGTGTTTTCTTTTTTTTAATAAATCTTTATTGTTCAGATTACAATTGTTCCTCTTTTTTCTCCCCATAGCTCCCCTCCACCCAGCCCCACCCCACCCTCTGCCCTTACCTCCCCAGCCCCATCGTCCTCATCCATAGGTGTATGATTTTTGTCCAGTCTCTCCCTGCACCCCCCGCACCCCTTTCCCCTGATAACTGTTAGTCCACTCCCTTTCTATGCCCCTGAGGGTATGTTTTCAAGATATGCTCTGCCATATTAGAACTGGCTCTTCGTTCTGTGGAAGGATGGGATTGTTCACAGATATCTCTCAAAAGCACACTTGGGGTGTATTCCTGGAGGGCTGAGGGATTTGTGATATAGGTTTTACCTCTCATGACCAAGTATGTGTGTCTGAGAAACATCTACCCAGGCCTTGGGCCCATTCTCATGGGTTAGACAAGATTAAATGCTTGAAGCTGCAACATCTTCAGCTGTGGCCCTAATAGCTCTGAATCCTTCCTAAGGCAGAGAGCCCTGCAGATTCAAAATACAAGGATGGGAAGAGGGAGGGAGAGAGAGAGAGAGAGAGAGAGAGAGAGAGAGAGAGAGAGAGAGAGAGAGAAAGAGAGAGAGAGAGAGAAGCTTAGAAACACAGGTCATTTTGCTGCTTAAAGAGTAAAAATTAAGGAAACTCTTATGTGTTTATTTATTCTTTTTCATACTTTTTTTTCTATCCATATATAATCCTCTGCTATGCATCTTATGTTATTTTCCAGTTGGGCAATAATAAACAGTGTCTTGGCTGTCTTGTTATTGTTTGTGATAAATACTGAAGTTGTTCACCATTACTACAGATTTTCTACCAATCACAGGGTAAGACTGAGTTTCCTGCCTCCTTGACATTGGTCAGAGACATGTGATTTGCTCTGCCAATAGAATTAGGGTTGGGGGGGGGGGAATCATGTGTACTGCTTTGGGGTGAAACCCATTAAGGGGCAGCCATTTTTGCAGGCTTCCTTCCTCCTACCAATGTCACCAGCAAATCTCCAGACATTGGAGGCTCCATCAGCCTGGCTCCAGAGTGAGAAAGGCTGGAGTAGAGCCCCAGCTGCTCACAGCAGAGATGTATTGTGAATAGGACATAAAACAACTTTGTTATTTTGAGACATAAAGTCTTGGACGTTCTTCTTATTGCAGCATAACCTAGGCAAACATGGCATTGTTATTACTGGTTATGATTAGCAGAAAGCTGTCAAATAGTGTTATTTATAGTACAGTTTTACAAAACATTAATGGCTGACATAGAAATAAACCCATTTATAAAAATAGGTTCTGTTCACAAAGCGTTGTTATGATCTTCTTCTGGGTGTGGAATTCACCACTTGCAGTTTCATCTAAAAAATTTCTGTATATTGACAGCACTCTGGGTCTGCGAGGAGGTGTTGATTGAAAATAATGGAGATAGACTTTGCCTTCATCATAGACATTTTTCAGGGATTATGATTACAGAATAATTTTATGAGTATATAACAGCTGTAAACTTACCAGAAATAGACACTAGAAAATAAAATTATTGTTGTCATGATTATTTTATCGTCTCTAATACCCAGCAGCTAAGCTCTCAATGATTTTCAACACCAAATAAAATTCAGCCAGTTCCAAGCAGGTTTAATAACCTAATAATCTTGTGAAGTTTAATCTGTAGAAATAACTAAATTGATCTGAAAGTATTTTTCAGATGAGAATTCTTAGCTAAAGAGATTAAATATTGGAGAATGCAGATATAAACAAATGTTATCTAACATTTCCTGAACATAGCCTCATCCAGCTGTTGGCATCTTTAATGCAAAAAATGTTTCTATAAAGTCACTAATTAATGGCAGTAGTTGCATATTCTGGAAATTATGCCCTTTCTTCACACACTTAGCCAATAACAACTCTAAAGGAGGGAAGTATTTTCACAAAGCAGAGAACAGATTAGCCACTCTAACCTCTGCTCCATTACTGTTTTGTGAAAACATCCTGGCTGAGGTGCAATAATTATATCTTCTTAAGGTGAAAAATATCCTCCCCTAGCCCTGGCTGGTGTTGCTCAGTGGATTGGAGCATTTTCCTGGGCACCAAAATATCGAGGTTTGATTCCTGGTCAGGTCACATACCCAGGTTACAGATGGAATCTCTGGTCAGTTTCTCTCACACTGATGTTTCTCTCTCTTTCCCTCTCCATTTTTCTCTCTCTAAAATGAATAATATTAATTTAAAAATCCTTCCCTGCCCTAGCCAGTTTGGCTCAGTGGATAGAGCATTGGCCCTCAGATTGAAGGATCTGGGTTTTTATTCCAGTTAAGGGTATGTGATCCCTGGTGTTGGTTGGGATGTATGGAAGGCAATTAATCAATGTGTCTCTTTCACATTGAGTTTTCTCTCTGTGTTTCTCCCCCTCCCTTCCACTTTCACTAAAAATCAATAGAAAAATATCCTTGGGTGAGGATTAACAACAACAATAAAAATCCTCCCCTAAATCAAAAAAAATATATTTTTTTCTAAGGATAGAAAAAAAAAATCTAAGAACAGTGGGCCATAGAGAACCTGGATGAGAAATAGCCTGCTAGGTTTTTTCCCAAACCCTGTGTCAAAAGCCCAAGAACTTGAAAAACATAGATCTGAGCCTTATGTCCATTTAGTCATTGTTTTTCCATGTCCATAAGGATTGAACTATATAGGACCTCATTATTATAGAAGTTTCCTAAATGTACATCAAACCATATCAATAAACATACCCCACTCTGAATAAGCTTAGAAGTTAAGACAGCCTGGTGACACATTCACTCCAGTATAAAATAAAATTCATATATATTATTTCTTAACAAATCATTTTGCCTTTATTTACAATAAAGAATAAAAAAAATGCTTTTTTATCACTTCTCATTTTCTGTTCTTTATGTCTATAAATCACTTGTCATAAAAAGCACCTGTCCCCTTCAAATTCTTCTCCACTTTATCATAATCACAACATAAGAACACAAAATATCTTCAATAACAGGCATTTTTAGTAATGTAAGTTATAAGGAATAAACATAAAATGCACATGTAATAATGTCATTTAGTTTCAGTAATCAAAAATGAGCACAGCCTCATAAATCAGAAAAGAAATAGCTCAGCCTTCATTGCTTCAAAGACTGTTTACTATTTCTATCTTTTTCCTACCCTATATAATAAAAGGCTAATATGCAAATCAACCCAACTGCAGAACAACCAGTCACTTTGATGCTCACTGAGCACCAAGGGGCAGACACTTAATGCAGGAGCTGCCCCCTGGTGGTCAGTGCATTCCCACAGGAGGAGCACCACTCAGCCAGAAGCCTGGCTCCCAGACTATGAGAGGGTGCAGGCCAGGCTGAGGGACTTCCCCCCACCAGTGCACAAATTTCATACACCAGGCCTCTAGTAGAAAAATAATATTTTAAATGTTTCTAATTTCCATTTTCTGAATTGAAATTTGTTTTGGAAATTATTTAAATGTACACTGAAAAACGGAGTGCTTTCACCACAGTTTTTTTTTGGTGGCAAAAATACTAAGACAAATGCACTGAACATGAACACTCCTGAGTAGAATAAGATAATTGGGAAGTGGTATATGTTTGCTTCTTTTCAATACCAAATAATAAACCCTCAGTACATCAGAAGGTCAATGTGTAGTTTTATTTAAAGGTAATTAATTCACTTTTTTTGACAATTTAAATAGAATCAAATATTCCTTGCTGTTTGAAGACTTCCTATGAAATAATTCCCCTTGTTTTGTGCTACATAAATGTTTGTGCATTTTATGAGGTAATTAACATTTCCTACTGTAGTAAATACACATTATTAAAATAATTTATCCTTTCTTTCAAAACCAAAACAGACTCATAGGCACAGAGATCAAACTGATGACTGCCAGAGGGGAAGAGATTGGAGGAATGTGGAAAAAGGCAAAGATGAGTGAAATCAGATAATAGTGTAATAACTTTTTATCTGACAGATGATTACTAGACTTAGTGGATGATCACATCATAAGGTATATCAATGTTAAATCACTATACTGTATACCTAAAACTAATATAATATTATATGTCAACTCTAATTAATTAATTAAATCCAGGGTTTTTCAGACCTTCAAAACAGGCAATATAGGCAATAGTGATACAGCAAGGATTTAGTACAGCTGTTCTCAACAGGATTAGGGATAAATGTATAAAAATCACCAGGAAGGTTTTGGGGGTGTTTTCTATTTGTTTGTTTTTTATTTTTCAAACTACATATGTCCATACCCTACTCGAGATTCTGGAATATGTCTGGCCTGAAAAAACACTGCTAGTGATCCTGAGGTTCACTGCTTTAGGAGACTGGGCAGCTCTTTGAATTTAACATAGAAGTGTGACTAAAATGTTTTCTTCTCTCTTCTAAAAATGTTATGCAGAAGAAAAAAATTCAAATTAATCTTAGAGAACGGATCCATTGAGTTAGTTTAGTTAAGATCTTAACTGCATGGCTAACTCTGCTTTTCAATCTATAGAGGCAAATAGACTGCCTTTGTCTTTCACCAAACTGGAAACATTTGCTTAGAGAAACATTTGCTGGAGAGTTGACTATCACCACCAAACACCTCTGTCTTGCAGTTAACTGGCTTTGCTTCAGCCTGCCAGGAGCAAAACAGCAGCTGATGGGCCAAGTCTAAAACACACAGTAAAATGGCTCTATTAAAGTCAGAGATTAAAGCATGCTGCTTTGCAAACTAGGCTAAAGCTCCAAACAGCAAAATTATCTTGATGCATGTGATTGGGAAGGACTAATTAGAAGAGAGATTGTCATTTTATTTTCTAACCAACCCTCTCTGATCTGAAGCCTCAATACCCCCTCACTTGTAACCTAGCAACCCTTCTTTGTATATGTAAGATTATTCCTGCAATGTTATTAACTTTGTTTGCCATTTTAAATATCCTCATCCTCTTTAGGACTGTCCCACTGTGGTGCGATTGGCCTTCACTCTAAAATACCAGAGGGCAACCAATTAAGTGGGTCTAAGTATCACTGTACGGCCCACCATACAATGGTGCTAAACAAATGCTATAGATTTCACCTTGGACTTTGTTGTTTTACCAGAACTCACCCCCTTCCCTTTTGAAACCCCAATCAACCATCATCCTCTGCTAACCCAGAAATTTTGCTGTCATTGCTTTTATCTTGATTGAAAGAATATATGCAGGACTGCTTCCTTTTAACTCAGTGGAAAAAATGATTATTAATTTAAACATTAACTGGTGTCCAATCTAATCATGAAGCTAAAAACAGAATTTGCTTCTGCATATTGCACTAAACTTCACAATTTCCCCTAAACCCTAGCAATATGTAAATAGGTAATCAGCCACATTTGGAAATGTATTTTTTAATCAGGTAGTTTAGATGCGTAATCACCTCCAAATCAAGCCTCCATTAGAGGCCATTAACTCTTCAAGGGAGGAATCTCTGTTAACAGAATTCTGTCAGAGAGAGATGCTGATTCCACCCATAATTCTTGTAGAACCCAGGCTGAGGCTTGTCTCCTAGTTGCCTTGCTTTTGTTCTCCTTAATAAGAGAATTTTGATTCTCCCCCAGTGCTGGTAAGGAGTTAAGAAGCTTAACAAAACAATGAACATAAAGCACTTAAGTTCTTAGAAAAGGCCTATTGCCTCTTTACTGTTTCAATTTTCCCCTCAGTCAGTCACTTGAGAATTGCCTGTGTTGCCAAAAGTCTAAATCCTGACAGAATACCCAACTCCAGGACAATCTGATATACAATATCTAATATGCAATCTAATATTCATACTCCAAGCAGTAGCACAATATTGCTCATGCTAAAATAACCCCTGTTGCAAGAACCCAAATTCCCATTCATTTGCGGTACCCAAATAATTCCAAACCTTCACTGCAATTCTTTGGGGGTTTTATACAGAAAAGGAATTTGAAAGCATTTGTTGTCTACCTCCTACTGTGCTCATTGGAGGATAATGGCAACAGGTGGGCCTAAGTCCTAGGATATGAGACAGTAGGGTGCATAGCCTGCCAAATTTAGATAACTCAATTAAAACAGCCCTATTTACCCAGACCAAGAAGAAAAGCTGCGGGGAGGGAAGAGGGCAAGCCTGGGTGACAACTGCAGATTTTCTTCTCTGGGGTCATTAGCTATGTTTATATTTCTATAGCATAACTGCCTTCGAAGCTAGCATGGTTATTTTTGTCTTTGCCTCATCACTCAGTGCAAAAGGGCAAAGGCAAGAGCCTATAAATTCACACAGCTGCTGGCTAGGAGAAGGCATTTGGAAAATAGTTCAGTATTGTGGGCCTTTATTTCACACAAAGAATTGTTCTCTCCCTCCCTGCCCCTCTCCTAAACCAAGAGAGTACCCAGGCTCCTGCAAAACCTTCCCAGGGTAAAGCAAAGCACAATTTCTAATTCTCCTGCCAGCCAGAGGTAAGCAAAGATTTTCTCAGCAGGAAGTCACTCATAGACATCACATGAATATTTAAACAATGGGAAGCCAGCAAAAAGATTCTTTCACGCTGCAGGATGATAGTGACTTCTGAAATTATCACAATTATCATTCCATTATTGCAAAACAAATGACCTGATTTATTATGCTCTGCCTCTGCTCATCGCTGGATCTCTTCCTGATATATTACACAACCGGTTACTTAGGCATTCTACACAAACAGCATTTATATCGACTACTTCATTAATATTTTGATTATTATAAATCTCAGGAACTCAATCTACATCCTAGATGAGAGTCAGTCTCTTTCCCTGAAGAAGAAGATGAGAGACTTTTAGAGTGGGATACAATGTTGTAGTCCATGAAATTCTGGAAAATGAGGTAGCTCATGAGGTAACTCTTTAGTGCAAAAATGCTCCTTACTTATATCTTACAGCAGAAAAGGCCAATAGTTCTTGAATCGCAAGAAAAGAAGTTTAAATTAAACAAAATCTAGGCAGAAATTATATTCCCTAACATAATTCCAGTGCCATGTGTGACATTTTTTTCATCTATATTGTTGAAAGTATTATGTATGTCCCCTTTGACATGTGTGACATCTTTAAAATTAAAAAAAAAGTTTCCTTGTCATTTCCTTTTAAGAAGTAAAGATGGGGGTGTGTATTATGGAGGAGTATAGCAGTTATCATTAAGCAGCAGAGACAATACTAAACTTCTGGTCTTCCAATGCTATTCTCTGTTAACTCCTTTAGCTACACAAGGCAGCTATATGTGCCAAATTTGCCTACCCATCTGCCAGGTAAGGCAAGTTGCTTTATCCTCTTGACAAAACTCAGCACAGGGTAGTTGTATCCCAGGGGTGACACAAAAGGGCAAGAGGGGAATTCAGAGACAAAAACAAACAAGACACTTGGCAAAAAGCAGATCATGGCAACATGAATGTTGCAATGAAACAACTGATGAGCCATCAGTCAAATTCCCACTTCTTCATCTAGAACGTTACCACAGTAAAGTGCTTGGAAAGAGCATATCTGCTATACACTAATGACTTTAAATGGGCTTGTGCATCAGGCTGCAAGATGAAAAGAATACTGAAAGCTTATGCTATGAAATTACTTTGCACACGAGTTTAAGTTTTACCTGTTCAGCAACAACTTTAGTCAACCCTTTCCTTCATTTGGGTCTAATATTTGCTCAGGAGGCACAGGATTGCCATCTGCCCTCAAGGTGAATCTAAAATTTGTCATTCCAGGTAAAACCTTTGGATGCATGCTCCTGACCACGCCCTTCCCACTTCTTTTATTATATCCCTCCCCCCATACTCTATCTTCCCTTTCAAAATTTTTTCAAAAAGAAAGGGTAAAATTATCAGGACTCTAAAAGCATAAAATCAGACTTTAAAAAAATATATATTTTTTATTGATTTCAGAGAGGAAGAGAGAGATAGAAACATTAATGATGAAAGAAAATAATTGATTGGCTGCCTCCTGCACAATTATTGGGGGATGGGGCATATCCCCTGACCAGGAATTGAACCATAACTTCCTGTTTCATAGGTCTATGCTCAACCACTGAGCCATGCTGGTTGACAGAAAATCAGACCATAATAAAGATTAGAAAGATAATAATAATTACTCCAAGCTAGCCCTCATCCGGTTTCAAGCCCAGAAATGCACATAGAAAAAGTAGCCCCAAAATAGGGGAAATTGGACAATTTGGTGGATTCTCATTTCAGTAGACAATAGGTGTTGGGGTGGGATGCTAAGGAAGTTGTTTCCAGAGAGAGGTTAAAGGGAAAAACCACATCATGGATACAGCTAACTCGGCCTGCAATGAAAAGTTTGACTGGCCTGGTGTGGACAGAAATACCACCTGTCCCTTTCTTTTTATCCACTACATAGGAGGAAATATCTTCATCTCACACAAATGCTGCTGTGAAATATCCTAAATTAGCCACAATCCTCTCCTTTAATCAAATAGACATTGTCACTGAAAGGAAAAATACTTAAAAGTAAGTGCATTTATTTCCCTTTGTATTGCAAAGGGCACCAAGTAAAATCATGCGTAGACAAAAAATAAAACTGAATCTTTTGCAATATAGCACTATTGTTTGGTAAAGCATCTCCTCTGGGATTATTTTTCTAATCAGAATAAGAAAAAATTATGTCTGTTTTCCCTACCAGTCATCAGTGATAAGCCTAGAACTTTTAAGGCATCAAATAGCGAAGCAAGGGACTAAAAGGGAAGGAGAGGGAAGTAGAAAAAAAGAAACAATAGCAGCGCTGTATAAATGCACAAGTTTAAACCATTGAAGGAAAGCATTCTGTTACATTACAAATACCTTGAAAGATTGGTCTAACTTTTTTGACTGGGAAAATTCTTAGTATTCTATTATAATCTTCTATTGTCTAAATCAGACCCATCTCTTACCACAAAACAAGTTGTAATTGGCCTTTGGCACTACAACTGGAATAACTCAAGGAGTGATTCTGGCAGACATCATTTAACATTCTCCCATTATATTTTCCAGGATGTTAGTTTTATTTTCTTATTTCCTTATATCCAAAAGGATTTCTTTTTAATTAAGGGATAAAGATGTTTTCCTGTGCATCTTGGATTTCTTTGGTCCACTTGCAAGTCAAAATGAATGATGCTAAAGAAGTATTTCTCCCATTTTGAATACAGATTATAACTTAGAGACAAAAGATATGATCCTCCATTGCTATAAACCAAGGTCTCCAATATAGCATAACTCCAGTCTGAACATGGCAATAAATTCAAATTGATAGGTATTTTTTCAAAGAGCTTGCAAAATATAAAGTGCAATACTTTTATAACCAGATATGTGAGAAATATTTGTATTGATATGATATTATTAAGGCGAAATCATATGGATTAACTGCTCTGTGCTTTAGGTGTCTGCTCCATTGATTTTGAACATACAGAGAGGTACTTTAAAAAGAATAAAGAGTCCTGGCCCCATTATAGATCTAATAAATCAGATTTTCAGGAAGTTGTGAGTGCTTGGGAAAAAATTTTACAGCCCCCAAGTGTTGCCTAATCAAGACTAAGCACCAGAAGTCTACTCTGGCCTTCAGGAAGTAGGACTTCTACAGTATAAGAAGCAAATGGATTTTCTAGCTTTCCAAGGTTCCAAGCAGAGTGATGGGAACAGTTTTAAGAATTCATAGCAAAAATATTATCTACAGCTCCAAGAGAAGGCACAAAACAAGTGGTATAAACAATTTTAAGGTTTCTCTACAAAGAATAACACACAAATGTTTTTCCCAGTTTTGTCTACTTTACTATCTTTTTAAATAGGAATTCCTAATGTCCTCTCCAACCTTGACCATTCTTATGACTCAACAGATATGTCCACTTTAGACACATCATCTATTTTACAGAACAGTGCTTTGGGTAGACAATTTGTTCAAGAATTTCACCTTGTAGATAGGTTAACTGACAGAGGATAGAAGAGCATAAGAATATAAAACTGTCAAATGAAATCACATTAAATTGATGAGTTCCAAGAACAGAAAGTCTATTGCACCCCTCACAATTTCCCAAATATATTAAAGCTTGAACAGGAAGAATCTATGATGGACAGAGACTTGACTTTGGGTGGTGAATATACAATACAGTGTACAAACAATGTGTTGTAGAATTGTGTTCTTAAAACCTATTTAATTTTATTAACTGGTGTCACTCCAATAAATTCAATAAAATAGGGGGAAATAAACATCTAGAAATAAAAGAATAAAATCCAATGGATATATGAGCACAGGGTGATCAAGAGTTATACTAAGTTATGCTATAAATACACAGGAGAAGAAACATATTCTACAAAAAAAAAAAATGCAACTCTATGACTCCTCCAATGTAGAAATACGTTAATTTGACAATAGAATACAAAAAATATAAAGCAAAATGATCTTGCTTACTTAACAATCAAAGAAAATTGTTTTCTAGGTACTGGGCATTGGTCTATGCTCTTGGTTAGTAGTAGTTCATTTAATTCATGCTCAGAGCAGCTCAGTGACAGATTTGTAACCCTCCTTTACAAATGATAAAAATGAAACATAAAAATGTTAAGTTCCTTACCAAAGACCATATAATTAGTAAGTGGAAGAGCAAGGATGCAAAGCAAAGCAGTCTGGCCCCGGAATCAATGAAGTTAAAGCCATGGTTTACAATCTCTCATTTGTTACCAAAAAACTGTATGGCAGAAAAACTTTATGGCTTCACCCAACAGCTTATTTCATTCCTTCCCTCCAGCAAATTACAACATTTTCTTAGCTCCCCTTTTTCCTATCAAAGCTTCTGTATCTGATATTTAATTTTCCGAGTCTTGATGTCTACTGGTTTATAGAATCTATGCCGAGAATTAACAAAAATAGCTTAACATGCTACCTCTTAAAGATAATGGGTCTCCACTTAATCACAAGCTATTAATGCTTAACTCAAAGCAGTAGTTACTGTGGGATTCTTTTCACTGATGGTAAACACCTTTGCAGAAGAATTCATATCTCATTCATATATGTAGTCTCAGCACCAGCATAGTGCCTGGGACATAACTCATTTCTAATGTAAATTTATTGCATTGTAAAAGTAGGCCAGAATGTTCTGCAGCCATTCCACATAAGTCAACTTCATCTATGAAAGGACCACCTAATGGAGCTCTAATGGTTCCCTTGGAATTAAACTAAAATACCTCTAAAATGGGATATCTTGTTTAAGAACCTCCTTTTTTATAAATGTAGGCCATACCTGTTATATGGGGGTTGGGAGGCTATAGGCAGCCACATTCCAGCCAGTCATAGGAAGAAAGACCAGACCGTGGGCCATGAGTGCCAAAAAATAAAAAGGAAGTTTTGGTGAGGAGCTATCTAGAGAAAAGTTCTTGATCATAGGTCACTGCTTATGTGTATCAAGCCTAGGGCAACCTGCGATCCTGTCTTCTTAGGGGCGACCTACAAGTTAAGAAAGAAATGCTTGCTGAAAGCAAAAGAAATCTAAAATGGAAAGTGACTGGAACTTCACAGGTGCCTAGGGATATGTTTATAGAAAAGTCGCCAGTGAGGCAGATTATATTTCCCAAGATAGCATGAGACAATCTCTCATTATCATGTTCTTCTTACACTGTGACAGAGACATTTCTCCCATTAAAGAGTGTTCCGTCCCCTTAAATCTGGAGAGGTCTGAGACTACAAGTGGTAGTGATATGTGACTCCCTAAGTCATAAAGGGTGATACTACTTATTTTTGGTCCTCCTAGGACACTTACACTGAGAACTAGGCTGTTAAGAAGCCAAGATACCACACAAAGATGCCACATATAGATGATCCAACCAAAGCCCAGCTGAAGTCCCAGCTGACAGGTGGATCAACCACCAGACAGGTGGATGAGGAAGCCTTCAAGATGGTTTTGGCTACAGCCAACATCTGACTTTAATCGCATGAGACACCCCTATAGGGAATAATCTAAATGAACCCAATCAACCCTCAGAATCATGAGAGATAATAAAATAACTATTTTTCTTAGATCATTTGTTTGGGATGATTTGTTACGTAGTACTACTGAAATACCCAGCCTGGAAACAGAAGCCTCTTTGTGCAAACCTGGTTAAAACCCAAAGAAGAGTTGGGCTTTCTTAATAAGAGAAAGAGCTGAAGCAGTTTAGAAACTGTGTGGGACTGGCTAAGTCACTGCAACCAGAAGGACTCCTTTTTTCTTTGTATAAGTTGAGAAGCTATTAAACCTCCCTTGAGAGCATGCTGAGCCTGCCCAGAGAGAAGCCACCTCACAGATGATTAGAATGTTTGTGGATAACGAGCCATTTGAATTATCTGCTCTAGTTCAAACACATGCTGTTGCCAGTATGCTGTGGCAGCCAGCTAACATCTGAGCATCTTTAATTTAAATTGCATATACTTAACTTGAAATGGCATCTATACTTGAAAACTAAGAATTTACTGTACCATCATCAGATCATAGAAGAAATCATCTTTTCAGGAATTCCCTAAATTTGCCTTTTTACTACACTCTAATGTGATAACAGCTTAATGCCTGATGGTTCCCAAGTCAAATGTTTGAGAGTATGAGACATAACTCCTATTCCAATCAGTTTGTCAATACACATGCTGTTTCCTGTGTACATATGTGAATAGAATAATTCTCAGCATTTTAAGTCTCATTCCTTCATAAACACCAAAATCGTATCTGTAACCTTAGGCAATAGACACATTCATAAAGCTAATGTTTAACTTACTGAGTTTTATCAGAAATAAAATTTTCCAGGCAAAATCTTCAAAAGAGGCTGAAAAAATTTTAAAAAAAGCACACACACACAGACTTATGATAGAAAATTAAGCCTGTATTCAAAATTTGAAAAACAATATGGAGCCTATATTCTAGGCTCAGGATAAAAACAAACAAAAAGCAACAATTCAAAAACATGTATTGGACCTAGTTATACTGCATTAGCTATTTAAAAACTGATGGGGGTTGGGGGGGAGGTCATCATATCAAAATGGCCTCTTTGTAGACATTATCCTACTTGAGCCCCTTGGTATATAACATTGTGGACCATGTAATATCCCCCTCTCTCTGTCCCAAAGCTTCTTTTTCTCTTGGATTTTTACATTATTCCTTCTTTTCTTGCCTCCTAGGAGGTAGTTTCTAGAATCCAGTTCAACCTGGCCAGCCCCTCACAGCTATATGACTTCACAAGCTAAATTATCAAAGCCTCAGTTTCTATATCTGTAAAATAGAAATGAAAATGACATAAGGATACAAAGGCCATTTAATGAAATAAGGCATATAAATGACTAAGTACACCATAAGTATTTAGTATATGTTAATTATTAGTTTACTATGTCTTAGTGGTTCTTAGTGTCTTGTTCTCTACTGGCCCCTGAAAAGTTGGATTTCTTGGCGATTTATTCTCACCTCCTATTTACTCCCTCTGAACTGCCATATCCTCTTCCATAGTATTAATCCCCTACAATATATTAGTGAATCTCCATTCCTGATCTTTCTACAGACCTTTATTTATATGTTATTACTGCTCTGTTCTTCCAGAGGAACCAAGCCATGCCTACTTTGTGTGTTTAGATCCAGAGGGCAGTTCATACACCTCAGAGGGCCTAGAAATAGTCTATAACTACTGTATTTTTTCTGTATAAGATGCTCCCATATATAACACACCTTCCACTTTTCCAACCCAAAATTAAAAAATAAACATTTTAAACATTTTGCTGGTTTTCCTCCTAAGACCTTTTTTTTTTCATCTTAAGCATTAGGTCCCTGAGCATTATGGCACAGGAAGTCATTTTTTAGTAAAGACATCACCTTTGTGGCCACCACAAGTGGTCATCTACACCTTTCTCACAGCACTGCAAAATTTTCTTTTTGAAGATAGAAAAAAGAGATATATCTCCATTAGAGAAAGTCATTGCAATAAGTAATATCAAAGCAGCAAAACAGCAGAGTCCTCCTTTTTATTTTAAACTTCAAGAGACATGTATGCTAATTACCCTCAAATAAAGGCCTGCCTATTCCCCAAACAAATTTGTTCTTCCTGCTTTCTCCATTGTCCGACCATACACTCAGTGGGAGAAAGTCCAAATTGTTTATCTGCAGCTCTATTTCCATGATCTTTTGCCTAACTGATTACATTCAGTTTGAATTTTGCAGAGTAAAACAATTGCTTACTGGTATTTATCATTTTATTTTTTGACATCTTTATGGGCTCAGAATTCTCTGGTCCCTGTTGCATCTGCGCAATCTCCACTCCACCTCCAATCACGGCATCAGCTGACATCAGTAACCTTAAAGTTTGTGATTAAAGGAAGCCTGTTGGACATGGTATGGGCAGCTACTAGGCTGATTTCCGTGTAGAAGATGCCCCTCAATTTTCAATCTAACAATTTTAGAAAAAAGTAGCATCTTATACATGGGAAAATGTGGTACCTTCATCTATGAGATATCAATTGAGAGATTATGAGCCAGATGTTGTTTTAGGAAAATAGGGTTAAGATTTGAGCTTTGAGGCCAATCCTGCAACAAGCTAATAGGCTAAGCAAGCCCTCCGCCTATGTGTCCTGCTATGTTGGGTTTTCCCATCCTAATACTACCTTCACCTGTCTCCACACAGCTCTTTGCCCTGGGAAACCTGCATGGATCACATCAAAAGGCTCCTGTGTCCTCTGGCTACTAGTTGGGCTTAGCTGGTAGCCAGAGGGCACAGGGGCCCCTAGAAAAGAGGGAAGAGAGGAAGTTTGGCATATTTACTCCCTTGGCTCCTCTTTGTGATGTCTCCTCTTTATGCTGATTTCAAACCTAAAATCAATATTGTAGCTCCTTTCATGGCAGCATCTTCCAGAAGACTGTCCTATGGAGTTCCACACTCCTGTGGTACTAGCCCCAGAGCACATCGCTAACTTGCCTACACCTTTGAACAGTTTCTTCTTTAATTCTCATGAATTGATCCCAATTTTAATGCATCATCTGTCTTCTGCTAGAATCTTGACTAAAACACCTGTTTGGTAGCATAGACTTTCCTTTAAAAAAAAAAAGTAAAATTGACTGGAAAATTTTTATAATAAAGACATTAAAACTATGCTATAAAAATTGTCTGTAGTCTCATCACACTATTAGAATGTTAATATATCATTTTGCAGTATTTCTGATATATATTTAATAGTTGTAACTGAGATATTTATAAAATTTCATGGTATTCCTTTTTTCATTTCATGTTATGAAATTAGAATTTTCATTGTGATAAATAATCTTTACAAACATCATTTTTAAAGCTGCATAATATTCTATTAAGGAAAGTGCTCCAATTTGCTTAATTTTTCTCATATTAGTGAACATTTGACATGACCTTTCAAATGACCTTCCCAATGCAAACATTCACATCTACCATCAAACATATGGTGATTTATTTTCCCTTTCTCTACTAACTTAGCTAGGAGATTTTTAAATTTGCATATGTCCTATAAACAAAAGCCTTTATGTTCCCTGAGGTCTCTCCTGTGGAAAAGGTTTTCTAATCTTGTGCAATGGAAAGCACAATGGGTTTGAAGTCCAAAGTCCTTGATTCAACCCTGGACTTTTTGTTGCAGTCTCTGACGAAGACTATTTCTTTGAAGAAGTTAAACAGTTAATCTTTAAAGTCTCTTCAAGTCTAATATACTCTACAAATTATTCACTTCAGAGGATTTTTTTTTGGAAGTATGAGATCTCAGAAATCATCTGGTTAATTAATACATTATCTCCTTGTTCTTAATCACCATTTTGAGAATTCCCCTTTTTGCATCTGAAGAAGCTGAGGCCCATAGAGTCTCTGTGACTTACTAAATCATAAGCAGAGTATTAATTCTGGAGCCAGCGTTCTGCCCACACCTGATGACTCCTGGTCCATTGTGTGTTCAGTACTCCCAGTATAACCCTTGAAGAACATTAAAATATCAACAGACCTGCCTCAATCACTAAGACAGGGGTTCTCAACCTGTGGGTCGCGACCCCTTTGAGGGTCGAATGACCCTTTCATAGGGGTCGCCTAAGACTATTGGAAAACACCTATTTCCCATGGTCTTAGGAACCAACATACTGCTCCTTGGTGTAGCAGAATGTAGCAATGTAGTTTACTGTTACCCATGCTACACCACGATTCAAGACAAAATTTCATTTATTTGTAATTAGAAATAAATATTTCACAATATATAATTACATATTGTTTTTGTGATTAATCACTATGCTTTAATTATGTTCAATTTGTAACAATGAAAATACATCCTGCATATCAGATATTTACATTACAGTTCATAACAGTAGCAAAATTACAGTTATGAACTAGCAACGGAAATAATTTTATGGGTGGGGGTCACCACCACATGAGGAGCTGTCTTAAAGAGTTGCGGCATTAGGAAGGTTGAGAACCATTGCACTAAGATATAACTCCTTGACCTGCAAGATTCATGGTATTGTTTTTTGATCTTACAATTACATAATCTTCCTCACTATGTTTTCACATCAGATGATATCACTGTTTCTTTCCCATGACTATATGCAGAACTGCTAATAGAAATTGGTTTAAAGTTCTTATGAAAATCATAAGTGAATGATGATTGTCCACATAGTTTTATCCAGTGCTCAAAGAACTTGAAGATAGAAAGGAAGCATTTGAGGCCAAAGTAGAAAAGAAAGAAAGAAAAAGAAAAGGATAAAGGGAGAAAGAAAGATGAAAGAAAGAAAGAGAGAGGGGGGGAGGAGGGAGAGAGAGAGAAAGGGAAGGAAGAAGGAAGGGAGGAAGGGAGGAAGGAAGGAAGAAAGGAAGGAAGGAAGGAAGGAAGGAAGGAAGGAAGGAAGGAAGGAAGGAAGGAAGAGGGAGGGAGGGAAGAAGGGAGGGATAAAAATAAACAAAATAGAGTTGAACACTGAAATTACACTAATAGTGGTACCTCAAACTCATCCCTGTCCAGTTCTGCAGACACTGAATCATCAGCACCAATCTGATAATTATGCCATCCACACAGTTTTTCAAAGGAACTGTCTCATACATTATCTCATTTTCTTCTCACAACAACCTCTTGAAGTAATTACAGCAAGATTTCCCACTGAACAGAAAAAGATTCAGATAGAGTAGTAAAATGACCTTTCTTTGGTACAGATTTTGTTGTGAGATTTGGTTGCCCCAGTCAGAAATTAGGTAAAGTGGATGAGCACTCTAACTGTAGGCACTCTACCTATATCAAAGGAGGGCCCTTAGAGCATAGCAGGGTGGCTCAGATCTAGGATCCCCAGATAAATGAAACTTGAAGTCCCACATGTTTAAGTAGAGATAGCCTGAAACTACATTTTCTAGTTTTCTTGACTGACAAAATATCAATAAAATACAAAGAATATATTCTTGTAAAATTATTCCCTCCCAACTCCTGAAAATAGGGGCCCAAAACAAGCTGTAAAGCAGGCTCCTCTGACAATTACTCCTAAATAAAACTAGAAGGTCACAAATTCAATGTCTATGACAAGGCAATGACAAAAGGGGAAAGAAAAAAAAGGGTACTTGGTCCCTCCCCACTTTAGAACCAGAAGTGACCCAGAAAACATTGAATTCAACCTCTTCAATCTTGGTTTCTGCATTATTTCTTTCCTGTCCATAAATTTCCTCATTACTATATCCTGATGTATATGGTCCCTCAGAAACATTGGTAGCATCTGATCATTCTCATCTATCTTGTCCTGAGACAAGTAAAAAGTATCCTGCCAATGAATATAGGTGGATAGCACATTCCTTGGTTAGAGATTTACCCAATAGTCATTTTAACTTCTCCCTAATAATAGCATTCCATTTTATTGGATAAATCATAATGTTACTAAATCATTTCTTCTTTCATATCCTCAACTACCGATTCTTTTATATGTGACTGATTCTACCCCATGGGGGATACAGGGCTTTCTGTTAAGAGGAACTCCCTTTGGCTCTTCTTGTGTGGCCCCTGGCCTTGAAGCCATGGCCATTATTTTGCCACCATGAGATGACTGCTACAAAGAAAAGCAGGAAAAGCCTTTAGAGTATCTCTGAGTAGGTGAACCAAGCTTTGGGTAACCTAAATTTCAAACTCTTACATACAATAAATATGTGTGTGGGGGGGTTTGTTGAAAGCATGCTTAGATGGCTTTTTTATTTTTATAAATATGCCTTTTCAGGTAACACCTGCAATTTGACATGGTGTTTAATGCCTCACCAAAAAGATTAACTAAGGCAATCAGTATGGGTCCTTGGAGCATTATGTCACTTTTTAGTAAAGACATCACCTTCGTGACCACCACAGCACTGCTAAATTTTCTTTTTGAAGATAGAAAAAAGAGATATATCCCCATTAGAGGAAGTCATTGCAATAACTAATATCAAAGCAGCAAAACAGCAGAGTCCTCCTTTTTTATTTTAAACCTCAAATAAAGGCCTGCCTATTCCCCAAACAAGTCCTATGTAAAAGCTGAATGGCATATATCCCAACACCAAGGACAGTGCCACCACCACCAGCAAAAGGCAAATGTCTTATTTTTCCAAAGCCAACAGTCCAGAGAGGCCAAAACACTTCAATTATTTTATGAATTTACCTCAATATTTTCAACATCTAGACTATTCACTCCTTGTTGAGTTTTTGAAGTGCTATAAGCTGTTAATCTTTCTTCCACTAATAGTTACCTCCACTTGTGAGAGGCTCATATAAAAACCATGTTCTTACCAAGCTTTGTGAGAGTAGAGAGTTTCAGAATGTTGGAAAATGCCCATTCAAAATTTCTGCCAGTGGTCACCTCGAACAATGATTTGGAAATATTCAAGGAAGGGTTTGAGCCCTGGTTTTAAGACTGCATTCCATGTTCATTATCTTAAATTCACTTTTCCCTTCTTCAGGATTCCCTTAACACTTTTCATGGGACTTGGATCAGTTTATATATCTTTTTATATTAATACATATGCATATCTCACATCATCCTATAGAGGACAAGATTTTTGAGAGTAAAAGGTCTTTTTATTTTTGACTCATTGCGACCAAAGGCTTTTACATTTTATTTAAATTAGGCATCTTTTCCTCTACAGCACACATTTATATCTAGCATAGAGAAGATCATGGCAAAATACCTCAGTGCAATTCCCCCACCCCCAGCAGCAAACAAAGAGAAAATTTTCTAAATATTTACTATTCTTAACTCTGATATTGAGGTCAAATTTTTTTTAAATTTAAAACACAGATACAACTGTTTAAAGGCTCAAGTTTTACACTCCCATTCCAAAAGAAAAAAAAAAGTCATCAGTTGGTTTCAGATTTAGATTCCTTTGCTAATCTGCAATTTTTGAATTATAGTAGATTCATGTGACCTTTGCACATTAAAGCAGCTGTTCTTTTCCCCTTTCCTCATTAAACTTGTATCCTGACTCCATCACTCTCATCTTCCTTATTGTTTTCCACCCCTGCTGACTCAAACTTTTTATCCTCTACCTGGTATTCTCTCTACTCTTTGATACCTTAATCACATGTTTTTCCTCCTACCTAAAGAACTATAAAGTCAAGTCCTAATTTCTTGACAGAGGGACAGCGAGCATGCTCCAGCCAGTCTAGTACTCATTCCCCACTGGTGTACTCACTCTTTTTGAACTCCTGGCTTGAGTTCTTATTCCCCTCAATTGCTCAAGGAAAAATTACATGTGCCTCATTTTTAATCTCAAATGTACAGTTGTCTGTTTTTTCTTTATAAAAGCTCATGTCTTTACTTTTTGATAGCTTTGTCACTCCCTATATGACTTTAAAGGCTGTAGACTTAGTAGGTAACAATCGTTTAAATGTAAAGAAGAAAGAGTTAAACATTCATGTAGGCTATTTTTCCAGTTGTGGATTACACTTGCTGTAATCTAGTCATACTTGCTCTGTAACATCTATATACATAAAACCCTAATATGCAAATAGACCGAACCGCAGAACAACCAAACAGCTGGTCATTATAACATGTGTTAACCACCAGGGGGTGCATGTGGAACATGGCAGGCATTGGCAGTAGGCAGCAGAGCACAGGACATGGTAGGTGTCGGCCACAGCAGGATGGTGGAGAAGATGAGTGAGGGCGCTAGACCAAGGTGGGGCACCAGGTGCTTTTATCAGGGCAAGCCTCTGGTGGTTACTGAAAATTCTTTGCTCCTGCGCATTGCAGTCACACTCAGCACTCACACCCACTGCAGGTGCTAAAGCTGCCATTTGCACCCTCTGTCAGCACCTGGCATCAGCCCCAATCACTTAGTGCCATCAGTGTGTGTGAGTGGCAGCTGCCAGCCCCAATCACCGCTCAAGCCTTTTCAACCTGCCCCCTTCACCTGCTCCTAAGGGGCAATCGGGGTGGCAGCCACCTTTTGTACCTGCTGCTGGTGATGGCCCTGCTCCCACCCACTGCCAGCACCCAGCACCGGTCCTGATTGCTTGGCACCATCAGCAGGTGTGAGCAGCAACTGTTGGCCCGGAACAGCAGCTGCCACTCACACCTGCTGATGGTGCCAGCCCTGTTCACACTCACTGCTGGCGACAATCGCTCCATGCCGACAGTGGGTGCAAGCAGGGCCAACACCATTGGCGCATGGGAGCAGTGGTGGCAGGAGCAGGGCTGCTGGCAGAGAGGGACTGGAGCCGTGGTGGGAGGGGCTGGGCAGGAGCATGGAGGATGGGCCGAGACACACCCCTGTGCCCACCATGGCCCACAGTTCCTTTCAAGGTACATGAATTTGTGCACTGAGCCCCTAGTATATGTAATAAAATTATCACTTCAAGTGTTAATGGACGGCTATGGAAAAGATTTAGAAGAACCCCATTGTGTCCTAATCAGTGGGAAAAAAAATCTCTAAAGTACTCACTCAATAACATTTTCTAGATGTTCCACAATTAAATTAAAAATATAGGTCATTTAAGTTGCCATCTTTGAAAAACATCTCTAGCTAACACCAATGGAAAATATATTTTATGTCTGCCAACCCTACAAAGGATATAGAGAAATATAAAAAGGTCAGAGGCTTTAAGTAATTGCAAATTATTTGAAGAGATGATGAATGTTTAAGGAGAATTCAAATGAGGACACACATATTCTGCTTCAACAGTTTGCACCTTCCACCTTTAGTACCAATAAGAAGCCAGTCTATGTTTGCCAGCAAGTCCCATTCTGTTAGGCATTCCCCTCCTCCTTAAATATTGGGGGCAAACCTGACAGTACTTAACTTGCTTTCTAAAAAGACATTTTGAACTTTCCCTTCTCTCTTTTTAAACAGATTTATAGTAGAACACAAAAACGTTTTTTACCTACATGATTTTCAAACTTTTCAGTTCCCACAGTGTGTCTCGTACAACAACAGGCCTACATCCTGTCAAGGGGAGGAAAATAACTCCCAGATGGGCTCAATGGAAAATCAAAATCAGACAGACTGCACATTGGAATATCAGTGAACATTTTCAGACTCTGCTTCATGCTCTTGCTCTTTGGGGCTTTCTTATTTCATGTTTTCTCCAGGACACATGGATAGCTCTTGGCTTTTATATAGAAAACCATGGACTCCAGTTATCTGTCAGTTGAAAAATCGCTTGCTTATCTCCCCTAATCCTTCTTTCATTTTGAATACTGTAAACAAAATTAAATGAAGTTACATAAGTAACAACAACAACAACTCTCCAGATATAACAGATGGACCCTATCCATCTCAGTAGGTAATATCTCATAAATGATTCATTGCCATTGCTTTAACCCAGAGCCTTTTGTATTTTGCACATCTAAGTGAATAACCATTAGTAAGCTTTACACATTGCACTGTGTAAATTACCTTGAGTCTGTCACAATCTAGAGAATAGCACTGATATTTGGGAGAAAGGTCTGTTTTAATTATTTCAGTGCTGAATTGTGTACCTCAACAAGAGCTATAGATTATCAAACAGAACCAGATTCAATTCCAAACTTGATGTGGGTCATTCCTTTAATGTTTATGAAGGGAGCATATGTCTTATTTAATATCTTAACAAATAGAAATAATTTTTATTCCATAGGATTTATAAATATTTTATGTTTGACAGGAAATTTAATTGTAACAAATAATTAAAATGTATCCCTAAGGAAATACCTGAGTTTTCAGACACAGGCCTCCATTACCTTAGAAATATATCTCGAAGTAATAACCCTATTTACCTGGTGCAGGTACAAAACAAAAACAACACTTTCCTTGACTCAGCTGCTGAATATGGAAGCAATTGGTTCTAAATAATTCTAGGTCTTACTTCAGCTATCCAAAGCAGTGGAGGGGCCTTTATTAAGGCAGACCTCGTCCCCACTCAGTGCCCCCCATACCCTCCCCTCCCACACACACAGCTGTATTGTGAAGCAGGGTGTTAAATTCAAAGGATACTATAGTAATGGAGTCACATAGGATAAAGGAAATAAGAAAAGAGGTGGCTGAAAAGTACATATAGGGGTGTGGGGCTACCACACACTCCTGGCAGAATGCAGAGGTCAGATGGGAGGTCTTCGGCTCCCAGTCTACATTTCTCCAATTCTTCCTCATATGTCTTCATTATCAGGCATTCCCAAATACAGTGGACTGGGATGCTTATGCCTCAGGCTTTGTCATTTCCATCAAAACATACTTCTGCCCTGTTCCATTTCCTCCAACACAGCTAGGCCAGTGCTAGCTATTCATTAATCACTTTATACTGGAGTTAGGGGCTGCTGATTCTTCATGTATTAGACCTCAGAGATAATCTTATTACTTCTTGGGGTTCCCTTTTCCCTAGGAAATAAGGAATATAGGAGAAGATATCTTCCAGATCTCCCCCAAAATTCAGAGGGTTGTTAAAGGCACAACATCCTAGATCACATATCCTGACATATTATTTGCATATTATTTGCATTTTAAATTAGAGCTATGGTGGACATGGATTGTGGAACAGAATGTGAGTTGGTTATTATAGTCCCTTCTTAGGCTCAGGAGAACAAAGTATGCAGAAATATTACATATAAAATGTACATAAATATGACCTGGCTATATGACAAGACATTATCAGGCAAGAGAAAAGAGAAGTTATCAAGATAATGAAGGAAGAGAGATAAGGGCCTATGAATTACCCTAGAGCAAATGCATAAAGGTTTGAAAATGCAAACACCAAGAGAATAAATACAAACATTTTAAAGTGGGTTGACTTTTGCTCCAGTTCTGAACCATGTTGATAAATAAAATAAAAGTGGCTAATTAGCATGAGTCGATACTTAACAGCTCACCACCCTATGAGTCATTTTATGGTGCTTTTTAACAAGCAAGGTCATTAATACAAGACAACACAAACCAAATAAGTAATTTAGACATGAGCCTACTGCACATGGTTTGGGTTCCTTTGCATGACCTTTGAAAGAAAGAGCCCCTTGGCATAATTGATCACCAATGAAAGTGAAGTCAGGTGGAAACTCTCTTCCCATTCTGCAAAGGAAAGTAACACTCTGGGGCAGAACAAAGCTCAAGGTGAAGAGAGGAAGGAGGTTGCAAACCCTATATACATTCACCTCTTCTCTTTTGTTTTCTCAATCCCAGGTTTAACGGCAGAGACAGCCCAAAGCCCTGATCAGAAAAAGAGGACTTCTCTCAGCTCCTCACTTGGGGCATTGGCAAGAAAGAAGTGCCACTGTGCCCATACAATCACAATGCAAAACTTTGCCAGTAATGGGCAGAACTTAATGAGATGTCTTAGGCTCAATTTGAAAACTTAACCAAATAGTAACAATTGTGAATGAGTTATTTTTTTACTCATTGGCACTGTGGCATGGCAGTTAAGTTACAATCTGGAGTCTATGTTCAAATTCAAGTTAAGCCATTCATTGAAAACCCTGGGCCTCAGTTTTCACTTCTGTAAAATGTATGTAATAATAGTACCTACCTCATAAATTGAGAATTAAATAATATAACGATTCTCAACCACTTAGCCTGAGGCTGGCTTGATAATAGGTAATCAATAAGTCCTAATTATTACTGTTATCCTTGTAGTCTTATTATAAATTCAGCAGACTATGATGAGAATACATACCTTGGTTGCCAGGCATATTTTTCTGAAAAAACTGACTAATGTCTGCATTCCTTCAGTCACCTCCATCAAACTAAAATTACTTTATGACAAAGGCCAATAGGTAAAATAGTCAATAAAGCAAAGAGACCAAGGATTTTATCATAGTGATGATCAGAGACTGGGTTTCAATATCTTGTTTAAGTCAGGTAGATAAACAGAATTGCCTGCAAAAAAATGTCTTCAACATTTCATTCCAATAAGATTAGCTGGTATTAAAAACTGTACAATTACTATTGCTTTGGAAGATATCATCACTTAGAGAAACCGAGTAAAGCATTCACAGGATTCCTCTTTATTATTTATTTTAAAAAAATATGTTCTTATTTATTTCAGAGGGAGGACAGGAGAGAAAGGGATATAGATAAAAATGATGACAGAGAATCATTGATTGGCTGCCTCCTGCACACCTCAACAGGGGATCAAGCCCACAACCTGGGCATATTTCCTGACTGGAAATTAAACTGTGATCTCTGGTTCATAGGTTGACAGTCAACCACTGAGCCATACTGTCCTGACTTCCATATCATTTCTTATAACTGCATGTAAATGTACAATTATTTAAAAATAAATTGCAAAATTTTAAAATGCTTGACCCAGAACATGGCCTCATAGAATAATTCAAAAAGAGATCTGAGAGATAAACCATATGACCCAAACATTATTTGACCCATTGAAATGCTGAAAACTAGAGAGACTTAGCTACTTAATAGCTTCTAACCAAAGCTTGTTTCACAATTGTGTTGCTTCTGTATTAGTATATATTGTGTGCCCTGTTATTTGCCCAGCACATTGGCAAAACCAAGAAGTGTGTATTATCATTTATAATTCACACATGAGAAAAAGGAGGTACAAATGTATGTTATTATTTTAAAAGTTTGTAATTCTAAATTTCAAATGAGGTTCTAGCATATGATTTATAAGAGTTTCCTAGGGTTGCCATAACAAAATATCACAAACTGGGTGACTTAAAGCAATAGAAATGTATTGTATCACAGTTTTGGAGTTAAAAGTCTGAAATTAAGGTGTCAGCATAGTCATGCTAGTTCTGAAACTTATAGGGGAGAATCCTTCCTTGCCTCTTCTGAGCTCTTATAGTCCTATGTGTTCTTTAGCTTACACAAATGCATCACTCCAATTCTTCATCTTCACAGGGCACTCACTCCTTCTGTGAGTCTTCACATCATCTTTCCACTGCAAGTGTCAGTGTCTCTGTATAAATTCACCCTCTTTGGGAAGACACCAGTCATTTTAGATTGAGGCCATCCTGAAGATCTCATTTTAAGATGATTACCTTGCCAAAACTGGTTTGGCTCAGTGGATAGAGCATTGGTCTACGGACTGAAAGGTCCCAAGTTCGATTTCAGTCAAGGGCATGTATCCTGGTTGTGGGCATATCCCCAGTAGGGGACGTGCAGGAGGCAGCTGATCGATGTCTCTCTCTCTCATCGATGTTTCTAACTCTCTATCCCTCTCCCTTTCTCTCTGTAAAAAATCAATAAAATATATTTAAAAAAAAAAGATGATTACCTATGTAGACCCTATTTCAAAATGAAGTCACATTCTAGAACTTTTTTGGAGGGAATACAGTTCAGCTCATAACTGAAAACAGTAGGTGCACAATAGATAGCTAATCACTCATTAACAAGGAAGGAAAGTCATTGACATCAGAAATCAAAACAACCACAGGTACCAAGTCATAAAGGCATGGAATAGATTATTGGATTCATTAGATATAACAGTAGTTTTGAGGAAGCCTAATATTTGTTGACATGAGAATATTTAAACCTGTAGACAATGTTTATAAAAATGTATTTGAACATGGCTGGGGTTGCTCAATGGTTGAGCATTGACCTATGAATTAGGAGGTCATGGTTCAATTCTGGCCAGGGCACATGCCTGGGTTGTGAGCTCAGTCTCCAGTGTGATGCTTCTATCTTTGTCTTCCTCTCCCTTCCTCCCTTTTAAAATTTTATTCCAGTCAAACAAAGGATATGCCTGGAAGCACATTCTCAACAGACTAAGATAAATGCTTCCAACAATAACAGTTTGCAGTTCCTTTTATACATTTGAGATTAAGGAGGGAAAGTAAGGAAGACTACCTAAAGGTGGAAGAAAGCAAGGGGTGGATCGGATTAGAGGATAGTTTTAAGACTATGTGCTATCACAATACAGTGCACAGATGATGTATGTGGAAATGTGCACCTGAAACCTGTGAAATTTTGTTAACTAGTGTCACCCTGATAAATTCAATGAACAGGAAAAAATATATATAATATCATTTGGTGCTCACCTGCAAGAGTTTTCCTAAGGTATACTCCTAGGAGGCATAGGAAATATGCATTCTCAACTGTACTAGATTGTGTTGAATTATTTTCTAAAGTAATTATTATCACCTGTCACTGGTATTCAGGAGACCCTGTTATACTCACAAAGTCTTTTCAGCACTTAAAACTGTCAGACTTCAAATATGTACCAATCTGGTAGATGTGAATGTATCTCCCATTATGATTTTATTTTGTTTTTGCTTGATTGATTCCTAATAAAATTAAGCTACATTGTGTATATTGATCAGCCATTCATGTCTCTTCTTCCATGAAAAGCTTTTTCATAGTTGTCACTTCTTACCTTTTTTGGAGGGAAGGGGGTGTTCTTCACTTATTTTTAGGAGCTCTCATGAATTCTGTATACTAATCTTTTGTTAATTGAATGCATGGCAAATCAGCCCTCCAAATTCTAGGCTTTTCCCTCTTTATGAAGCCTTTTAAT
Organism: Lasiurus cinereus; assembly: GCA_011751065.1. Classification (NCBI taxonomy): domain Eukaryota; kingdom Metazoa; phylum Chordata; class Mammalia; order Chiroptera; family Vespertilionidae; genus Lasiurus; species Lasiurus cinereus. The sequence goes on along the minus strand of JAAGEH010000393.1, from coordinate 37,351,170 downwards.
AAAAATAAAAGTATAATTAAAAAAAACACACATATGCTTTTTTGAGGGTTGGTCACCTTTGAAGGATGGGTCTGAAAAGAGGCATTTCAAAGGTATGTTAACCTTGGTGCACGGAAATAATGGACTTACTTAAGGCAAAGATATAAGCCTTTTGCTAAAGAAGTTACTGTATATGCCTGGGACATGACTACCTATCACAACCAGCCCAGTTAGGAATTTATGATAGATGTGAAGTTACTTTTGTTCACAATATACAAAAGAGAAGAGAGATGTTTGAGAGACAGGCAGGGACCCTTTCATGAAGAGCTGGGATGGAAGCTCAGACATTACCCTGTAGGCAGCTCATAGTGACTGGAAAGAGGTTGTTCCAAAGTTGTTTCTTGAACTAGGAATGAAAGCCAAATAAGATATAATGCCTGTCCTCAAGGTCCTCATTGATAATGCAGAGGAGATCATGAGCAAATTATGACAGTTCAGTGTTTGTTGTTAGGAGCCAAAGGAATTCTAGATCCACAATATCTTGAGGGCATAGATTACACCAGAATAAACAATTGTTTGCTGAATGATTTCAATGTGTCAACCTGCTATATTTTTCATTAATGCAGGTATAATGATAAAAATAATAAAGTTAATATTAACTAGGTTGTTTTGCAAGCACTGTGATAGGATTTTGATATATCTCATTTAATCCTCGTTACAATGCTCTGAGTTGGGTACTGTTTCATCTCATTCTACAGATAAAAGCAAGACTTTGAGAATTTAAAGTAACAGATCTAGAAAAAAGAACTGGGATTTGAACTCAGATCCTCATGATTTCTAAGCCTGGAACTTACCTATTACACTGCAATGTTAATTGATGAGCTTTTTAATGATCTTATAATCTAATTCTAGAAGTTAGTGATGATTGTCTTTTCAAGTATATCAATATCCTTTCATCACATGGGGTAAAGCTTATAAAAATGCTGATTGAGTGAATTCAAGAGCAGTGTGGCAATGGCCATTAATCAGTCTATAATCAATGTGTAAACTCTCTGCTAAACAATTAACTTGTTGGAAAATGTGTAAAAGACAATTTTCGTTACAGCAGATATTAGCTGATGGTGTGGAGATACATTAGGGACCAGCAGATTACCCTTCATTTAATTATACTTGTAACACACCAATTGTATATGTAATGAGCTTCCCTAGAAATCAGGCCCCTGGACCTTCAGGTAATTGAGAATTATTCCTTTCTGCCTGATTCAAGAAACAATCAGTTTCACTAACAATAAATGGAAAATCTAGTTAAAAGTGAAATTGTTAGACAGTAGATTACAAACAAACAATGAAATTGTTTTAGGTTCAAATATGTGATTTGCATTTGATGCCATTGTAGTTTTGGAAGGGATGACCCAGTTCATAGGATCATAGGATCTTTTTTTTTTTCTGATCATGAATTTATTCAACACAAAATAAATCTCTCCAAATTTACTGAGGTAGTTGACTATGTCCATGACCAAATCTGCCTCTAAACTGGAATTCGGTTGCTGAGTTAGCCCTGGCTCAGCTTTCCTGTCAGCACCAGCACCCTGTCTGTAGCTGTCTCTGTTGGCTTCCCATAGTGAGTCTTGCATGTCCATCGCCCTCCAGACCTTTGGGCCTTGGCCTGCCAGTCTCAGGCACAGAGTGGCAGACAGGATCTCAGTGGGCCGGTGGAGGTAATTGTGGAGATACGTACTAGACATTCCAGTAGAAATGTTTCCAAGTAAACTGTTCCTTCATGTAGCCTCATGATTTGAGAGACTGCATGCCTTTATGATGTGAAGATGAGGCAGGTTCTTATCTGCCAGCTCAGAGTGTTTTGGCATGTGCACATCCTTCTTGGCCACCATCACTCTCTCCTTAAAAAGAAATTTGTAAATGGAAATCTGGTTTTTCTTGGGCATCAACATCACAATGGCTGTTGTGTCTGGGACTGGAGTTATAAAGGAAGGGCCAGTTCATAGCATCTTAACTTCAGAATCTGATGTAGGAAACCATGGACCACTCCAAACATGTTTTCATGTTATGTTTGTTACATTCTCTCTTCTCTTTTCTCTTCTCTTCTCCTCTCCTCTCCTCTCCTCTCCTCTCCTCTCCTCTTCTCTCTCTCTCTCTCTCTCTCTCTCTCTCTCTCTCTCTCTCTCTCTTTCTCTCTCTCTCACACACACACACATAGGAAAGGGATTACACAGCTTTATCAAATTCTTTTTAGGATCCATATAGCAAGAAGGTTGAAAATCAAACTTATCTTAACACAAATGAATAAATTGAGGTTGATAAATATTAGGATGCCTCATGCAATCGTTTGTGGAAAATCTAGAAAAAGAGCCCATTATCTCCCAGCCTGAAGCTCCCATCTCCTACCTCAAACATTTAAAAAACTGTGGACCTGACATGAGTATATTCCATAAAGTACTGCAGACAAAGATCAATGCCTAAGAAAGCAAACATGGTCCTATCACTCCATATTGCAGTCTGATACTTCTAATAGTTGGCAGGATGAAAAAGTGCCACTTTAGGCCATATATATTAAGGCAAATATTTACAGTATAACTAGCACTTATTTATTTATACTTTAAAAGAAATGAGTCTTTCAAGTACTCTGGTGGTATTATATTTCAATGGAATGTAAAAGCGACCCCCTTTCCTCCTCCCTCTATTGCTTCCAACCCTGCTGCATGATTTGCCACATCTGCCAGCAGCTAAAATACAATCCAATCACTACTTAGAACCCTGGGCTGCTATTTGGAATGTAATTGCCCAGTACACCACAGAGAATGCATTCTCCAAACCAGCAGCAAAGCTCTCCATTGAAACCAGGCAGAGAACTCTGAAGGGTACTTTGGAGGATGTTAAAACAATGAACTTTATTTTTTCGAGTGAAAATAGAAACCACCCCCAAATAAGGACTCAAATCTCAGCTCTATTTTCATATTAGCTCTGGACTAGATCTACATTTTTCAGCCTAGTTTATACAACTGTGGAATATTGAGTAAGACCCAAGTGCAGTCCTTCTAATTCATTGAGAATCTTACTGACATATGACTAGAGGTTCTGATTCCCATTGAATCCTAGATAAGCAACTCTTCCATGCAGCCTACAACCCTACATTTGGTTTTCCTAAAGCCACTGTTTGTAAGCCTCAAAACAGCAAAGGAAACAGAGAAAACATATTTCTCTTTTCTTTTTTAAAAATTATTTATTGTTTAAAGACATATAGTATTAAATATGTCTCCTTTTTCGTCCATTGACCTCTTCCCGGCCACCTGCCCACCCCCCCCTCGCCAACTCCCCCCCCAGCACATGCCCTCACCCCCCTAGTGTCCATGTCCATTGGTATGCATACAGTCCTCTGGTTGATCTCTTATCCTTCCCCTGCCCCTAACCTCTGCTTCCCTCTGATGTTTGATGGTCTGTTGGATGCTTTTCTGTTACTGGCTCTATTTTTGTTCATCAGTTTATGTTGTTCATTATATTCCACAAGTGAATGAAATCATGTGATATTTATCTTTTTCTGACTTGCTTATTTTGCTTAGCATAATGCTCTCAATGTCCATCCATGATGTTGCAAATGGTAAGAGTTCTTCCTTTTTTACAGCAGCGTAGTATTCCATTGTGTAGATGTACCACAGGTGTTTTTTTTTTTTAATCCATTCATCTGCTGATGGGCATTTAGGCTGTTTCCAAATCTTAGTATTGTAAACTGTGATGCTATGAACATAGGGGTGCATATATCCTTTCTGACTGGTGTTTCTGATTTCTTGGGATATATTTTTAGAAGTGGGATTACTGGGTCAAATGGGAGTTCCATATTTAGTTTTTTTGAGGAAAATCCATACTGTTTTCCATAGCAGCTGCACCAGTCTGCATTCACACTAGCAGTGCACATGTATTTATTTTTCTCCACATCCTCACTAGCACTTGTTGTGTGCGATTTGAGCTCTTCTGACAGGTGTGAGATGATATCTCATTGTTGTTTTGATTTGCATCTCTTGGATGATTAGTTACTTTGAGCATATTTTCATATGTCTCTTGGCCTTCTGTATTTTCACTTTCAAAAAGTGTCTATTTAAGTTTTTTGCCAATTTTTCAATTGGATTGTCTTTCTTTTGTTAACATGATGGATTTCCTGTATATTTTGGAGATTAGGCCCTTATAAGATATACCATTGGCAAATATGTTCTCCGATGCACCGTGCTTTCTTGTTGTGTTTATGGTTTCTTTTGCTGTGCAGAAGCTTTTCTGGTTTCACCACCTCTACCATTACTATCTTACGCTGGCCCAAAGGATTAAAATAAGGTATCATTCAACAACATTGGCCAGAGACTAACAATTCCATTCATCTTGAGGGGCTGTGCCCCAACTAATCCTTTCCAATACAACTTCATGGGTTTTACATATCTCCAGGTTAACTTCCACTTGAATATCTTGGAGTAGGATAAAGTGTCATCTACACTTGCTTCTAGGATTGCCAAATATCTATGCTTATTGCCTCAATGCTGCAAGTTGACAAGAGGATGTTCTGTGTGTTTGTATCTTAAGTGAAAAGAAAATATATGTGCTGTTTGCTGTCATGACAGTAAAGGAGCTTTGATGATATAAATGTCTCCAGAAAGATGAGTAAATTGGCCCTTTCAGAAAGCAGAGCTGCCAAGAAACTAAAGGAGTGGGGGTGGTGTCAGCTTCAGGGAAACACCGTCTGGCCTATAAATTAGGCAAATCACTTTTCTTAAAACTTTACTTTAGAAATTGATTTTTATTTTAAGATGGACAGATAGACAGGACATTCAATTAACATGCCTCCCATTTATCTCCTTTGGTGCAAATTAATCCCCTATTTAAAAGCTCTGGTTGCCACTGAAAATGAATTAAAAAATTATTTGAAAGTTTGTAATATCTGATTAGAATCAAATCATTGTGTTTTTTCTACTGTAAGCATCAAAGTATTTAAGATTGTTTTGGGGGTGATGGGAGTGGGGAGAGGATTTATTTGTTGGAAAAAAATGTTTTTTTCAAAATAATAGGAAAATCTTTATACTGTTGAGCACCAAAATTTCATTTCACATTCACAAGACCAAAACCAAACTCAGGATCTTCTATCCACATATCAGTTTTCTTGTTTTCTTGGATAACTAAATTAGCACCCAACAGTTTAGAAATTAGTCATTCATTCACAAATATTTATTGAGAATCTACAAAGTGCCACACAGTAATAGGAAATAAGCAGACTAAGTCCTCCTCATTGAGCTGACATAAGAAATAGTCATTAAGCAAATGAGTATGGCCTATATTGTCATATATATTGCTATAAAGATATATAAAGCAGGGTAATGGGATAGACAGCAACAGAAGCTTTCAATTAACATAGATGAAAAGGGAGTTCCTCTCTGAGAAAGTAACTTTTGAATAGAGACCTGTATGGCTGAAACAGTGATGCCACATGAATATTTGGGACAGCGGATTACAGACACAGAGAACAGAGAGCAAAGATAAAGGCCTTGGATAAGTAGGCTACTTTTACAGAGACTAATGTAGCTGGCCCACAGAAAGCTTGGGTGGTAGGAAGGAGGTCAGCTAGGCAACCAGGGGCTCAGACTTGCAGTGATTTATAGACCATGATAAAGATGAATCTCATTCTAACTATCATTGGAAGCTATTGGAGGTTTTTGAGCATAAGAATGACATGATCTGCTTTATATCCCTTGTAATTATCTTCCACTTATATCTCTCATCTTGGGTTCACAAATTCAGTTGTTTCTCCTTCATGTATCCATTGTTTTGATTCCAAATCCATCCTAAATCATATCTGAACTTCCTTATACATGCACCATCACAAAAAGACTTTTAGTTAGTATTCCAGTCCCCAGTTTCTCCAAGGTCCAATCAATGAAAGTGCCAAATTCATCTTCCAAAAATACCAAGCAGTTCATGCTATTTTCCTGCTTTAGAATAGGAATCAACTTAGTTCCTACTGTCCATGGGCTAAAGCTTAAATTTCTCATTTGTAGTCAAGAATTTAACAATATGGCCTCAATATTATCAATTATTAAAGCCACAAAAAAAGAAAAGAAAAACCCACAAATGAACACACTGAAAACCAGCTGATCTCCATATCTACCTCTAAACATGCCTGATTCATCTTTGATCTTTGGCCAAACCCTTCCTCAAATGAGATTGGTTCTCCTGTTATATCAGCCATTTATATCATATAATATATGATTTGTCTTTTGGACTTAATTCAAAACACATCCTCTTCTCTGAGGTTCTTCTGATTAACTTTATTATTTTTTTAAATATATTTTATTGATTTTTCACAGAGAGGAAGGGAGAGGGATAGAAAGTTAGAAACATCGATGACAGAGAGACATCGATCAGCCGCCTCCTGCACGCCCCCTACTGGGGATGTGCCCACAACCAATGTACATGCCCTTGACCGGAATCGAACCTGGGACCTTTCAGTCTGAATAACTTTAATTCAAAATGTCTGCAGTGCACACATCTAGCATAACCCATTTTTGCATATATTTTCATATTCTTCCTTAAAATACTATGCTCTTGCTTCATATAATTACATGCTGTTTTCACAATAAAGCCATAAGCTCCTGGGATCTTACTACTTCCAACCTAATGGCTTACATATATTTAACATCAAGTCTTTGTTCAAGGAATGTTGAAAATCATAAATGAAAGTTAGACCTTTCCATTTCTGGTTCCTCATTTTATGGTAAAAGGTTCAAGACCCAGAAATATGAAGGGCTTCACCCAGTGTCACATAGCTATTTACTGGCAGAAACAGAACTCATGCACAGGTGCCCTGACTCAAAGATATCATATTGACTGGATCAAAGCATAAATTCCACTATTGTCCCACTGTTACCACTTTCTAACTATTACAGCTGTAAATTTTCATTATTTTTAAACAATCTTTGTTTTTTAAATCATACTATTGCTATGAAGTAATCAGATGACCTTCACCAATTACAAAAACATAATTATTATTCTCAGTGACAAATAAGAGAAACCAGCTCCGGATGGCTTGAACAAAAGGAAACTCATTAGAAAAATATCAGAGGCTGGCTGAATTGATGGGAAATTTGAGAATGCATGAAAAGTACAGGCATTCCTGAGAGCTGAGCAGCAGGCTCCACAGTTGATAACAGCCCAAGTGAATCTGAGTATCACAGCATCGCCATGATGAATGAATGACCTCTACTGCTATTTCTATCCATTGCCACAGATTCAAGGTTCAAAACACTTTCCCACTCCTACCCATACCTCCCTCCCCCCTGACCACATACACACACAACCCACAGAGTGGCAGATTAGTAAAATGTAGGTACCAGGAAATGGTGAGGAGAAAAGTCTGGAAACTCCAGCTTCTACCATATAAACCAGAAACAAGAAACAACACTTTTACCAAGAACACACCATGAAGAGGTTCAATAATCTAAAATTAATTGTATATTATCATGTAGGGCAGTGGTTCTCAACCTGTGGGTCACAAGCCCTTTGGGGGTCCATCGACCCCATCATAGGGGTCGCCTAAGACCATCAGAAAACACAGATATTTACATTACGACTCACAACAGTAGCAAAATTACAGTTAAGAAGTAGCAAAGAAAATAATTTTATGGTTGGGGGTCACCACAACATGAGGAACTGTATTAAAGGGTCCCGGCATTAGGAAGGTTGAGAACCACTGATGTAGGGAAAACAATCAGAAGTTAACAAATCTCAAGTGTCTACTACACCAACCATCTCTACAGAGATCAGGGAAAACATTAGTTCTTCAATTCCATTTCTACTTAGAATGAATAAATAGAGTAGGGACACAGTGAGAAGATGGGAGAATGAGACAAGCCACTTGACTAAAATGGGTCCGGATCATTTCATCTATTCACTATCCCTTATTTTCACAAAGAAAAAGGAGGTTAAAATCAAAATCTTCCCAAGAGGTATGTTTTAATAGCAGTTACTATGCAGTTCTATGTTGATTTCTTAGCCCCTGAGTGCTATCAGTTCAGTTATCTTATATAATACAGTGGTAATATGCAAACTGACCATTACACCCTTATGTCACAAGTTGGCTGCTCCCACATTGTCATAAGATGGGGACTTCTGAGAAGATGACCCTGTGGCAGTGCAATATGAAGGAAATCAAGATGGCAGCATAGGTGAACACCTAAACTGCTGACTTGCATAACAATTTCAAAACTACAGCTAAAAGAGAAAATGAACATCATCCAGAACCACAGGATAGCTGGCTGATTGGAAATTCTACAACTAGAAAGGAAAAGAGGGGCTAATTCAGACTTAGAGGAGCTGCAAAAAGCTGAGGTACAGAGACACACATGTGGAGAGGATGGGCGGTGGAGTGCTTGGCTGTCTTCCTCTAGTGGGAAGGAGACAGAAACTCCCGACTGCACTGAACCCCAGTTCCGACTGCATTGAACGCCAGTTCTGAGTGAGACTCATACAGGGGGAATCTGGACTGTTAGAAAAAGAGAGGAGTGCATGAAAACTCAGGGGAGCCACAAAAGGTAGAGGTCTGGAGTAGTGCATGCAGTGCACACAGAGAGGACTGACTGCTGATTGTGCCTCTGGCTTCTCTAGCAGGAGGAAGACAGAATCTCCCAACTGCACTGAACTCCACTTCTGACTTCACTGAACCCCAGATTCATGTGAGACCCTGGGGACTCAGACTAATACAGGTCCCCGGAGCACATGGAAACTCAGGGGAGCCATGAAAGACAGAGGTCTGGAGGAGTGCGAGTTTGCACAGAGAGGGCTGCAGCGATTACTGAGGGACATTGAGACCCAGAGGCCGTGTAGGGCAGGGCTGATTGGAAGCCAAGGCTGTCTGCTCAGCCCTGAGACTGTGCCCCATCCAAGCTGAGCACAGAGGCTTTTGCAATTTTTCAAGACTTATATCATAAGGCTGACTGCAGCACAGAAGTTCTCCCAGCATAGATACAGTTGATCCTCACAACCAATTGGCTTGCAGGTCAATTTTCCCCAGTGATACCAAGAACCATCAGGACTTAACTACAACAAGACTGTACATACAGTCCACAAAGGGGCACACCAAGAGTTTCCACTTCAGGTAACAGGACGCAGAGCTACTGGGCCATATAGGACATCTAGCACACAATGCTACTTTACCAACTCAGGGAAGCAGCAAAAATGCTGAGACAAAGAAACAGATCATAAACAAAAGAAATGGAGGAAAATAAAAGACTGGATATAGAGTTCAAAACCACGGTTATAAGGTTTTTCAAGAATTTCCTAGAAAAGATGGATAAATTTAGTGAGACCCAAGAGGAGATAAAAAGAACCAACTAAAAATTAAACATACACTGACTAAAATAAAAAAATATTATACAGAAACCTAACAGCAGACTAGAAGAACACAAGAATCAAGTCAAAGATTTGAAATACAAAGAAGCAGAAAACACTCAACTGGAAAAGCAAAAAGAGAAAAGAATCCAAAAATGGGAAGATAGTGTAAGGAGCCTCTGGGACAACTTCAAGTGTACCAACATCAGAATTATGGGGGTGCCAGAAGAAGAGTGAGAGCAAGATACTGAAAACCTATTTGAAGAAATAATGACTGTAAACTTCCCCCACCTGGTGAAAGAAATAGACTTACAAGTCCAGGAAGTGCATAGAACCCCAAACAAAAGGAATCCAAAGAGAACCACATCAAGACACATCATAATTAAAATATCAAGAGCAAAAGACAATGAGAGAATATTAAAAGCAGCAAGAGAAAAACAGTTCATTACCTACAAGGGAGCACCCATATAATTGTCAGCTGATTTCTCAACAGAAACTGTGCAGGTCAGAAGGGGTGGCAAGAAATATTCAAAGTGATGAATAGCAAGAACGTACAACCAAGATTACTCTACCCAGCAAAGCTATCATTCAGAATTGAAGGGAAGATAAAGAGCTTCACAGATAAGAAAAAACTAAAGGAGTTCATCAACAACAAACAACATTATATGAAATGCTAGAAGGTACTCTTTAAGAAGAGGAAGGAGAAGAAAAAGGTAAAGATAAAAATTATGAACAGCAAATACATATCTATCAACTATTGAATCTAAATATCAAGTGAAAAAAAATCTGATGAACAAAATAAAATGGTGAATATAACAGAATCAGGGTCATAGAAAGGGAGTGGACTGACAATTCTCTGGGGGAAATGGGTGAGGTGGGTGTGGGGAGAGACTGGGCAAAAATTGTACACCTATGGATGAGGGAGGGGTGAGAGCTGGGTGGAGGAAATCTATGGGGAAAAAAAGAGGAACAAATGTAATAATCTGAACAATAAAGATTTATTAAATTTTAAAAAATAATAAAAAAATAAAATAAAATAGCGCAATGTTAAAAAAACAAACAAAAAACAAAAACAAAAAAAACAAGATGGAGGCTCCCATATCATCACAAGATGGCTTTCACAAGATAGCAGACCCTACATTGTCAAAAGATGGCTGCCTCCACGTTGTCACAAGATGGCCAGCAGGGGAGGGCAGTTGGGGTTGACCTGGCCTGCAAGGGAGAGTAGTTGGGGGCAACTACCAGGCCTGCAGGGGAATGGTATTTGGGGGTGATTGGGTTGGCAAGGAAGGAAGTTGGGAGCAATTGGACCAGCATGGGATCAGTTAAGTGTCAATCAGGCAAGCAGGGGAGCAGTTAGGAGGCTGGCAGGCTGGCAGGCAGAGTGGTTAGGAGCCAGCTGTCCCAGATTGTGAGAGGGATGTCCAACTGCCTAAACCAGTAGTTGGACATCCCCTGAGGGGACCCAGATTGGAGAGGGTGCAGGCTGGGCTGAAAGACATGCCTCCCCCCCCCTGCACAAATTTTGTGCACCAGGCATCTAGTTATTAATATGATAAAAAATATTATTTTGCCTATATTATATTAGGGATTTGTCATACATTATCTCATTTATTTCTTTGGGGAAAAACATAAATTTAGTATTATTTTCCAACTTTAAGGCAATATTAACTGAGGTTCAGAGAGTCCAAGCTGGAATTTGAACCTCAATCTATTGACTCCAAAGTTCCTGTTCTTCCCATCATGTTATTGGTAAAACAGAGGATACATGGAAATAGAATATTTGGATGCAAGTCCTAGTTGTGGCATTTACAGAGATGTTGCAAATCATGTTAACTTCTCTGTGCCTCAGTATTCTCATCTAGAAAATGGGGATAACTAAATATCACTACTCATTCTCCCTTATAAAACTGTTAGGAGGAACACATGTGAAAGTTCCTTGGAAATTGTAACTATAAACCTATAAAATGCTATATAAATAAGTATTAGTAACTACCATTATTCCAGACAACTGGAGACAAGCAGAATACAGGCTCAGACACATCTGGCTATATGTGGTATGCTTGGTGAGATCCAGAAAGTGGTCCCACATTTTAACTTTGCTCTGTCCAAGTATGTTGGTGTATGAGAAGCAAGAGCTAGAATTATCTTGAAAGACTGTACCCAATAGAATCTGAAGTTAGGATATCATTTTGCAGCTGTCTTGCTGTTACAGGAATGAATACAACAAAATCACTGACTTTAAAGACAATTTTGTTACTCTTGATAGACTGGTTGCCTGACAACATTTTGAAACTTCCAGGGGAGGCAAGGTTACTTTTATGTAACTTTCAAATTGTCAGGGAAGTAGAAAGTAAAATTAAGTTTTTTCCTTTTTGCCACTTCAGGAATAGATAAATTACACTGCTAGATGAAGGAGAAGGCATGTGACGGCTCTAATATTGCAAATGAATACCCTTATGAGCACTGAAAGTTTGTGCACAGAAAATGATTTTTCCCCCATTTGGTAGAATTATAGAAAAGTGATGCACTGCAGATCAAAGTCAAAAGAGAAAACTAGAACCAACTAAAATATAATAACCACTCAAAAGAAGTACAGATGCAAGAAAAGATCCATTTGTTTTAATTTAAAGAAATTTCTGTTTGAAGGAGATGTGAAAAGGAGCACCCAAACTGATGTTTACATAAAATTACTTCCAATTTACCCTTTGCCAGTCTTCCCCCTTTTTATTAGAATTTATGAATCATGATTGTAACATGAGTATTTATTCAAAAATATGCAGGGTGCATTTAAATACACCTTTCTAACACCAAAGGTTGCAACCATTTGTCCTTTCCTTTAATTACAATGAAGAAATATCCCTCCTTCTTTCAAAGGCCAAGTTACATAAAAAAAAAAAAAAAGTCCCTCGGACGGCAATATCATCAACCTTATTTAAGCTCCTCCCATCATCATTCACATATGAGCTAGCAGTATCTCTCATTGTAATTCTGGGAAAACCTGGACCCCATGGCATCTTTCAGCTATTGTCTTCTCCATCTAGGACCCTGGATGGTCAAGAACCTCACAATTAGAATTTTAGCCTAACTTTTTTATTCTCTTGGACTCCACATTTCACTCCAGTCAGATATCTGCCCACACTAAAAACCATCCTCTCGATAAAATTTATTTACAATTCAAAATATTGTTTGATTAAACCAGATGTTTTTCATCTTCATTCTGAACTTTGCAGCAGCATTCAAGACACATGATCACCTGCTTCTTTCTTCTTTCTCTTGGATTTCTTAACAGTACACTGTGTCCCCAAGTTTTACTATCATTTCTCTCTGGATATTCCTTAATTTCTTTTGCTGGCTCTTCTTTCCATCTGATACTAAATGTTCTGGACACTTCCCGCGCCCCAACCCCCATAATATTCTCTCCCTAGGCAAACTCAATGACTTACTGCTTTAAATTAAAATGTATAAAATAGCTCCCAAATTTAGATTTCCAGCCCAGTCTCTTTTTTAAGCATTTATAATTGAATATTCAACTAAATACTTGGTTTTTCCCCTTGGTTGTCTCACATGTATTTTAAAAGTCCAAAGTCAACTTTTGATATCTCTTCCCACTTAGTATTGGTTATTCTTTCACAGGACTCTCCCTCAACACTTGACTTCATCATATATACTCATAGTCCAAACCAATAACATCAGAGTTAACCCTGACCTAAGAGTTCACATCTAATCTGTGAACTCTTATCTCCAGAATATATCTATTTTTTCTCAACAACTGCTAACAATCAAGTTCAAGTTAGCATCCTTCACTGGGGCTGCCATAAAGACCTCCCAATAAATCTCCCATGTCCATCTCCAATCCTTTCTGTACATGGGGCAATGCAGTCTTTTAAATGCAGCTCTTATTATGACACTCCCCTACTTAAACCCTTTCTGTGGGGAACTAAATTGTCCTTAAGATAAAATCTTCACATACCCGAGAGGTCATATGACAGCTGTTCCATGGGCAGAGCCCTAACCTGACCTTTGACTATCACCACATAGATCAGACCAAGTTAAAACTTGCAAACCTTTTAGAGAATCAGCTTGCTACATCTCTGCCTTCAGTGTGCTTGGAAGGACACATGTCATGTAAATAAGATTATGCGAATCTGCTAGACTGAGAGAATATATGTTAATAGATTTTAAATAAATGTCATTTATAAAATTATCCTTTTATCTACTATAACTCTACCCTTCATGAGATGATTCAAAATTATACTAAATTACTTTATCAGAATTTCTTAGAAGATTAAAAATCATTAAAAATTGAATTATTTTCCCATTTAATAGCCAACAAATATGTTTGCTATCTTGGTATGCACTATATAAAAGAAGAAAAGGAAATTCAAATTTCATGTTCAATTGACAAAAAACTTCCATAAACCTTTGAAAACATTTGTCATTGCAAGATATGTATATGTAATATAAACTTGGGTTTATATTTTCATATTTTCAAAATTTTATATAGGAAAATAGCATGCATGCACATTTATAATTTGCATTGTTTTCTGGAGGCCTACAACAAAGCCAAATATTAATTCTTTAAAATAAATCTTACCTAATACAGTAATTAAATAGACACAATGAGTAGGTAGAGTGATATCATTTTTTGAACTCCACAATAATGTTTTAAAGATGACTTTTGTAGGTGTTAATAACCTTATAAACTCCTTTGATAATTCATGATTTATTTTCTGCCATCATTATTCTTCATTCAGTTATTTTACTGCCCCTCAGAGTTATATAAAATTGCTCTGATGCCCATCGCTACTACCTACTACCTTGTGGAGTCACACTGGTCAGCCAGCCAGGCAAAAATGTACAAGGCTTCTCTGTTCTCTACCAGAATGTTAGCTTTGCTGCCTGCCTCCAGTTTATAGATTATGCTTTAGTCATCATCCCAGAAAATGTGCATTCCCACTACTCAGTGGAATTCTATACCTATTTGACCTGTATTCAGGGCGTGCCAAAGTCAACTAATGTTCCAGTGGAGGAACACATTAACTACCCAGTCCTCTAGATTCTCTCATCTCTATTCCCATAACAAGTTAGGGCACCAATAACCAATATCCCTGGACTGTACTAACCTACTTCCTTAATTACAATTTAATGTAATGAGAATTGTTCATTTCAATATATTGACTTGATTGCTTGCAACACTGTAGCTGAATGAATTGTCTCCTCTGTCTCTCAGAGACAATTCAACAGAGCCCTTCTTGATTTCAGCATTGAGAAATTTGTTCCTTTTAGCAAATGGGTACACTTCTATATGTTAGCCGAAGTGAACTACTTAACTTGTCAGGTTTGATTTTTGCTTTGACAGCCGGAAACCAAAGAACTAAATCTACTCTTCAATTTGCATCACTACCTTACTGAGAGTTCCTGGTAAAATAATTTCCTTCCTTCTCTAAATATTTTTTTCCTGCCTGCCACATTGGAAAGAAACAGTAGAGCCTCATCAGTAACACTAATTCAATACAACAGTAAGGTACTGACCCAGATGAGACTAAAAAGTCCCCCCAAAAGCCTCTGTATTGAGCACGAATGTCACTTTGGGAGAAGAGCAGATTCTCATCAGTAAATGGTTTGCTATAAAAGCCAGGATTCTCACTGTGATTCTTAAATTAGATTATCCTGAATGCACACCTTCCCCTCCATCCCTTTGTTCCCTTTCTCACCTCACCTCAGTTAAGAATCATTGAACTAAATCAGAGGCTGGCAAACTTTCTATAAAGGGCCAGATACTAAATATTTGAAGCTTTGCAGGCCATGTGGCTTTTATCACCGCTACTTTACTCTGACACTCTGGCCTGGAAGCAACCTCAGAAAATATGTAAATAAGTGAACATGGCTATGCTTCTATAAAACTTTATTTATAAAATGTGTTGTGGGCTTAATTGGACCATGAGCTGTAATTTGTTGTCCCCTGATCTAACTGGCTTCTTCTATTGGTTTTTAATTTTTATTTTAATATTCTAAGTTATTTATGTTTAATATGTTAAGCCACTTCAAAATATTTTATTGGAGTAGAAGAGTGTAAATAATAAGTAAAGAATGAAACAAAATTCAGGAATTTCTTATTATAGACAACCAATATATAATTCACTCAAGTACTAGGTACCAAAAATTGGGAATGGGGTCTTTGTCTTCAGAAATGTATACTCTGCTACAGAAGAAAAGATTCCTCTACAAATAAGTATAACATCATGCTGGAGGAGAGTTATAATGTCTTGTAGGAGATTACAAAGACCCCTTTGGTCCTTCAAACCCAAGGAGCAGGAAAACATCCTAATAGAAATGATGTTAGATCCAAGTGGAATGGACATGCCAAACAGAGGGGTGGTGTGGTCCAACATCACACTACCGGGTGAAACAGGCTGGGTGTGTTCAGAAACATTCCTCAGTTTGGCTATAATATAGTATAAGCATGGAAGAAAATGGAGACATCATAATGATAAGGTTTGTTAAGGATGCAAGGTTAAAAAGTTTGGAACTTTTAGTAGGCAAAAGAAAACCATTGAAGGCTTTTGAGCAGGGAAAGAATTGTATCTTAATCTTGATTGAGTATCAAAACAATCTGTCAGCAGCATAAGAAAAGAACAAAAAGTGAATATAATAGCTTTAGAGGAATGATGTTCAACATATAGAGTTTTTTAAAACTGCCTACCTTGATCCCAAAGATTTCTGACATGGTTCTGAGTGGAGAATAACCCCCACACTCCATTTAATACTGATAACTGAGAATTGCCACCTTTGCAAGCCATCAGTACAGTGTGCTGTGTGTGTGTGTGTGTGTGTGTGTGTGTGTGTGTGCGCATGACTTCTGTGTGTTGGGATAGAAAATAAAAGTTGAGAAAGCCTGTCAAGAAGACTGTTGCAAAAACCCAGACAAGAAGTAAAAAGGAAGTAAGATATGGTGATAAGAATAGAAATAAAAATAAGGGTTTAGGAGATTTGTCCAAACAGGGCTTGCCTCTCACTTGGAAAGTCCACTCTGAAGTATCTGGGAGGTAGTTCAGAATTAACAAAAGTGGGGATGTCAGAAGGAGCACAGTCAGGGGGCAACGGTGAGTTCAGTGACAGGCATGTGAAGTTTGAAGTGTTAAGAAGATTGTGCCGACCAGCAGCCCCTGAATGACAGATGAACAGATTACTCAGACACAGTTCCACTGTGAAAGAGAGGGCCAAGAGGCTCATGGGTCTAGTGGCCTGAGCAGCCTCAATTGCCTGCTTCATTAGCCTTTTTTTTTTGCAGTTTTTATCTTTGATACAATCAGTAGGGTAAGGAATCTTGGAAGGACACATGTGTTTACATTGTCCTCTAGGCAAGGACATCCAGAGATTAAGCGTAAGGATTCCAGTAAACACCTGGGAGACTGCATATGCATAGGCTTGTTTGGAAAGGTCAAGAAATAATTAGGGGTGCCATCTTTGATACTCCCTTAAGTCTCTCTTAAGTCAGAATTCCAATAAACAGGGCAGGTGGCCTTCCACACAGTTCCCTTTTTATCAGATGTCCTCCTTACAAACTTTCCAAACAAATCTTGTGTGCTCCCAAAAAAGGGCAAGCAAAAGATTGAGCATGTGAGTGTAAAGTTTGATGGATTTGGGTCTGGAAGTAGAGATATGGCCATTGTTCACATGAGGTGATAGTCATGGCCACTATTCTGCTTCTGGTCACACAGAAAGCATGTTCAGAGAGAAATAAGCACTTGAGGATCAGTCATATTTTGGTGCCACAAGAAGGAGAGCCAAGAAGAAGCATTTAGAGAAAGGAGAAAAAATTGAACAATCCCAGAAGTCAACAATCAGAGCAAAGGAGACAAATAGGAAATATTGGTCAAAAAGTGAAGAACATGGAAACAGGCCTTTAGAGTGAACAAAGATGTCACTATTCACCTTTGGAAGGAGAGATGGGTTCTAGCAGAACACAGGCTTCAATGGATGGAGGCGTGAACTGGGTGAGGAATTGCAAGTAGCAACTGTAAATCCACTTGAGAAATTTGGGAATGGTTGGTTCCTGGGATGCTATAAATAACAGGCATGCAGCAAGCAGGAAGTTGAAGATGAAAGGGACATCTTAGTAATAGGAGAGGAGTTTGCCATGGACAGTGCTTGTAATTAACTAGCCCCAAGGTTACAATCAGCTGGTGGTATGATATACAGGCCTTGAAATGTTTATCACCCAAAATATGGTGCGTTCTGGCTTTCATTCATGGGACAACTGGCCAGCAGTCACTATCATCATCATCAAAAAGTAGTTAGAGAGCCTCTCAGTGCAAGTTGCAGGCACTTTGCTTAAAACACTTAAGTAAATGAGGTTTATATTGTAGAGAAGCTAAGAATTTCAGAGAGAAAACACCAACTTAAAACAGGCAGCTGAGAAAACACTGAGCTAATTGAAATCATGACTATATATTATGGTCAAATGATGGATACTATTCCTTTTGTGAGGCAGAATGTGAAGACAAAGTTATAATTTGTTCATAATTAATCAGTGTTGTTGCGGGTGTGGTTCCAATCCCTTCAGGGAGCCCACAGAGTGGCATAACCACCAGCCACCCACCAATTAACCACAAGGATTCACAGGCAAGCTCATCTAAGTAACTGTGTCAAATTTCTGGGTGCCCTGCCCATCACTATTGAATTTGCTCCAGCCAATTCAGCTTCCTCTTCTACAAACTCAAGTTTTCAATGAAAAAATATGTATCTCACACTGGCCAAATATAGAAAGAAACATGTTATCAACCCTCACCCAAATACTTCTTCCAACTTTCTCTCTGGATGAGGCCCCTATGGTTTTTCCACTTCACGTGATCACAGCCCTGCCCAACAAAGCAATCAGAGTTTTGGTAGGTAACACAGACACAAGGGAGAACATTTCAAAATCCATGTCTACTCAGTTGCCATTTTTAAAAGACTCTGGTCCTTGAACTACTTGAGAAAAGGAGTGCTTGGGACACTGGGAGTTCTGTTCCACCCCATGTCATTGAACAACCATCAGTCTTTCAGGGAGAGAGAAAGAAACTGCTGCTATTTCTCAGTGGTCAACAAAATATATATTGTGTTCTCATGAGGGTGAAAGTCAAAAGCACTTTTTTCAGTCTTTGCCACAGTGTCTGCAAAGCTGAGCTGGACAGCCCAGGCAATGTAGGCTGTAGGCCTGATGTTATGGAGTTCACTTTTCCCCTGGTGCAAAGGTTTCCCTTAATTATTCTCTCAATTCAGCCTCTAAACAGTGGGCTGCTGGATCTTCCCATATTACCAGACCCAGGCCTGGGAATGACGTTATGGCCCCTGACAGCTGGTTTGGAATCAGTTACATGATGAGGCTGACCAGACTGAATGATATGTTGGGATTATCCAAAGGCCATGTAACACACAGCCTTTCTGCTTTAGGAGATCTTTGTAATTCCTTAGTTCCAAAATACATCCTCTGGCACTGCCATTCCCACCCTAATCCAAACTGTCCATTTCTAGGCCAGGTCATTGAAAAACTTCCAAATGATGCTCCTAAAAACAGAGCTACAATCTCAGCATCTCTCTCCATTTCAATGAAATTCCATCCTTCCTATGAATAGAAATAATACTCAACAGCTAATGACTTCATCTGTACTGGATACCAGCCATAATCCTTATTGGATCTACTGGGAGGGGCAACAGACTAATATGTGGCTGATCGTGGAGCTTTTTATATTTTTTGGCAGAAGTAAAAAAAGCAGTAATATGGTGACAACACAGAAACCACTTGGAGACCACCCAGCAAGAGGCTTCGGAGTACAGCCCTTCCACAGATGACCTCTAAATGACTCATGGGCCACTCTGCCATCCCATGGGAAAGCAGGGTAAGGGCTGGGAGACACTTTCCATTGCAGAATTATTAGCAAATTATCCATACACAGTTCTGTCTCTTGTCTGCTTCTAATCTTCACTGAACTGATCTTGGTACCAAAATAAAACAGAAGCTGAGGACCAATCCACCACCCTAGTATCTCATCAATCTATAACTTCTTAAAAAACATGTTAAGCTTTGGCAGAGCAAAAAATAGCATAATTTCAGAGGAAAAAAAGGAAATAACAGATTGCCATCCATATTTGCTAAAAATATTTTCCCCAAAGAATTAATATTTATATTACAAAAAAACTCATATAAAATGATTAGAAAAATATCTAAAAACTGCCATTTATCAGGAATTTAAGCTCAGGCATGAAATTTAATTTCTTCAAGACTCAGCCTTCTCCTCTATAAAATGAAGGTAGAAATATCAACTTTGCGGAGATGCTGAAGATTAAATAAGATAATGCATTTAAAGTGCTAAGAACAAAGTCTTAGCATAACAGTTTCCCTTATTTGCCCCCCAATTGCTCCAACATCAAAATAAGGAAAGTCCAGAACAAAAAAATATTCATATTGGAGGAAATATGGCTAGAAAACAAAAGTGAAAAAATATTCAACCTTACTAGCTATGCAAGAAATTCAGGTCAAAAGACAACTGACATCTATTACAGAGAAAAAATTAAAATAATAACACTACTTTAAGATTGTCAATGAGGTTGCCAGGAATACCATATATTCTATCCATTTCTACCTGTGATGGGCACATATTGGAAAACCTTTTTGGAAAGCCTTTGGCAATACCCTTTGTACTTAAAAGACACAAAATGCTCATATCATTTGACCTAGTATTCTTTTCCTAGAAAGTTCTTCTAAGACACAGCCCAAAGACAAAGAACTACAAGCACAAAGATTTTTATTGCCACAATATTTATTATAATGAAAAGATCTACAACAACTTAGTGCATAATATCAGATAAAATTCAATTACATAATGGAAAAGCAGAGAATGCACAATTAAATCTCTATTATGGTTATGTTTTTATATGTACTTATAAATAAGAAATGGGTAACATGAACAAATTTTAAAGGACTGATACATCTGAGGTAACAATTATATTGGGGTACTTTTTGCCTTGATTAGGTTTTTTGCATTATCATCATAATATATTTTTTTAATTCTTCTTTTAAAAAATAACATAATTCCCATTTCCACAGCCTTCATCTTAAGTAGGGCTTCTTCACCCCTTGGCTAGATCAAGTGTTCACTCTCTAATTTTTTTTTCTCTTTTGTGTTATACCTCCTGGAAATGGAGGCAACAATAACATTCATCATTTACTGGGTGCTTCCTATATGCAAATCCCTCACTTCTGTCTCATATAAAATCCTCATAACCACCACATGGGGAAAGTCAAAGAAGAATCCTCATAGTTCAGATGAGGAACATGAGGTTTAAACTCCACTGCCTAAAGTTTGTGAGTCCCGTGTACTCTAGGGTCTGAAGTAGAACCTGCATTTATTCAACCTCAGTTTAAATATAGATTTTTAACTTGTAAAATTATTCGTTTTAACTAGAAGGGTGCATAAATGGTTGATCTTCTTATTTCTATAGAGACAAGATAGAGGCTTACAGCCTTCATCTTAAGTAGGGCTTCTTCACCCCTTGGCTAGTTATCTTAGTTGTTTCAATACTCTGTTTGCATGGATATAATTATCCTTAATAGATATTAAGTAACACTTTCGAATATAACACTTTAGAATTTACTTTCTCTAATTTTTTCTTAAAATCATTTTTGAATCTTAATTGGAACTATCAATTTTATTTGACCAGTAATGTCACCAATGCATGGAGTAAAATATATTTTCTGATTAAGGAGGTTCACCTGGCCAGGACAACATAAGGCCCATTTCAGAGAGCTAAAGGTAGGAGACTTATCATAGATTATTCTTAACTGTTGAATCCACAAGCTTTACAATCTTTACTCAACAATTTGTACAGTCCAACTAAAGGGGAAATGGCAGATAATTTTGAACACATTACTGAATATAGAGTAGATATTTAACAAATATTTACTGTTAGAATTAATGACTCCAAAGACCCGTTCAAAGCCCAGGCAAGGTCATGAAGTCAATTTTCAAAGCCCCAGCTTCCCTTCTCCTCCTTTCTCTGCTCATCTCTTTCCACTCAGTCCTTTCTAATGCTCCGTTAATGCAGAGTTCTGTGTTTCAAAGACCTGTAGAATTAAGAAATATGGGAGGCTGAATTTAACTTACATGTTAAACTTGTAAGTGTTCATATGTGACTTCTTTTGAGATTGTTATCACTTAAGCTGGAAAATACAAGTCAAAGCAATAAATCTCTAATTGTGAAACATTCCTTTCCCAGGTATCTGCCACTGGAGAAAAATAGCTAGAGTGAGTCAGCTAATTCATTCCTTAAATGATAGTTGAAAGAAGTGTCCGATTTTGTTAACAAAAGAATCAACAGGCCTAGTTACTATCATGTTCATGTATACATTTTTATCCTTGTGTGCACACTCACTGTTAAGTTTTCAAAATAGTTAATGCACTAGGAAGCTTTTCTATTATAAGGTAAGATAAATAGAAACTTTTCTGATTACTTAATATCTATTAAGGATAATTATATCCATGCAAACAGAGTATTGAAACAACTAAGATATAAACACATAAATAAATAAAATGAAAAGGACATTTGTGAGTCTTTAAGGTCTCTAGATTGATTAAACTTGACATCTGTCTAACTTAACAGGACTGATCTTAAGGAATTCATCTCTTCTTGCCTTATCCATTGTAGCTCCAGTTGGACCTTGTTAATGGCTTTATTAGTGTCAGACTAGATAAGAGGGATTGCCCTATCCACTACCATCCACAGCATTTTTTGGTGTTTAGATTCAGGTTATATATATATATATATATTAAAAAGCCTTAAGTGACCAGAGTCACATTAAATGCTGAAAATATAACACTTTAGAATTTACTTTCTCTAAAGTTTTCTTAAAATCATTTTTGAATCTTAATTGGAACTATTAATTTTATTTGTCCAGTAATGTCACCAATGCATGGAGTAAAATATATTTTCTGATTAAGGAGGTTCACCTGGCCAGGACAACATTCACATTTCTGGCAGAGGATGGGCTAGTAAAAGACTCCAAATAAATTCAGTTGTCTAGAAACAATAGTCATCCTAACAGGATGCACTGTAATTGAACATCCTGTCACACTTACCAGAATAATCCGTATCAATGGATTGAGCCAGCTTTCCTCCAGGGGGTCAATGCATGAAGCGCACATCCTAATTATACACAGCCTGCTGAAACCATACATATTGAGGCTTTTTCCATTGGCTTCTTGGCTCTGAGATTCAGAGAAGCACATAATGTGTTCAAGCAGATGTTGGACCTGAAATGTCAAAACTCAAAGAATAGGTAGCCCACATTAAGTATAGTATTAGTCTGGTAGCCATAGAGTTCATACTTGGGCCCCTCAAAAGCTGACTTTAGAGTAAATTCTGGAATAATGACCAGAGTCTAATTAAATGCTGAAAATATAAAACATTGCTACAAAAACTTTGTTATCAAACTTATTAGCAAATGCCATTAGTATCTTCCCTTCACAGCACCCCCTAAACCACCCCATGTCTCTCCCACAGTCAGAATCTTTTGAATTATGGTCCATGTAAAGTATATGGAAGGCAGATTAATAGATAATCATGTATTGATCTTAAAAGATATAATGAGAACCCTAGCCTCTCACATAAAGTCCCAATTATATTAGGACATTACTACCTAATAACCCTGAAAAGGCCAAGTGTCACAATGTATAATGGTTTTCAAATCTTCAAACCAGGAAATCTAATAACTAATCTGAATGTCCTTGGCTACAATCAAAGGTATATTGTAAGCCTGTCCTCACAGTTCCATTGGGATCTGGTCTCTGTCTGCTTCTCCAGCTTTACCTTTCTCCTCACCTACCCTAACCTGGATTCCAGGCTCTTCTATGCCTGCTGAATGCCCCAAATCAATAAGCTTAGAGACAGGCACAGAACTGTGAGGACACAAGCACTCATGCTCTACCACTGCTTCTCTTTTTTTTGTCACTCTGCCTACCCATCCTTCAAAATGGCCTTCCTCTAGGAAGTGCTCCCTGATTTACTAGCCTTTAGGCTTCTCCTATGTGCTCCCATTATGTCCTCTGGATATTTCTATTTTAGCACCTGTCATGTTTATATGCTAATAAGGCTAAATTGTTTGTCCACCCACCAGATTATTCCTGAAAAAATCTTTCTGTTAAAAGTATTCACTCTTATGTTTTGTTTATAACAAGGACTCAACTGTTAAGTGAATGAATAGATGAATGAACAAATAAACAAATGAATAAGCCCTAATCCTTTTGCCTATAATATCTTTAACTTTTCCTTTACCTAGTTATTAAAACCTTCTCTATCTCATAGACAAGCAGGTAATGAACATACTAAAAAAAGAAAAAAATAGAAATAAAATAATGTAAACATAAGTGGAATTCTAAAATTGGATTGTGGTGATGGTTGCAAAATTTTGTAAATTTACTAAATATTATTGAATAGTATGAATGAATTTTATAGTATTTAAATGATACCCCATTAGGGCTATTTTTTAAAAAATGCACGGAAAATAAAATATTTACATTATACATTGGTTCAAAGTGAGAGATTCAGAAATGGAAAATGGTTGGTTAAAAAATATGTGATAAGTGAGAAAAGTAACTATGAAAATTCCTCATTTTTTCTTGTGTTGTTAGTGCAAAGTTGCTTTTTACCTGGAAAAGACATTGTTAGGAAGTTTGCAATTAAATACAAATTATGAGAATGTAAGGGTATACATGCTGAAATTGGACTATTTCCAAATTGGCAGAAGGGATCACTCAATTTCAGAGTTGAATTCATGGTTTGAAAAACAACAAATTTATTTTTATTAATCCTACTTTTATTAAATTAATGAATAGTGTTCAAATTACATAATATAACTCTAAAATGTGTTGACAGCAAATTAAAAACAATAAATTTTTGCAATGAAACTTTATTGACCTTATTTCTTGTAGTTTGCTAGTTCTAAGCAAATCAAGTGTTATCTGTTTTTAATCAGCTTCACTACCACTTAATTTCCACTAAAATTTTCTTTGGGGTGTGCCAGTCCTTGTCTGTTGGGCTGCAAATGAAGAGATTTCTTCATAATAGCATCTAACATCTAAATTACATAAAAGTGGCCCTGTTTCCCTTTTAAGTTCTTAACTACCTTACATTGAGAAGGAGTTCCTTTTAAATAGATCCTCTTTTATAAATAATAGCAAATGCTTTCATCTGTCTATCAAAATCAGGTTGAAAATTTCTTTTTAACCTCATTTTTATGACACCTCTACCTTTTGGGATATAATTTATTAAGAAGGAAAATCACACCACAATAATAACTTCAGACCTCTTTTCTTTGTAGAGATAGCCCGAGGTACAAATACAACATGAAAATAATTCTTTTCATTATCTGCCTCTTAAAACATAAAATAAAAGTTAGACAATGAATTCCTGTTGGAAACATCAAAGTTAAATATACTCCTTGACAGACTTTTAATAAAATCAAATATGAAGAACAGAAAGGCTAAGTTGTTATAAACATCAGTTGGCATGTCTTGCAGTTCTTGGTGGTCTAAGATCACTGCTTTAAATTTCAAAGGAGTTGAGTAAAGACAGCTTCACAGTTGCTCTGGAGTCTTCATATCTGAAAGAAGCCCTTTACAGATCTAAAATGGGATTGATTTGATATTTATTACTGAGCCATCATGGTCTTGCAAGGAATCAATGACTTCAACCATACTTTCAGTGAGAATATCTTTTTTTAATGAGTGTTGGGCAAGGATGTGAAGGGCACATAGATCATTCACGGCTGTCCTTGTCACCCCTTGTTTTTTGTTTGTGACCATTGCTGGCACTTCCATACTTGTACTGGCAAGTCCATACTTGTTATCAGTAGGGTTTCAGTATTGTTGTTTTTGTAGTTATTGTTATTCTGATTAAAGGCATATGTGGCATTCTTTCTAAATTACGTGTCACTTTGTTGTGATTATTATTTCTGGCAATTTTAATAGTCTGTGAACAAGAATGCTTTGAAATGACTGTCCTCTGTCCTTTGGCATAAACCAGTGGTCAGCAAACTCATTAGTCAACAAAGTGCAAACCCTGTCTCACAAGCCGCATGTGGCTTTCGAGCAGCAGTTTGCCGACCCCTGGCATAAATCAATCATCAGTATTTAAACTTACTTGACAAAACTATGGTAACAGATTTGAGAACAAAGAGGTTTTAAATAGTTATTTTTGATTACTTAACCTTTCCTGTTTTCTGTAACTATATGTTTTCAAGTACAGTATGTGATCATGAAAATAGCCTCAGCTTTTGTTATTTTCTCAACCAAAAGCATATCTTCCAGACATTTCTATACCCTTTAGTGATGAGCAATGGCTTATATTCATTAACTATCTCCTGTTGCTGCAATAGGGAATGTATGAAAGCTTCAGAACCAAGCTTGATTCCTAAAAACACACGTTTGATTCTTAAAGATACATAAGCAATTGTTATTCAAGTTTTCCTTAAGGGAAAAGAATTAAAAGCAGAAATACTTTTTCTCAACTTCCAACTATAACTGAGAGGTATCCAAGCCAGGTTTAGAAGGTGATACTACCAGGTTTCGGAAGAAAGTTACTTTGTTAGTTGTGGACAATTACTATTGTTCATGATGCACAAACAGAAGAATTCTTACAGCTCTACTTGGTACCAACAGAATGTAAGAAAAGGTAGCATGTGCTCACTGGGCATGTTGTCAGGCAAAGTAGTTCCTAGGCAATTTGACACAGTAACAAAAGTCACCAAAATTCTTCCAAACCACATATTGCACAAAAGTCAGCTTTTGTACATTACTTTCCAAGTCATGAAAGCATTGAAACACTCAGAGATATGTCTGGCCAATAGGATATGAAGTGAAATAATGAAAAGCACTTTTCTTTGGTCATTCTCAAACAGACCATAAATATTTACATCCCATTATAAAACACCTTAACAGCTCGGTGAGATTGAATGCAATAGCACTCATTGCAATATAACTCCAAACACTTTACAACTCCAATGGACTTTATAACTGTTCCTGATAGAGTTTATCATGCAGGAAAATCTGAGTTGACTAGTTAATGTTCTTTATTTAAAAAACAAGAGAGAGAAACACTATATGTGCTATATGAACAGCATTTTAAAGTAACATCTATATTTTATATAGTTTCAACCAAAAGGCCATGTGAGCCCTCAAGGAATTGGACAAAGGCATTAGGTTTATTTCCCGAGGGTTATTGTACTACTTATCCACAAATCTTATAAAAAGGAAAATGTGTGTGCTTAGAGCAAAAAGCACCTTATGAGCCTTACATTTAAATAGTGTTTTATGGTTCACCAAGAATTTCCTTGTTATTTTCTTATTTTATCATCATTTAAAGAGATGGGAGGAAAGGAGAGCAGGAGGGAGGGAAGGGATATTTACTGAGTACCTACTACTAGTACATACCAAAGACTTCAGGAATGTATATCTATTTGTTGGCTGTATTCTGAAAACCATGTGAAGTATATGTTCTCATTTACATTTTATAGATGAGGCTCAGAAAGATTAATTTTATTGTCAATGACATATAGGTAAAAACTGGCAGAGCTGCCGAGACCGGTTTGGCTCAGTGGATAGAGCGTTGGCCTGCGGAATGAAAGGTCCCGGTTTCGATTCCGGTTGGGGGCATGTACCTTGCTTGCGGGCACAACTCCAGTAGGGGGGCGTGCAGGAGGCAGCTGATCGATGTCTCTCTCTCATCGATGTTTCTGACTTTCTATCCCTCTCCCTTCCTCTTTGTAAAAAATCAATAAAATGTATTTTTTTAAAAAACTGGCAGAGCTGGGACTGAACCCCAAGTCTTATTCCAAAAGAGGAGTGTTTTCCCTCTTTTCAAATAATTATCAATATTGACTTTTGAACAATTCTAAGACTATAGCCATTCTATTTTTGTGGTTAAAATGCCCTGTCTTTTTATATAGTAGCAAAGCTTTTTGAAATATCCTTTAGTATCTACTCTTTGAAGTATTCTTTTTTGGCAAAATAAAACATTGGAAAGCCCAATTCAGCCTCCCATGTTTCTTAATTCCACAAGTCGTTGAAATACAGAACTCTGCGAATGAGTATGTTCTGCTTCTCTTCATACATTGATCTAGTGCAGGCTTGAGAAGTATGATCACAGATTAGAGTCCTCTATATCTATAGACAAATGAGATGGGGAAGAGGCATCAAATTTTATTTGGTTCATGAGTAACATATGAATGATTCATAAGTGGATAAGCAAAGAAAATCTCTTTATATTTTGACCCTTTACTATTGGCCCAGTTACCTACTGTCTGCATGAGAGAGAAGTACTGAGAATGCTATCCCAAGGAGTTGTCAAATGCCCTTTTCACCTTTTCTTTCTTAACCAGGTGGCTCTCAAACGATTTTCCTTAGACCTCAGGAGTTCTCTTGAGACATTTAAGAGCTATTAAGAGGCAAAGGGAGAGTCATCTTCAACCATACCAGCAATATTTTAACTACTTTACTCATGGAGGTTTCATTTTATGATTTTTTAAAGAGATTTGTACTCGGTAAGAACACCCATATACATATATGAGTATACATATATTAAAAACTAACAACCTTAGCCTAATGTTTATCAGACTGAAGTTTTCACATGCTTTTTTTTTAATTTTATTGACTTTTTACAGAGTGGAAGAGAGAGGGACAGAAAGTTAGAACCATCAATGAAAGAGAAACATTGATCAGCTGCCTCTTGCACATCCCCTACTGGGGATGTGCCTGCAACCTTGAATGGAATCAAACCTGGGACCCTTCAGTCCTCAGGCTGACGCTCTATCCACTGAGCCAAACCAGTTAGGGCTCTCACATGTTTTTGAAAAAAAAAAAAAAACTGCAAACCTAGCAATAAGATTTGGGAAGTTACTTTTATATTTTTAATATTTCCAAACTATTAACAGTCAATTTTAGCGTAAGAAATTAACTTCATTTTTTTAAAAATGTGGATACTTATTAAATGTTGGTTAACTATTCTGATTTAGAGAAAGTAAGTGTATGATTACTATTTCGGGGTGCTCAAAACATCAATTATATAGGTCTTTGATAACCAAAAGAATAAAGGAATTAATTAACACTTTAAATTAAAAAAAAAAAAGTTAGTTTAAAAGACCAGAATGATTCAAAGTATGGAACCTATAATGAAAGAAAGACCTTTTAAAAAGTTGATGGATCTTTCTCCATCAGGCTATTTTCCTTTTTGATCAAGCTTATTTTCACCTCTTCTTTTGATCTTCACTAAACTCCCTAAGTTACCTAGAGCCTGTAGGACTGTTGGGTGTGAAAACTGACATCCAAAGTCTTCTGAATACATCCTAGGATTATATATGGCAGAGCTAGGAATACTGGACCTGAACCTTATCCACTAACACACCCTGTATAAGGACTGGTAGAAATCTTCTCATTTGGAGAAATAATCAAACATCTAACTATTTGGCTATAAGATGGAATTAAATGTTAATATTAATAAATTCACATTAACATTGATAACAGTAGCTATACTGCTTACCAGAAATTTAATATGAGTATCACAGGCCATCTATGAAGAATACTGTTGCAATAATTAATTACATTAGGATTTTCCACCACCAGGTTTTCTCCTCCTCTGACAACAAAAGAAGAAACCTTTTCCACCACAAGCCAGGTAATGCCACTGAAGAACTTGACTTCTATGACAGTAAGATTTGAGAGGCTTAAAAGCATTTGTAAAGTGTTTCCCTTTAAGAGAACGAAAAAGAAACTCATATTTTTGAACTTCCTAGCATGTGCGTCTTTGATTTAATCTTCATAAACTATGGAAGGAGAGATTATGAAGTTTTAAATTTAAGGTTATTTTTCTGTTAGTGTTATTGTTATTATTGTTTTAGTGCAGTTGACCAGCTGCGCTATCCCAAAGTAGCCATGGACTGAGGAGGCCCTTTGATTTCTGAAAGAGTAACATTCCTTCCCACTACCACCTTGTCTATGAGGACCCTCACCCATTCACTGGAATGGGACTTCTTCATTTACCATTTCATCGATCCTTACACCGTGTAATGTCATAGATAGTGTCAAAATTGCTCTTTCCTGGGAAATGGGTAAGAGGCAATCATTGAAGATTAAATGGGACTAGAGCAGAGAGTCAAGTGAAATTAAGAATACATCTGAAATTACAGAAAGAGAGACTAAAAAAGCAATCCCATTTACCATCGCACCAAAAAAAATTAAGATACCTAGGAATAAACCTAACTAAGGAAGTAAAAGAACTATATGTAGAAAAGTACAGTACACTGGAAAAAGATATAGAGGAAGATGTAAACAGATGGAAGAGCATACCATGTTCATGGATTGGGAGGATCAACATCACTAAAATGTCCATACTACCCAAAGCAAACTATAGATTCAATCCAATATCCACTAAAATACTAATGACGTATTTCACAGACCTAGAAAGAATTCTTCATAGATTCATCTGGAACAAAAAAAGACCACGAATAGCCACAGCAATTCTGAGAAAGAAAAATAAAGTAGGTGGGATCTCAATGCCAGATGTCAAGCTGTATTAC
The DNA here is from genome assembly GCA_011751065.1 of Lasiurus cinereus. Taxonomy (NCBI): domain Eukaryota; kingdom Metazoa; phylum Chordata; class Mammalia; order Chiroptera; family Vespertilionidae; genus Lasiurus; species Lasiurus cinereus. Next base: position 37,321,202 of record JAAGEH010000393.1, on the reverse strand, counting down.
AAAGCCACTGTTCTCAAAAGAGCCTAGTACTAGCATAAGAACAGACATATAGACCAATGGAATAGGATAGAGAATCCAGATATCCACTCAAACCACTATGCTCAATTAATATTTGACAAAGGAGGCATGAACATACAATGGAGGCAAGAAAGCCTCTTCAATAAATGGTGTTGGGAAAATTGGACAGATACATGCAAAAAAATGAAACTAGACCACCAACTTACACCAAATACAAAAATAAACTCAAAATGGATACAGGACTTAAACATTAGACAGGAAACCATAAAAATACTAGAGGAATCCACAGGCAGTACAATCTCAGACATATGCCAAAAGAACTTCTTCACTGACACTGCTCCAAAGGCAATGGAAGCTAAAGAAAAAATAAACAAATGGGACTACATCAAAATAAAAAGCTTTTGCACAGCAAAAGAAACCATCAACAAAACAACAAGAAAGATCACTGTATGGGAGAACATATTTGCAAATGTTAGCACTGATAAAGGTTTAATCTTCAACATCTACAGCCAACTTATACAACTTAATAAAAGGAAGATAAACGATCCAATAAAAAAATGGGCAACAGACCTAAATAGAACCTTTTTGAAATACAACAAAAGGAAGGCCAAGAGACACATGAAAACATGTTCAAAGTCACTAATTATCCAAGAGATGCAAATCAAAACGACAATGGAATACCGTCTTACACCTGTCAGAATGGCAATCATCAACAAATCAACAAACGACAAGTGTTGGCGAGGATGTGGAGAAAAAGGAACTCTTGTTCACTGTTAGTGGGAATGCAGACTGGTGTGGCCACTATGGAGAACAGTATGGAGTTTCCTCAAAAAACTAAAAATGGATCTCCCATTTGACCCAGCAATCCCACTCTTAGGAATATATCCTAAGAAAGTAGAAACAGCAATCAGAAAGGATTTATTCATCCCTGTGTTCATAGCAGCACAATTTACAATAGCTACAATTTGGAAACAGCCTAGGTGACCGTCAGCAGATGAGTGGATCAGAAAGCTGTAGTACATCTACACAATGGAATTCTATGCTGCCATTAAAAAGAAGGAATTCTTACCATTTGCAGCAATCTGGATGGAACTGGAGAGCCTTATTCTTAGTGAAATAAGCCAGTCAATGAAGGAGAAGCACCACATGATCTCACTCATTTGTGGATAATAAAGATCATTGTAAATTGATGAACAAAAGGATAGATTCAGAGGCAGTAAAGTATCAAGCAGACTGTCAAATTACAGCAGGAAGTTTAAGGAGAGGAGGGGTAGATAAGAGATCAACCAAAGGACTTGTATGCATGCATATAAGCATAACCAGTGAACACAGACACTGGGGTGTTAGGGTATGCCTGGGAGCGGGTTGGGGCAATGGGGAGATATGTATACATGTAACACAATAAAATAATAATAATAATAAAGAATACATCTGGAACCAAGAGTTGAGTAGATAATAAAGCTAAAAAAGGAAATAAAAATGAGTCAAGCAGAAATCAGAAACAAGGAGAGTAGAACAGGATGCTGATAACAGTGACATCAGGGTCTTGGTGAAATATAGAGTAAAATGAACATAATTAAAATTTAAATAGATCCTCCACCCATCCTCAGTGCTCACTTCCTGACCTTAGCCAGCATGCTATCCTTTAACCTTTTCCTTTTGAGGGTATGATGTTGAAAAGTAGGATTGGTTTATCTGAATGTGGCTCTGGGTCAGAAGCAGAAAATGCCAACTCATGGCATGGTATTTCTCCAAAGATCAGAGAAAAAGTAAGGGTTTCTGTTGCATTAACTTCTTGTTAATGTTTTTCAGCAAAAAGTTCAATGGTTTATTTTCTAAGGTCATGAAATAGTGTGAAACTCTTGGCTATTTCCTGCTATGACCATATGGCTCCATTAAATAAGTTGCATTTTACTCTTAAAAATGTAGTCAGTACTGAAAAATACACATCAGGGAACCATAGCATAACGGAGTTAGCATTTCCCAGGCAAAACTTTTATAATGCAAGCAGTAGCCTTGCCTTTTCGGCCCTAAAAGTTATGTCTCCAGTACTCTCTGGAAAAGGGAATTCCCAGAGGATAGCCTGGCCTTACTGTAGCTTCAGTTTGAATAGCTGAATATACTCCCAGTTCCCTGGTTTGATTTTTTATCGTGTAAATTGTACAGCTTCACATATTTTTTGAATGTCCATGACTTTTGCCTCTATTCTACATTGAAAACTGGTTCCACCAAGAGGAAAAATGATGGTGGATTTCACATTAATTATGGTTAGTTTTCTTCTTCAATAGATAAACATATACTACTTTGTCACCACATGGATTTCTTCTCCAAGACCACCTATCTGATCTACATGACAAACTCCTGTTCATCTCATTTATATGACTATGACCCAATTCCATATGAAATAATAATTCTACCTTATCATACCTAAGATCTAGTCACTCTCTCTACTGTGGGATTTCATGACACAGGTTTCTATACCAAACATTTTAGAATGCACTGAAACTTTACTCCTTTTTTTTTTTTTTTTGCTTTGATAGGCATTGGTCTTTACAGTTAGCTTTTTTGTACTTACTAAGAGAAATGTTGGAAAAGCCATATTCTCTTAAGAATAGGAGATTGGGTCATAGATAGAGATGCTAGTTGAACCTCCATTATTACAAATGTCAAAAATGAGGGTCAGAGAAATTAAGTGACTCCTCCAAGGAGAAATATATTTGGGCCTATAACCCATATTTCCTAATGAGTACTCTACCCATTTTTAATCCATTATGGTATATAACTTCACAGTCACCCTGTGGAATATATCTGTAAAAGTCAATGCTTTTATGTAGAACAGTTCAACAGAGTAGAGAGGGTAGAAGCTACCAAATATATTTTTGAAGAGATTTAATCACTTCTAAAGATGAGATGCCTCTCCCTCATTCACTCCAAAAGAATAACATAATCCTATGACTTCTCTTTAAGAAATAAAACAAAATCTTATATTGCTTTTTAGCAGGATCACATTGGGCAAGGAACCAATCCTCCCTACTCTCTAGCCCCAGTGTCAGGCTTCTGGGAAAATCAGCTTAAGCTCAATACCAGTTATTGGGGCAAAATTTCACAAGCTGTTGCTCTCAACTCAAAAACTGAGATTAAAACTTTTTTTCTAGTCTAAGTGGCTTAAAATATTCCCTCTTCCATCCCAGAGGTACCAAGATGATGGAAACATATGAACAAGAATAAGCATCTGGTTTTCTTAGCCCCAGGCATGGATTAAAATTTTGTAGGTCACTATTAGCAAGATTGTGACTATAAATGTCTAACCTTGACCTATATTGGAACATGAATCTTTCAACATTTAAGCCACTTCATTATTCTCCTTAGGATGATCAGTTCACTTTCACTTAGCTTAGAGGAATTTTTATGATTTTCCAGGAAATGTAGGCAATCCATGATCAATACCATAAGAACAAGAGCCATTGAGAAATACTAATTAACAAAAAATAAAGGCTTTGGACTAGCACCGAAAATTCAACAAAAAAGCCAAGAAAGTTTCACTCATCCTAAAGAAGTGGACAATTCCCAAGGTTTTATAAGCTTTTTAGTTATTTCCCCTTTACAGATAGCCCCCCTTAATCAGTGTGATACTCATACAGAAATCTTAACATAGATACTATGACTAATTCCATAGTTATTCTCAAATAATGCTAATTTATTTTTTAACCATTACTATGGCTTAATTCTTAACTGATTGACAACCAAAGAAAAGTCATTGGTCACAAAATTACATGCTAAAAGTGCAAAACAATAACCTGACATGTACTGCATCTTTTGGTGGCTTAGATTTACAGGGTTGTTTTTTTCCTTTTTTGGTTAAATGGCTATGAATGCGGATAGCTTTCAGTTATCCTTGTGTTTCTTGCCTGAAAGAATCCTTTAAGTGCTCTTGAAATAGTTAGATGAGCAGCAGAAACAATTGCATCTTTTCAACCTTGATCATAACCATCCTGAGATTTTGATGAGTAAAAAGCATTGGGAAGATTTTAAATCAATAGTGGCCCTCCAAATTCTAAAAGTTCTTTCAGAGTATAAACTATGTCACTTGTACTCTCCTGGCATGGTTTTGCTCATTTGCAGGAAAACCATATTTTGCACCACATCCTCACATATTGATATGTTGAAGACATAAACAGCAAATCACTTCCCATCCATCTGCTAAGCTTGTTAGAAAAATGAACACCCAATGTTCAGATGTTTTTCACTCAGGTTTGAAATTCCATGCTCAGCATAATTTGCTTTTACTTTTCAAGACACATTTTAATATAATAAAAGGAAATTCTACTCCTTTGCTAAAAACAAATCATATCAATAAATAGAAAGTCCATCCATGTAGGACATTGTCAAGATACATCTGCAACTGGGTTCCTGTTAAAGTTCTAGAAACGTAAGTACCAATTTGGACAAAAGACAATTTTCTCCATTTTTTATAAGCAAGTTTAGCAGTTATTGTTCATATAGAAATAATGTACTTTGATAAAATACTAAAAATGAGGGTAAAGCACTTAATCTATCGTTTCTAACAAACTTGTTTTCTAAAGATCTTCACACTCATACATAAGTACCCAGAATTACACAAACTCTTTTTGGGTTGCAAACATTTTAAAAGCATGAAGCAATTGAACAAGCAAAAACCTGGCAGTCACAGTGCCCACTGGAAACTGAGCCAAATGCTCTTTTGTAAAAAGCAATAAGAATGAGTAGTACCAGCATCCATAGATTTGTCCCTCCCAATATTTTTGCTTCCTCTTTTTTATGGAATTCCAACTCATCAGGGGATTTTGTTTTTCTCCTATTTTTGATGATTCTTCATATTTTAAAGAGTAGAAGGGGTGATTTTGTAAATTATATTTCAGTGGGATACAAAACAGCAATAAAGTAGATGCACAACAAATACTTTCTAAATTATACCTAACACAAACCCTTAGGGTCCTATGCAACATAATCCTATATAATAAAAGCCGAGCAACTGAATAGCAGAATGACCAGAACAACTGCTCAACAAGTCACTGTGATGCATACTGACTACCAGAGGGCAGACACTCAATACAGGAACTGCCTCCTTGTGGTCAGTGCACTCCCACAGTAGGAGTGCCACTTGGCTGACGGGAATGAGTGGCTCTCCCACAGCAGGAGCAGCCGCTCAGAGAACAGGTCCATAGCCGCTCAGCTGACAGAGATGATAGTGTTCCCCCAGTGGGCCAATCCCCATAGACCATGCCCCAAACCAGTGCACAAATACCGTGCACTGGGCCTCTATTATTTTTATAATACCAGTGTTGATTTTCTTTGTATGACTAGAAAATGAATATAATATAGATCTTTTAACTTATCATTATGACATAAAGAAGCTATGTTGAATGAATATAGTCTCACCTGCTATTTCACAAAATTCAATACATCAAACTTAATCAAGGGTCAACAGCTCCTGGGAAGACCATAATGACACTGCAGGAGCCATAGTGAAGTTCTAATGAAGAAACAGAGAATAAAAAAAATGCAGCATTCTGAACAAGAAAGGATTTCAAAAGCTGTGTATCATCCAGTTCTTCTTTAGCTATGCTATGTGCTTAGATCACTCGAGAACCTTGTTATAATATGAATTCTGATTCAGTAGGTGTGAGGTACAGTTACCATTCTGTACTTCTGACAGCTTCTGTGTGATGCTGATGCTGTGACTCTATGTAATACGTTTAGAATATCAAGTTTCTCATAGCACATCCCCCAGGAACAAAGAAATTCAAAACAAGAAACTATTTAACAATAATTATCTTTGAAATAATTGCTATGACTTGAACCTAATAAGTAAATATTGGCACTGTGAGGAAACAGGTGAGATATTAAAAAATAGAGAGTTAAGTTTTTGTGCAAATAAACAGACATTGATTATGGACTTACAACAAAGGATAAAAAAGATATATAGTCCCTACTTTCAAGTCTACTACCCTAATTTATCAATTCTTACTTTCTTCAAATATGGTCTACCTATCTAGGGAGAATACCTTTTATCTAGTTACTAGATTTAATGCCATCCTGCCTGTTCTGAGATTTTGTTCTGCCATTATCCCTCACTTTCCTGTGTCATTCTTCTCTCCTCTCAGCATCTTTCCTTAGTGACTATTTACTCTCCCTAAAGTGATTTCATTTACCATCTACTGCCATGACTTCAGGGCCAGTGATCCCCCTTCTCTATCTAAGCAGAGATTTCTCCCCTAACATAAAATTGTTCTTCTTGCCTCCTGAACATCTCTCAGCATGTGCAATTTAACTGAACTTAATATCATATCTACAGAAGGTTCTTCCACTCTTTTTTTCTATTTCCCGGAATCCAGTCCTTCTTTTGCATCTAAATCTACAGCTCAGTTTCCAGCTTGCTACTCTCTCCCCACTATGTCCATAATCCATATTGGTACCAGAATTATCATCCTAATAAATAAATCTTTCTTATAAATATCAGCATTCTGAAAGCTAAATGTACAAATTTCTTAGCTCCACATAGCAGATAAGAACCCCAACAAACTGGACCCAGGCTATTATTTCCATCTTCTTTCCCACATTCCAAACCACATTCACACAGAATATGCTTAAGCTCCTCTACTAAATTCACCAGTTACCATGGACATTATGCCCTCTTAGGACTCTACTTCTGCATAAAATGCTCTGTCTGCCTAGTACAGTGGTCATCCAACTCATTAGTCAACAGAGCAGCTCGCAAGCCGCAGTTTGCCAACCACTGGCTTAGTATATTGCCTCCACCTTCTCTGCCTAGAAAATTTCAATCTACCTTTAAGATCCATCCTAATCTCCATGAAACCTTCTATAGAGTTAGTCATTCTTCTATCTAAGAAGCCTCAAGCACTCACTTCATACTTCCCTTATGGCACATAACACATCAAAGAGTGGTATTGACATCTTTTTTATTCACTAATATTAAGCACTCCTGGTTGAGATCAGACACAATGCCCTACTCTTACTCTTGTTACCATAGCGCTTGAACCAAAGCAAATATTCAGGAAATGTTTATTACATGGCTGAATGGACATAAAACAGAAACTAATAATGCAAAAATGCAGATGACAAATGACTTATACACATTAAAAGGCTTTTATGCACACAAAGCAGGGAGTGTTGACTGTGTAAAATTAATTGCTAAAATGCATGCAGTATGACCTTCAGAGTAGACATTCAAGGCCAACTTTGTACAGGAAAAAGAAATATAAGATGAGCCTTGAAGGAAGTATCACCCTTATACATGTATAGGAGGTGACATTACCTGTAACCCCATAGGGGTAGGGCAGGTAGATAATTATATGTGTATGTAATGAGGTACCATCCTGAGTAGGGTACACAATTTTTTTTAAAGAGAAATAGGTAAGTTGATTAAGGAGCACAAGGGAAAGAGAATAGGTATCAAACTTCAAAGGAAATTTCACTGGTTGTGGTAGGGATAGGACTGTAGGTAGCACACCACACCTTCCCATGGCATCAAAACACACTTATTATCAGGACTTGTTGATAATTTTTTTAAAAATATATTTTATTGATTTTTTACAGAAAGGAAAGGAGAGAGATAGTTAGAAACATTAATGAGAGAGAAACATCGATCAGCTGCCTCTTGCACACCCCCTACTAGGGTTGTGCCAGCAACTGAGGTTCATGCCCTTGACCAGAATTGAACCTGAGACCTTTCAGCCCGCAGGCTAATGCTCTATCCACTGAGCTAAACCAGTTTTGGCAATGTTGCTCATTTTTTTATTATCACTCTTGAAAGAATACAAATCCATTATTACTGGTTCTGCCTCTACATATCTGCAATTATAAACTCGTAGTAATCAACTTCTTAATCGTTGAAACTCATTTGAAGTTATCTCAGCTTTGCTTTCTCAGTACAGGTGAGTCATTTTGAGAAAGGAAAGTGGAGAATAACTTCAAATCTCTTTATTGGACTTTTTCACTTCTTCAATTTCTCATTCCCACTCCTAGACCATGGAGGTATGTACTATGGAGATCTGAGCAGAGAGGGGGAACATTGACTCAGATGCTGCATTTTCACTTGGTTGACTGTGCTGGCAGGAAAGACCAATGATGGGAAAGGAGACCCTGGTCCTGCTCCACCTTCACCATAATGTCCAGAAGGCCTCCTGGTCCTGGGACTCTCAATATCAGTCACACCACCCCATTGGATTAAAGCAACGACAGCAGCTTCCAAATTGCTAATGATTCAGAAGAAAAAGAGAGCAGGCCATTATTAATTGCTGCTTCATTCCTGATCATTCATTTCCTGGGTTAGTGGCAACAGAAAGGAAGCCTTGTAGAAACATACCAGGCACACAAAAAGTCAACATTAATATATAAATAATCGTAACACTTGGTGTAAAGGGAGTCCAGATGAAATTAAAAGTCTACCCTCAGATTATTCTGCTCTCTCTCTTTTTATAACTTTATTATGTAGAGGCTGGAAAACTGCCATTTCAAAACTGAGGAGATTTCCTCTCAAAGAAGTAAGAGGACTGGATTCATCTTTGGGACAGACTGTTCCTTTGTTTTGGGATAATTGCTTCAAATGGACCCCTTTATTGACAGGAATGTAAAGGAAGTCCACACCCACATTGTTCTTGGGGGAAACTGTGAAATAAACTGAGTGCAGGTGTTTTCAACTGAGAAAGTAAGTGTACTACTTGGTAATATAAACTGTGGGGTTTCAGGTTTATACCAAATTCTTTATACTTGTTTCTTGCAGGGCAATGTAGTTGTTTTTTACTATCCTGTTTAATAGAGACAAAGTTCTGCATGTTCTCGGAGAGTATGTGCATGCGTGTGAATGTGTGTGATTGTGTGTGTGTGTATGTGTACATTTTTCTGATTTCTCAAAGGAGATAGATTGAAGATGCTGAGAGAAGGTCATGCTAGCCTAATCTTCACCTCAGGATGGATGAGAAAGGGTAACAAAAAAGAACTGAACAATCTCAGAAACTTGGACTGGATCATTGAGTTTTTATATGTAAAATTATTTAAGACTAAACTTCCAAAGTACAACTAGTATAACCTATTGATTTTCAAGTTATTTATAGTCATTATCCTGTTGGAATTAGAGGACCTGGCCATAGTCTCTGGAAGTCAGTGACTTGACTTCCCAAGAAAGCAGATATTCTCTTTGTCAATCATGCTGGAATGGGACTAGAAATGAAGCCCAAGGAGGTGAACTTTAGTCTGAAAGGAAGGATAAGCACCTAGTTTCTTTGGAATGACTGCAGATGTGAACTCCAAGGCCTGAAGAGCTCTGAGCATTCTAGGTGGTATGAATGGGGAGAGGCTGGGCAGGAGGTCAGTAAAGCAGCAGGAGGTGGATATTTGAGGATAGCCCTGGACAGTGGGCTTGGAGGAAAATTTTGTCTAGTCCCAGCTATATGCTAATATCTAGAATATATTTTCCTTTCATTGCTACATGGTTATAGGAAAGCCTTGTAAAATTTTCCAGCTTATTATCAGCTACTTTTTTGGGGAATGGGGAGAAGGATCCTAGAAAATATTGAGAAAGAGGGAAAAGAAGAAACAGTGCTCCCTGGTCAGGGCCTTTGTTCAGGTCAGCAATGTTCTTGGCAAAGGCCAGTTACCTTACACTGTGAGTGTATCTACCTCTACCCTATGGCTTCCTGACAAGGAAGCCAGGCGGAAGGGAAGAAAATACTGAAGACTCTTATAAATACCTGGAAAGCAGTTAGAGGAGTCTAAATTCCTTTATGGGAAGATAGGGGCAAAGTCATTAATTTTCATATTAATGAAATTGTGACCTAGTTTTAGACACACGGGCCAATGAGAACCAGGCATACAGGAATTTAGAGGGGTTAATTGTGTGTGTTTTTTTTCTAGTTGTAAAATAGATGTATACTCATTTTTGAGAAATTAGAAATTAGAAAATAAAGATATCAAAAAGAAAATTAAAAATAGCCACAACTCTACCAAGAGATAATCATAGTTACTGCTAGGCAGTTTTGTAATTTGCTTCTCTGATCAGCAATTAATCTCTAGTTAAAAGAAATTCAAAACTATTTTTCAAAAATTCCCTTACCCTACTCATAGATATTCCTTTGATTCACCTCTGTGCCAAGGTGAGAGGGTCTTTTATTTAAGTATGCATCCTAGTAAGATTTCTCAATTTTCAAACAAGGTGTAAATCAACCCCACTTGGGTTCTACTTTATATTTAATCAACAATATAGAAAGACTGCATTATAGGTATTTGTAAAAGATAATGTGAGCTTGAAGTCACTATTCCCCAATATTTTTCAAAAAACCCACTTAGAGAAAAATTATTGACCAAGGATATTCCAAAGCAAGTGAAATTCAATAATTACTCTTTATATTACAAAGTCCTAACTCACCTACAGAACCATAGGCATAAACTTATCCTATTTTCTCATTTGTCTTGACTTGGTGACATTAACATTTTCTTAAATAATGTATTTCAAAAACTTTACAACATTACCTAGAATAGCTGTAGTTATTTGGATATTTAATTTCAGTTTTTCATTATTATATTTGAAACAGCAAAGAGCATCTATGCACACAAGTCTTTTATCAAGACAATTAGACAGTGGAACACAAAAATGTAAGCAATGAATTGCTGTATTGAAAAGGCCAAGGGCCATATGAGAAGTGACACCCTCAACAAAGGGCAGAGAGTTGCAAGAGGGAGAAGATGAGAAAGAGGAGCAAACCTTGCCCCTTCTCAGCTTTATCTAAGGGTAAAGTTGCCCACAGTTATGAGGTACTGAGGTACCTAACAACAGTGTCACCATTTTATATAAATTCTCTATTATTTAGCATGGTCAGGAAATGGTATATTTATTTTGATTAATCATACATTCTGGTTAATAGAGAATTGGAACATATGCCATACACCAATGACTAATTTCTCAAGGATTAGAATATAATAAAGTTTAGTTAAGCTACGGTGAATAAAATTTACATTTACATTTTTTGTCAGTAAGTCTAAGGATTAGTCAGAATCTGCCCATTAATTCATTCATTTCTCAAATATTTATTAAAACTCTATAATTATGTAGGGCACTATTGCATCCATGATCTATTGTTTATTAATTCTAATTAGTATATTTTTTCATCTATCTGACTTTGCACAAAGGATAAAAGTCATAATTTATAGAGAATCAGGCTATTAATAATTGTTTTAAAAAAATTAAAGAGATTACTTTCTAAAGTTGCCAAATTTGTTATCTGGATGGATTTAATGTTATTTTAAAAATTCATCCTCAGGGGTGGAGGGGAAGAGATTAATCAAAGGACTTGTATGCATGCATATAAGAGTAAGGGCATGTGCTGAGGGGTTAGGAGTGGCCATGGAGAGGTCAAGGAGAAAAAGAGGAGACATATGTAATGCTTTAAACAATAAAGAACTTTTCAAAAATCATCTTCCCTCAAAGCTCTTCAATATTGTAAAAGTCAACATCCAAGAAAAATTCTGTGGCAGACTTAGTATTTTTAATGGTAGTAAGAGATAAGAACTATCACATTTCTTTATTTTCTATAAACAACATAATTTTGATTTCCCCTCCTGCCTAGGTGAAGGGAAATTCAACTTTAGTCATTCAGAAGGTACCCAAAGTTGGGCCCAGGTTCAATGTCTTTCAGACTTTGAAACTTTATGAAGTTCCTTGAGGTCACTGGCCCTTTGTGCAAAGTTGTTGGTGCCAGACATCCTGTGTTCCAGCTGCACAGTCTCTCTAGATCCACCACTTCATGCTTTTGAGGTGCACCTGGATCTGGAAATACCAAGCAAGGCCAGCACTCCAGGCCTCCATTATATCCCACAAACAGGCTCTGACCTTTTGCTCTGCAATTGTGCTTCCACTTCAGGATAGAGTCAGGTAATGAATATGTGGCCCCTTGTCCCAGGATTTCAAGATCTGCTCTCCCCTCTACAACCCTAGGGGAATCCTTTGGAGTTTCAGATCTCTACATGTTTCCTCAAAGCAAGTCAACACACCTCAAAGAACCTTACTGTGCACTTGCTAAGTGCCAGCACAGTTCTAAAAGCTATGTACGTATCATCTCATTGAATATCATTCAATCTTTCTTTTTCCCCCAAAGGAGAAAATTTACTTTGAAAGTCACAAAGATAGAAAGAGGTGAGTTAGCTGAGCTGTGTGGGCCCTTGGAGCTTAGGAGAAAGAAAGGCAAAGGTAATACACCTAAGGGAAGTAGCGAGGGAAAGGCATAGGTGTATGGGCTTTGGAAAGAGAAAGGGTGTGGGGGAAGGATTGAGCATGCCAGAGAGAGAGAGAATGAATTCACCTCATTGAATCTTAATTACAATCCATGGTTTGAGCATGCCGAGAGAGAGAGAATGAATTCACCTCATTGAACCTTAATTACAATCCATGGTTTGAGCATATCAGAGAGAGAGAGAATGAATTCACCTCATTGAATCTTTTTTTTAATTAATTTTTTATACATATCTCCCCATTGCCCCCCCTCCCTCCCAGGCATACCCCAACCCCCCAGTGTCTATGTTCATTGGTTATGATTATACGCATAGATACAAGTCCTTTGATTGATCTCTTATCTACCTCACCTAACTTTAATCTTCCTGCTGTAATTTCACAGTCTGTTCGAAGCTTTACTGTCTCTGTATCTATCCTTTTGTTCATCAGTTTATAATGTTCTTTATTATCCCCCAATGAGTGCGATCATGTGATGCTTCTCCTTCATTGACTGGCTTATTTCACTAAGCATAAGGCTCTCCAGTTCCAACCAGGATGCTGCAAATGGTAAGAATTCCTTCTTTTTAATGGCAGCATAGAATTCCATTGTGTAGATGTACCACAGCTTTCTGATCCACTCATCTGCTGACGGGCACCTAGGCTGTTTCCAAATTGTGGCTATTGTAAATTGTGCTGCTATGAACATAGGGGTGCATAAATCCTTTCTGATTGGTGTTTGTAATTTCTTAGGATAAATTCCTAAGAGTGGGATTACAGGGTCAAATGAGAGATCCATTTTTAGTTTTTTGAGGAAACTCCATACTGTTCTCCACAGTGACTGCACCAGTCTGCATTCCCACCAACAGTGCACAAGGGTTCCTTTTTCTCCACATCCTCGCCAACACTTGTCGTTTATTGATTTGTTCATGATTGCCATTCTGACAGGTGTAAGATGGTATCACATTGTCGTTTTGATTTGCATCTCTCAGATGATTAGTGACTTTGAGCATATTTTCATGTGTCTCTTGGCCTTCCTTCTGTGGTCTTTTGAAAAGGTTCTATTTAGGTCCGTTGCCCGTTTTTTTATTGGATCCTTCATCTTCCTTTTATTAAGTTGTATAAGTTGATTGTAGATTTTGGAGATTAAACCTTTATCAGTGATAGCACTTGCAAATATGTTCTCCCATGCATTGATCTTTCTTGTTGTTTTGTTGATGGTTTCTTTTGCTGTGCAAAAGCTTTTTATTTTGATGTAGTCCCATTTGTTTATTTTTTCTTTAGCTTCCATTGCCTTTGGAGCAGTATCAGTGAAGAAGTTCTTTCGGCATATATCTGAGATTGTGCTGCCTGTGGATTCCTCTAGTATTTTTATGGTTTCCCTTCTAATGTTTAAGTCCTGTATCCATTTTGAGTTTATTTTTGTATTTGGTGTAAGTTGGTGGTCCAGTTTCAATTTTTTGCATGTATCTGTCCAATTTTCCCAACACCATTTATTAAAGAGGCTATCTTGGTTCCATTGAAAGTTCATGCCTCCTTTGTCAAATATTAATTGAGCATAGTGGTTTGGGTGGATATCTGGGTTCTCTATTCTATTCCATTGATCTATATGTCTGTTCTTGTGCCAGTACCAGGCTGTTTTGAGAACAGTTGCTTTGTAGTATAGCTTGAAGTCTGGTATTGAGATCCCACCTACTTTATTCTTTTTTCTCAGAATTGCTGTAGCTATCCGTGGTCTTTTTTTGTTCCAGATGAATCTATGAAGAATTCTTTCTAGGTCTGTGAAATATGTCGTTGGTATTTTAATGGGTAGTGCGTTGAATCTGTAGATTGCTTTGGGTAGTATGGACATTTTAATGATGTTGATTCTCCCAATCCATGAGCATGGTATGCTCTTCCATCTGTTAACATCTTCCTCTATCTCTTTTTCAGTGTCCTGTAGTTTTCTGCATAAAGGTCTTTTACCTCTTTAGTTAGGTTTATTCCTAGGTATCTTAATTTTTTTGGTGCAATGGTAAATGGGATTGCTTTTTTAGTTTCTCTTTCTATAATTTAACTGTTATTGTATAGAAATGCCACAGACTTCTTAGCATTAATTTTGTATCCTGCTACATTGCCAAATTCATTAATTAAGTCAATTAGTTTTGGAATGGAGTCCTTTGGGTTTTTTATGTACAATATCATGTCATCTGCAAATAAGGACAGCTTTACTTCTTCTTTTCCAATTTGGATGCCTTTTATTTCTTCTTGTTGTCTAATTGCAATGGCTAATACTTCCAGTACTATGTCGAACAGGAGAGGTGAGAGTGGGCATCCCTGTCTTGTTCCTGTTCTTAGGGGAAATGGTTTTAGTTTTTGCCCATTGAGTATGATGTTAGCTGTTTGTTTATCATATATGGCTTTTATGATGTTGAGTTATGATCCTTCTATTCCCACTTTGCTGAGAGTTTTTATCAAGAAAGGATGTTGGATTTTGTCAAATGCTTTTTCTGCATCAATTGATATGACTATGTGATTTTTATCTCTCAATTTGTTTATGTGTTGTATCACATTTATTGACTTGTGGATATTGAACCATCCCTGCATTCCTGGGATGAATCCTGCTTGGTCATGGTGTATGATCTTTCTGATGTACTGCTGGATCCAGTTTGCTAGAATTTTGTTGAGGATTTTGGCATCTATGTTCATGAGAGATACTGGCCTATAATTCTCTTTCATTGTGTTGTCTTTATCTGGTTTTGGTATTAGGGTGATGCTGGCTTCATAGAAGGTGTTTGGTAGTATTCCTTCTTCTTGAATGTTTTTGAATAGTCTGAGGAGGATAGGTTTTAATTCTTCCTTGAATGTTTGGTAAAACTCTCCTGTGTAGCCATCTGGACCCGGGCTTTTATTTGCTGGAAGCTTTTTAATTACTGCTTCAATTTCTTCCATAGTTATTGGACTATTGAGATGTTTGGCTTCCTCCTCATTGAGTTTTGGGAGGTTATATTTTTCTAGGAAAATGTCCATTTCTTGCAGGTTGTCCAATTTGTTGGAATAGAGTTGTTCATAGTATTTTTTAACAATCCTTTGTATTTCCACAGGGTATGTTGTTATTTCTCCTCTTTCATTTCTGATTTTGTTTATTTGGGTCTTCTCTCTTTGCTTCTTGGTGAGCCTGGCTAGGGGTCCATCAATCTTGTTTATCCTTTCAAAGAACCAGCTCTTTGTTTTGTTGATCTTTTGAATTGTTTCTTTGGTCTCCAAGTTGTTTATCTCCGCTCTAATCTTCACTATTTCCTTCCTTCTGAGTACACTGGGCTTTTCTTGTTGCTCACGTTCTAGCTCTTTGAGTTTTAGGTTTAGGTGATTTTTGCAGTAGGCTTGTAGGGCTATGAACTTCCCTCTCAAGACTGCTTTCACTGTGTCCCATAAATTTTGTAATGTTGTGTTGTCATTGTCATTTGTTGCCATGATGCTTTTTATTTCTCCCTTGATCTCTCTGGTTACGCAGTCATTGTTTAATAGCATGCTGTTTAGTCTCCATGTGTTTGATTTCTTTCTATTGTTTTTATTATAGTTGATTTCCAGTTTTATGCCACTGTGGTCTGAGAAAATGCTTGATATAATTTCTATCTTCTTGAATTTGAAGAGACTTTTCTTATGACCCAACATATGATGTATCTTTGAAAATGACCCATGTGCACTGGAGAAGAATGTATATTATGTGGCTTTGTGGGGGAAATGTTCTGAAGATGTCAATTAATTCCATCTGGTCTAGTGAGTCATTTAGAATTGATGTTTCCTTGCTGATTTTTTGTTTAGAGGATTTGTCCAATGGTGACAGTGGGGTATTAAAGTCTCCTACTATGATTGTATTGCTGTCAATCTCTCCCTTAATATCCTCCAAGAGTTTTTTTATGTATTTAGGTGCTCCTATATTGGGTGCATATATGTTTACCAGAGTTATTTCTTCTTGTTGGATTGTTCCCTTTAGTATTATGAAGTGGCCTTCTTTATCTCTTGTTATGTCCTTCACTTTGAGATCTAATTTGTCAGATATAAGTATTGCAACCCCAGCTTCTTTTTCATTTCCATTTGCCTGAAATACCATGTTCCATCCCTTCACCCTCAATCTGTGTGCATCTCTTTTCCTAAGGTGGGTTTCTTGCAGACAGCAGATATATGGATCATGTTTTCTTATCCAATCGGTTACCCTATGTCTTTTGATTGGAGCATTTAATCCGTTTACATTTAAAGTTATTATTGATAAGTACTTATCTGTTGCCATTTTTAGTCCTTACCCCCACGTTCATTCTTCGCTTCCTCTTTCTTTTCATTACAGCAGACCTTTTAACATTTCTTGCATTGCTGGTTTGGTGGTAATATATTCCCTTAGTCCTTTTTTGTCTGTGAAGCTTTTGATTTCACCTTCAATTTTGATTGAGAGTCTTGCAGGGTACAGTATTCTTGGATTCAGACCCTTCCTTTGCATGACTTTGTATATTTCATTCCATTCTCTTCTGGCCTGACGAGTTTCTGTTGAGAAGTCAGTAGCTAGTCTTATGGGGGTTCCTTTGTAGGTAACTTTCTGTTTCTCTCTGACTGCTTTTAAAATTCTTACTTTGTAATCAGTGTTTGCCAATTTAATTATAATGTGCCTCAGTGTTGGTTTATTGGGGTTCATTTTGCTTGGGATTCTGTGAGCTTCTTGGATTTGTGTTGGTTTTTTCTTTTCTATATTGGGAAAATTTTCTGTCATTATTTCTTCAAACATGTTCTCTAATCCTTGTTCAGTTTCCACTCTTTCTGGAACCCCAATTATGCGGATGTTATTTTGTTTCATGTTACCCCAAAGTTCCCTTAGACTCTCCTCTTGCTTTTTAACTTTTTTTTCTAGAAGCTGCTGTACTTGGGTATTTTTTCCTACCGTGTCTTCTAGCTCACTGATGCAGTCCTCTGCTCCTTCTAGTCTACTTTTGATGCTTTCTATTGTGTTCTTTATAGCAGTGATGTCATTATTCATTTCTTCTAGTTTATTATGCACCTCCTCTAGTTTCTTCTGCGTTTCTTCTTCATGCTTCTTCACCTTCTCTAGGCTCTTACTCATATTGTCAAATTTGTCTTCCATTCTTTTCAACCACATTATGATAATTTCTCTGAACTCTTTCTCTGGTAGGCTTATTTGTGGTTCTATTTCATTTACTTCCTTTTCTGGTGAAACTTGCCTTTCTGTCTTTTGTGGGCTGTTTCTTTTTCTGCCCATGGTCTTTCTTCTCTGGGTGTCTGGTTATGTAGTGCTCTCTCCTACGTTGATTGAAAGGCACAAACTACAACACAACCAGGTACAGCACACAAGGCACTGAGTAGAGATGTATTCAAGATGTTAATAATCACAAATAAGGTGACCACCAATGAAGGACAAATTAGGGGTAAATAGAGAAAGAAGAAGAGGAAAATGAGGAAGAAAGAAGTGCCAAAATCAAATTGGGAGAGTGAGAAAAAAAAGATAAATAAATGAACAATAAAATAAGAAACTAAAAAGGAGAAAAAGGAGAAGGAAAGAGGAAGAGAAAAAAGTCAGAGAGAAAAGAAAGTGTATAAGAGAGAAAAGAGGAACAAAATATAGATGTCAGGAGACAACTCCAATAGAACAGTCACTAATCCCAATAAAGGCCAGCAACCAGTACCTAGAGATTAATGCAAATTGCAAATAGCAACTGGTATCGAGGGAGATGAGGGAAAAGAGAGGTAGGAAACAAAGCAAGCAAAAAGCAAAATAAAACAAGTAGAATAAACTAAAACAGTCTCTCAAAAAAATTTTTCAAAAAATCGATATAATCACTTTTCAGGCAAATAGCAACAAAAGGACATAGAGAAAAAACAACTTTTTGGCTAGTGAAGACAAGAGGGGAGAGGTTTGTGTGGACTTGTAGTAGGGGATTTGAAATTAGATATATAAATGGGGTGAAATTTTAACCAGGTAAAGAGAAAAATAGGGAGAATCTAAAGTTTGAAAAGGGAAAGAGAAACAAGACAGCAAAATGGGGAAAGTTAGGAGGAAAGTGTTGGCATAAAGGTGGAGTTGAGTTGGAGTAAAATTATGCTAAAGGGAAGATGAAAATAGAATGTAGAACTCTAATCCCGAAATAAAATAAAGAGAAAACAAAATGACACTTTTTTTTCCAAAAATGGTAAAGTACTAGTAGTAATTAATAATACTAGTTTAAAACAAAAATGTAATAATTATAAAGGTAAAATCAATTGAGGTAGAAAGAAAAAAATATTCTGTTAATTAAAATATGTGAAAATGAAAAATAAAGAATTAAAAATTAAAAAAAAGAAAAAAGGAAAAAAAAAAGAAGAAGAAAAATAGAATGGTCCTTCTTCACTTCCACTATTATTCTGCTTGGCACTCCTGTTTCCCAGTGGGGGAGGTATTGCAGTTCCCTGTGTTCCCCTCTTGATGTTTTAATCTTTTTATTCTCTTGTGGTTATGCGAGAGTCAATTTGTGTGTCATCCATTGGGTGGCAGTGTTTCGGAATTGATCTCTGAGACAAAGCACAAGACCTCTCTAGGCTGTGCTCAGATCCTGCTACTCTGTGGTTCCCAAAACCAGTTTGTGGGAGTTTTGCAGCCTGGACACTGCAATAACTCCCAAGTTGTCCCTCTGCCCCAGAGAAAAAGAAAAAAAAAAGTGTCGTTTTCCAGAGCTCTCCTCTGTTAACAGCTCAGAGGGTCTGCCTTCACATTCAGGGATCATGCCCTGACCACCTCTGCGGACCTCTCCAGAGGCAGCTTTCCCGAAGCCCGGCTCCCGCAGTGTGCGCGTCTCTGCCCTGCAGGGGTAGGAGACCTCACCCTGGCCCAGGCTAAGTCTGACCACGCGCGCGCTGTGTGGATCTCTGAATCCTCTGCCTGCACGTCTGTGCCACCTGGGAAGCCGCGCTCTGGGTCCTGGCTGCTCTGTGGGTGCCTCCGTCAGCCGCAGCTTTCAGACCTCGGCAGACATCCACCTCCCCCTTAAGTCAGGCGCAATCTGACCTTTCCGTGTGCTCTGTGGATCTCTGATTCCGCCAAGTGTCTGCGCCGATTGGAGAGCGGAATTCTGGGTCCCCGGGTCCCTGGCTGCTCCATGGGTGCCCAGCTGAAGGCTTCATAGCGCCGCAGACATCCACCTCCCACTGCAAGATTGCTGGCGCTTCGCGTTCTCGCTGGTGGCTCCGGTGGACAAAAACCCCGTGGCAGTTGGGCTGCCTGGCCGGGAGAGCCCCTTCCAGCAGTTCCCCGCCTTCTCCTGGAGGACAACTGACTCCTAGCTTGCCAACAAACACTCCCAATGCAACTCTCAGCTGCTCTCTCTCCCTCTGCCCAGCGACAAAGCTCCAGACGCGTCCATCTACTCTGCCACCATTTTCTCCTCCTGTCTCATTGAATCTTAATAACAACCATATTCCTAACTTACAGATAAGAGAACTGAAGCTCAAAGAGTTCAGGTAACTTGTCTAAGATCACACAGTCAGTGTACCAGCACTGCAATAGCCATTCCTATTACTCTCTATCTTACATTTCTGAACCTTATAATAACTATTCCTATCCTTTTGAAAACACTGAAAAATTGAGATACCAAATTGAGACACCAAGAATGTAAGCAATCGATACTAGGGCAGAAAATCCAATATTCTCCTGGTACAACATTTTTTTTTAAATCATAGGATTTAGGCTTATGAGAACATAAAATTTATTTCTTATTTTTATTTTTTAAATTAAATCTTTATTATTCAGATTATTACATTTGTCTCTCTTTTTTCCCCTCCATAGCTCCCCTCCATCCGCTTCCACTCCTTCCTCTACCCTTACCTCCCACCTATTGATGAGTCCATAGGTGTATGATTTTTGTCCAGTCACTCCCTGTTTACCCCTCCCCTCTTTCCCCCTGAGAATTATCAGTCCACTCCCTTTCTGTGCTCTTGATTCTATTATATTCACCAGTTTATTCTATTGATCAAATTTTTAATTCACTTAATTTTTTGATTCACTTGTTGATAGATATGTATTTGTTGTTCATAATTTTTTGTCTTTTACCTTTTTCTTCTTCCTCTTCTAAAAGAGTACCTTTCATCATTTCATATAATACTGGTTGGAGTTGATGAACTCCTTTAGCTTTTTCTTATCTGTGAAGCTCTTTATCTGCCCTTCAATTCTGAATGATAGCATTGCTGGATAGAGTATTCTTGGTTGTAGGTTCTTGCTATTCATCATGTTGAATATTTCTTGCCACTCCCGCCTGGCCTGCATCGTTTCTGTTGAGAAATCAGCTGACAATCGTATGGGTGCTCCCTGGTAGGTAAAGAATTGTTTTTCTCTTGCTGCTTTTAATATTCTCTCTTTGTCTTTTGCTCTTGGTATTTTAATTATGATGTGTCTTGGTGTGGTCCTCTTTGGATTCCTTTTATATGGGGTTCTGTGTGCTTCCTGGACTTGTAAGTCTATTTCTTTTACCAGATGTGGGAAGTTTACAGTCATTATTTCTTTAAGTAGGTTTTCAGTATCTTGCTCTCTCTCTTCTTCTGGCACCCCCACAATTCTGATGTTGGTACGCTTGAGGCTGTCCCAGAGGCTCCTTACACTATCTTCACATTTTTGGATTCTTTTTACTTCTTGCTTTTCCAGTTGAGTGTTTTCTGATTCTTTATATTTCAAATTTTTTACTTGATTCTTGCCTTCCTCTAGTCTGCTGTTAGGTCTCTGTATAATATTTTTATTTCAGTCAGTGTTTGTTTAATTTCTATTTGGTCCTTTATCATCTCTAGTTGGTCTTTTTCCATCTCTAGTTGGATCTTTTACATTTCTAGTTGGTCCTTTTTCATCTCCTTTTGGAACTCGCTAAATTTATCCATTTTTTCTAGCATATTCTTAAAAAACCTTATAACTGTGGTTTTGAATGCTATATCCAGTCATTTGTTTTCCTCCATCTCTTTTGTTTGTGATCCCTTCCCTTGTCTCAGCATTTTCACTATGCTGGGAGAACTTCTGTGTTGGATTCAGCCTTATGATACCAGACTTGCAAAACTGCAAAAGCCTCTCTGTTGAGCTTGGAATAGGTGGAGTCTCAGGGCTTAAGGGACCGCCTTGCCTTCCAGTCGGCCCCACCCTCCATGGCCCCTGAGACTCACGTGACTGGGTAATGGCTGGAGCGGTCCCTGTGTGCGCACGCTCTCTCACATTGCCTCTAGGCTGCTGCCTTTCCTGCTCCCCTGTGCTCCGGGACCACACGAGTCTGGGTCCCCAGGGTTTTGCTTGAAACTGGGGCCCAGTAGAGTCAGAAGTGGCACAGCTGGAAGGGTCTGTCTCCCGCCCACTCCCGAAAGCCAGCGGCACAATCAGCAGTCGGTCCTCCACGCAAAACGCTTTGCGCGCCACCAGACTTCTGATCTTTTGCAACTCCCCTAAACCTCCCTGCACCTCTCCCCCTTCACAGTCCAAACTCCCCCCAAATAAGTTTTGGCTGGATCTGGGGTTCAATATCGTAGGGCAAGGAGTTCAATGCCTTTGAGAGTCTCCGTCTTCCTCCCACCAAAGAAATCCAGCCAGGTTCGCCGTCACCTGCTCTCTCCACTTGAGTCTCTGTACCTCAGCTTTTTACAGCTCCTCTGGGACTCTGTGAGCCCCTCTCTGTCCTTCTAGTTGTAGAATTTCCACTCTGCCAGCTTTCCTGTGGTTCTGGTTGATGTCTGTTCTGTCTTTTAGTTGTAGTTTTGAAATTGTTGTGCGATGCCACAGTGTAGGTGTTTACCTATGCTGCCATCTTGGATTCTCCTCCACATAAAATTTAAATGAGACATCATCATATAGTGGCAAGAGTATAAATTTAGCTAGATTTTTCAAGAGAGTGAGGACTTAGCAAAAGAACGATAATGCACTACTTTGAATATATGTATATTTAAATAAATATATATTAAATATGTAAATATTATTATTATTATTATTAAGCAAATGTCTTTCTAAATGGTTTCCATTAGATAGACATTTGCCTAATAGAATGTTCAGTGCTCTGAGAGATAATACTCCATCCCTTATCTTCCCACTGCTCATCAGCCAGTGCATTCATATCATACACAGGTATACAAATAGACCAAGGAAGTGAATACAAACCAGGGAGGAGGACTGCTGAGAGTGCTGAGTGTAGGCTGAGCATGGACACAGCCAGCCTCGAGTTTCCAAACCTGAGTATAGGAGCGTGGGTATCAAGGCAAACAGTGTGGGTGACCCCGCCTTTCTCCTCCTTCCAAGGGATGAAAATGCTAGAAGCTCAGCTGTTGCAGAATGTAAACCATACGGATTTCCCAGAGTTACTGACTTGCCTAAAGCCATAAAAACATTTTTTTTTAGTTATTTTTCACTTCTTTTTCTGCCAGGATCATGTATCAGCATTGTTATATTCAGGAACACGCCACTTTTAACACAGTAAAGAAGAGCTAGCCCAACCAGGGTAGGCATAAAACAGTTGTCAGAGGCAGGAAGTCTCCCAGACTCCAGCCCCAAGCTACAACAGAATAAATTTGAGATATTCAACAGATTTCTAATGCACTGGGATGCCTGAACTAGCCTTCATATTTACTAGTAAAGAGACAAAGAATGTTATTTTGACAGAGCCAAAAGAAGATTTCAAGCAGATTTGGAATACTCAGATGAGTTTTTCTGAACTGACCTAAAAATCTAAAAAAGAAATTTAATTACTGCTCAGAACCTTAAAACTACTGCAAAGATTTCTTTTCTATCATTGCCTTTCTTGAGCTCCTTCAGGGTATACCCAACGGTACCAAGGGCTTTGCACTACTACAACAAATCATTACATTCCATCTGTCCACCCACCATTTGTTGAATTCTTTACCAAATAGAAAAAAAATGTCAAGAGACTCCAGTTGCCTGGTTTTAGGTTTTGACTGTCTCCTACCCCATCAAGGGCAAGGATCACCATTTTCTTTGTTTTTGACTTTTCAGGAGACCCAGAGATTGAAATCCAATACTTTTGTCTGCATCTGCTGCTAAAAGCCTTTTTTCCCTGACCATGCCACAACTCCCTCGAGGCTCATTAAGCACATTTACATTTGGCTCTTAAAATCCTAAATAGCCCATTTCACGCCTAGCAATGGTGTATTGATGAAAGAAGCACTCAGCTGATGGCCTGCAGGATGAGAGGGAAGTCTCTTTTGATTCTAGATATCTCCCACAAAGGAATTGTATGTGCTGTTAAGGACTTAAACAGAATCCTGCTAGCAGTAGACTATTGTTAGAAGGACACATGCACACAAATGCCATCCTTATGTACCCTCAGATGTACCCCTTCATGAGCAAAAAACAAGGCATGGGTCTAAAATGTAGTGGAAATGCACAGAGGTGAAAGAGAGAGGGTGGGGGGGAGGGGTAAAGAGAGAACAGGAAGGAATGTGAGTAAAAAGAATCTGCATTGGATTTCTATGTAAATCTTTCTTGCTCACCAAATTGTAGCAATAATAAGGAGGAAATAAGATGGGTGGACTAATAAAAGCATATGAATGGATGTCAGTGAGCTATGCCTGGATCATGAGACGCTAATGAAGGACCAAAGGGTTCACATCAACCAAAGATTCCAATTGAAACACTTGAGAAAGAAACAGAAGATCCACATATTCTTGACAATCTTCATTTTCTTTCACAGCCCAAAATAGAGTAATATTTATCTTTGTGATTTCATGCTCTCTGGAGCAAGGAACTCAGCACACGATAGAAAGTGTCTCCTTCTAGCCTACACAAATTGAATAACTATTCAATTCCATGCTGGTTTCTCAAGGATACACAAGAAACAATTCTTGATCATTATGCCAGTCTAGATGGGAAAGAGACCTTTTAATTTTTCATTTTATATCTTTGTGTATTTTTTAAATAAAAGTAATAGATGCACATGATTAAAGTTCAAAGACAATATAGGTTATATGTGCAGTGAGATCATTTATATTTTGGTTTTCTTCATTATATTTATCTGTATTAAAAAGCTTTCAATAAAAATATTTTCATGGTAGTACAGGGAAAGGGTTATCTACTATAACCACCTTTACCACCCCATGCTCTGTATGTAATCTGATTAAAATTTAAGTGGAAACCAGTATGAAGATTCCTCAAAATATTAAAAATAGAACTACCATATGATCCAACACTTCTGGTTATTCATCTGGAGAAAATGAAAATACTAACTTGAAAAGATATATGCATCCTTATGTTCATTGCAGTATTATTTACAATAGCCAGGATCTGGAATCAATTTAAATGTTCTTTGAAGGATGAATGGATAAAAAAAAGTGTGTGTATAAATGGAATAATTGAATATTATTCAGCTACAGAAAAGAAGAAAATCTTTCCTCTTGCAACAACACAGATGGACCTTAAGGGCGCGATGCTAAGTGAAATGAAATAAGTCAGACAAAGATAGACATGATCTCACTTATATGAGGAATCTAAAACAAACCAAAAAACAAGTTCATAGTTGGGTATGGAGAGTGGGTGAAATGGGTAAAGGTGGAGAGATTCCAAGATGGCAGCATAGGTAAACACATATACTGCTGCCTCGCACAACAATTTCAAAACTACAACTAAAAGACAGAACGGACATTATCAAGAACCACAGGAAAGCTGGCTGAGAGGAAATTCTACAACTAGAAGGAAACAGAGGGGCTCACAGAGTCCCAGAAGAGCTGCAAAAAGCTGAGGTACAGAGACGCGAACACGCGTGGAGAGAGCGAGAGGCTTTCTCTGGCAGAAGGGAGACAGAGATTCCCAACCACATTGAACCCTTTATCCTATGACACTAAAACCCAGGTCCAGCAGAAACTCATACGGAGGGAGTTTGGACTGTGAAAAGGGAGAAGTGCATGGAAATTTAGGGAAGTCGCAAAAGATCAGAAGTCTGGTGGTGTGCACAGCACTGTGCGCAGAAGACCAACTGCTAATTATGCCGCTGACTTTCACAAGTGAGCGGGAGACAGAGCCTTCCAACTGTGATGCTTCTAACTCCACTAAACACCAGTTTCGGGCGAAATCCTGGGGACCCAGACACATATGGTCCCGGAGAACAGGGGAACCGGAAAGGCAGCAGTCTAGAGGCACTGCAAGAGAGCACGCGCGCACACAGGGACTACTTCAGCGATTACCCAGTCACGTGAGACTCAGGGGCCGTGGAGGGTGGGGCCGACTGGAAGGCAAGGCAGTCCCTTAAGCCCTGAGACTCCACCCATCCCAAACTCAACAGAGAGGCTTTTGCAGTTTTGCAAATCTGGTATCATAAAGCTGAATCCAACACAGAAGTTCTCCCAGCATAGTGAAAATACCAAGACAAAGGAAGAGATCACAAACAAAAGAAATGGAGGAAAAGAAAAGACTGGATATAGAGTTCAAAACCACGGTTATAAGGTTTTTCAAGAATATTCTAGAAAAGATGGATAAATTTAGTGAGACCCAAGAGGAAATGAAAAAGGACCAACTAGAAATTAAACATACACTGACTGAAATAAAAAAATATTATACAAAGACCTAACAGCAGACTAGAGGAAGCCAAGAATCAAGTCAAAAATTTGAAATATGAAGAATCAGAAAACACTCAACTGGAAAAGCAAGAAGTAAAAAGAATCCAAAAATGTGAAGATAGTGTAAGGAGCCTCTGGGACAGCCTCAAGCATACCAACATCAGAATTGTGGGGTGCTAGAAGAAGAGAGAGAGCAAGATACTGAAAACCTACTTAAAGAAATAATGACTGTAAACTTCCCACATCTGGTAAAAGAAATAGACTTACAAGTCCAGGAAGCACACAGAACCCCATATAAAAGGAATCCAAAGAGGACCACACCAAGACACATCATAATTAAAATACCAAGAGCAAAAGACAAAGAGAGAATATTAAAAGCAGGAAGAGAGGGGGGAGGAAAATGGCGGTGGAGTAGACAGACACATCTGAAGATTTGTTGCTGGGCAGAGAGGGATAGAGAGGAGCTGAGAGTCACACTGGGAGTATTTGTTGGCAAGTTAAGAGTCAGCTATCCTCCAGGAGAAGGTGGGGGACTGCTGAACAGGGCTCTCCTGACCTGGAAGCCCCACTGCCACAGGGTTTTTGTCGGCCAGAGCCACCAGCGAGAACGCGGAGACCACGCCATCTTGCAGAGGGAGGTGGATGACTGCCGCAGTCTGAAAGCTGCAGCTGAAGCACTCACCGAACAGCCAGCCATGGGACCCAGAATACCACTTCCAATTGGTGCAGACATGCGGCTGATTCAGAGGAGATCGACACGACACACAGAAAGGTCAGATATCGCCTGGGATAAGGTGAGGTCTCCTGTCCCGCAGAACAGACATGCGCACACTGTGGGAACCGGACTGTGGGAAAGATGCCTCTGGAAAGGTCTGCTGAGGTGGGGCAGGGCATGATCCCTAAGTATGGAGGCAAACTCTCGGAGATGTTGACAGAGGGGAGCTCTGGAAAACAACTCGTTTTGATCTGAGGCAGAGGGACAGCCTGGGAGTTATTGCAGTGTTCCGGCTGCAAAATCCCCACAAACCTGTTTTGAGAACCACAGAGTAGCAGGATCTGAGCACAGCCTAGAGAGGTCCTGTGCTTTGTCTCAGAGGTCAATTCCGAAACACTGCCACTCAGTGGATGACACACAAATTGACTCTCACATAACCACAAAAGAATAAAGAGATTAAAACACAACTCATCAGTGGAACACAGAGAACTGCAATACGCTCCTGACTGGGAAACAGAAGTGCCAAGCAGAACAATAGCGGAAGTGAATGACCATTCTATTTTTTTTTCTTTTTCTTTTTTTTAAATTTCTTAGCTTATTTTATGTTTTTTTCATTTTTGCATATTTTAATTAAAAAACTATTTTTTTCTTTCCCCTTTAATTGATTTACCTTTTTAATTACTACATTTTTGTTTTCAATTAGTATTATTACTACTACTATTTTACCATTTTAGAAAAAAAACAAGTGTCATTTTTTTTTCTCTTTATTTTACTCCTGGATTAGAGTTCTACATTCTATTTTCATCTTTCCTTTAGCATAATTTTACTCTATCTCAGCTCTACCTTTATGCCAACACTTTCCTCCTAACTTTCCCCATTTTGTTATCTTATTTTCTTTTTCCCTTTTCCAACTTTAGATTCTCCTATTTCTTTCTCTTTACCTGGTTAAAATTTCACCCCACTTATATATCTAATTTTACATCCCCTACTCCAAGTCCATACAAACCTCTCTGTTCTTGACCTCACTATCAAAAAAGTTGTTTCTCTCTATGTCCTATTGTTGTTGTTTGCCTGAACGGTGATTATATCAATTTTTTGTACTTTTTTGGTGAGATTGTTTTAGCTTATTATACTTGTTTTATTTTGCTTTTTGTTTGCTTTGTTTTGGTTTCTTTTTTATCCCACTTTTCCCTAGCCTCCCACTATACCAGTTGTTATTTGTAGCTTGTATTTATCTCCAGGTACTGGTTGCTGGCAAGTGTTGGGATTAGTGACTTTTTTATTGGTGTTTTCTCCTGACATCTTTATTTTGTTCCTCCTTTCTCTCTTATCCTCTTTCTTTTCTCTCTGATATTTTTCTCTTTTTCTTTCCTTCTTCTTCTTTTTCTTCTCCTTTTTATTATTTTATTTTATTTTTTTGTTTATTTTTTCTCCCTCTCCCAATTTGATTTTGGCATTTCTTTCTTTTCTTTTTTACTCATTTTTCTCTTCTTCTTTCTCTACTTACCCCTAAGTTGTCTTTCATTGGTGGTCACCTTATTTGTGATTATTAACATCCTGAATACATTTCTACTTGCCTTGTGTGCTGTACCTGGTCGTGTTGTAGTTTGTGCCTTTCAATCAACATAGAAGAGAGAACTACATAACCAGACACCCGGAGAAGAAAGACCATGAGCAGAAATAAAACAGCCCACATAAGAAAGAAAGGCGGGGTAACCAGAAAAGGAAGTAAATGAAATAGAAGCAGAAATAACCCTGCCAGAGAAAGAGTTCAGAGAAATAATCATAAAGTGGATGAAAAGAAGGGAAGACAAAATCGACAGTATGTGTAAGAGCCAAGAGGAAATGAAGAACACCCAAGAGGAAATAAAGAAGCAAGAAGAAATGCAGAAGAACATAGAAGAAATACAGAATAATCAAGAAGAAATGAAAAATTACATCACTGCTATAAGAACTCAATAGAAAGCATCAAAAGTAGACTAGAAGAAGCAGAGGACTGCATCAGTGAGCTAGAAGACACGGTAGAAAAAAATATCCAAGTATATCAACTTCTAGAAAAAAAGTTAAAAAGCAAGAGGAGAGCCTAAGGGAAATTTGGGATAACATGAAACAAAACAACATCCACATAATTGGGGTTCCAGAAAGAGTGGAAACTGAGCAAGGATTAGAGAACCTGTTTGAAGAAATAATGACAGAAAATTTCCCCACACAAATCCAAGAAGCTCACAAAGTCCCAAGCAAAATGAACACCAACAAACCGACACCAAAGCACATTATAATTAAATTGGCAAACACCGATGATAAAGCATTTTAAAAGCGGCCAGAGAGAAACAGAAAGTTACCTATAAAGGAACCCCCAAAAGACTAGTTCCTGATTTCTCAACAGAAATTCATCAGGCTAGAAGGGAATAGAATGAAATATACAAAGTCATGCAAAGAAAGGGTCTGAATCCAAGAATACTGTACCCTGCAATATTGTCAATCAAAATTGAAGGTGAAATCAGAAGCTCCACAGACAAAAAAGGACTAAGGGAATATATCACCACCAAACCAGCAATGCAAGAAATGTTAAAGGGTCTGCTATAATAAAAAGAAAGAGGAAGAGAAGAAGGAACTCGGGGTTAAAGACTAAAAATGGTGACTTATCAATAATAACTTTAAATGTAAATGAATTAAATGCTCCAATTAAAGACAAAGTTATCAATAATAACTTTAAATGTAAATGAATTAAATGCTCCAATTAAAGACAAACCGGTTGGATAAGAAAATATGATCCATATATCTGCTGTCTACAAGAAACCCACCTCAGGAAAAGAAATGCACACAGATGGAGGGTGAAGGGATGGAAGATGATATTTCAGGCAAATGGAAATGAAAAAAAAAAAAGCTGGGGTTGCAATACTTATATCTGACAAATTAGATCACAAAGTGAAGGATATAACAAGAGATAAAGAAGGTCACTTCATAATACTAAAGGGAACAATCCAACAAGAAGAAATAACTCTGGTAAACATATATGCACCAATATAGGAGCACCTAAATACATAAAAAACTCCTAGAGGAAATTAAGAGAGATATGGACAGCAATACAATCATCGTAGGAGACTTTAATACCCCACTGTCACCACTGGATAATCCTCTAAACAGAATCAGCAAAGAAACATCAATCCTAAATGACTCACTAGACCAGATGGAATTAATTGACATCTTCAGAACATTTCAACCCAAAGCCAAAGAATGCACATTCTTCTCTAGTGCACATGGGTCATTTTCAAAGATAGATCATATGCTGGGTCATAAGAATAGTCTCTTCAAATTCAAGAAGATAGAAATCATATCAAGCATTTTCTCAGAACACAGTGGCATAAAACTGGAAATCAACTATAATAAAAACAATAGAAAGAAATCAAACACATGGAGACAAAACAGCATGCTATTAAACAATGACTGGGTAACCAGAGAGATCAAGGAAGAAATAAAAAAAAATGACAACACAACAATACAAAATTTATGGGACACAGTGAAAGCAGTCTTGAGAGGGAAATTCATAGCCCTACAGGCCTACTGTAAAAGCAGGAAACAACAGTAATAAGTTACCTAACCCTACCACTCAAAGAGCTAGAAAGAGAGCTACAAGAAAAGCACAGTGTAAGCAGAAGGAAGGAAATAGTAAAGATCAGAATGGAGATAAACAACATGAGACCAAAGAAACAATTCAAAAGATCAACAAAACAAAGAGCTGGTTCTTTGAAAGGATAAACAAAATTGATGGTCCTCTAGCCAGGCTCACGAAAAAGCAGAGAGAAGACCCAAAGAAACAAAATCAAAAATGACAGTGGAAAAATAACCACAGACCCGGCCGAAATACAAAGGATTGTTAAAAAATACTATGAACAACTCTATTCCAACAAATTGGACAACCTGCAAGAAACAGACATATTCCTAGAAAAATATAACCTTCCAAAACTCAATCAGGAAGAATCTAAACATCTCAATAATCCAATAAGTATGGAAGAAATTGAAGCAGTCATCAAAAAGCTTCTAGCAAATAAAAGCCCAGGACCAGATGGCTACACAGGAGTCTTACCAAATATTCCAGGAAGAAGTAAAATCTATCCTCCTCAGACTATTCAAAAATATTCAAAAAGAAGAAACACTTCCAAACACCTTCTATGAAGCCAGCATCACCCAGATACCAAAATCAGATAAACACAACACAATGAAAGAGAATTGTAGGCCAATATCTCTCATGAACATATATGCCAAAATCCTCAATAAAATTCTAGCAAATTGGATCCAGTAGTATGATCATCAAGTAGGATTTTTTCAGGAATGCAGGGATGGTACAATATTCGCAAATCAATAAATGTGATACATCACATAAACAAATTGAGAGATAAAAATCACATAGTCATATCAATTGATGCAGAAAAAGCATTTGACAAAATCCAACATCCTTTCTTGATAAAAACTCTCAGCAAAGTGGGAATAGAAGGAGCATACCTCAACATCATAAAAGCCATATATGATAAACAAACAGCTAACATCATACTCAATGGGCAAAAACTAAAACCATTTCCCCTAAGAACAGGAACAAGACAGGGATGCCCACTCTCACCTCTCCTGTTCGACATAGTACTGGAAGTATCAGCCATTGAAATTAGACAAGAAGAAGAAATAAAAGGCATCCAAACTGGAAAAGAAGAAGTAAAGCTGTCCTTATTTGCAGATGACATGATACTGTACATAAAAAACCCGAAGGACTCCATCGCAAAACAAATTGAATTAATAAATGAATTTGGCAATGTAGCAGGATACAAAATTAATGCCAAGAAATCTGTGGCATTTGCATACACTAATAGTTAAATTACAGAAAGAGAGACTAAAAAGTGATCCCATTTACCATCGCACCAAAAAAATTAAGATATCTAGGAATAAACCTAACTAAAGAGGTAAAAGACCTATATGTGCCGAGACCGGTTTGGCTCAGTGGATAGAGCGTAGGCTTGCGGACTGAAACGTCCCAGGTTCGATTCCAGTCAGGGACATGTACCTTGCGTGCAGGCACATCTCCACTGTGGGGCATGCAGGAGGCGGCTTCGATGTCTCCCTCTCATTGATGTCTCTGACTTTCTATCTGTCTCCCTCTCTGTAAAAAATCAATAATATATATTAAAAAAAAGAACTATATGTAGAAAACTACGGGACACTGAAAAAAGAGATAGAGGAAGATGTTAATAGATGGAAGAGCATACCATACTCATAGATTGGGAGAATTAACATCATTGAAATGTCCATACTACCCAAAGCAATCTATAAATTCAATGCAATACCCATTAAAATACCAACGACATATTTCACAGACCTACAAAGAATTCTTCATAGATTCATCTGGAACAAAAAAAGACCATGGATAGCTACAGCAATTCTGAGAAAAAAGAATAAAGTAGGTGGGATCTCAATACCAGACTTCAAGCTATACTACAAAGCAACTGTTCTCAAAACAGCCTGGTACTGGCACAAGAACAGACATATAGATCAATGGAATAGAATAGAGAACCCAGATATCCACCCAAACCACTATGCTCAATTAATATTTGACAAAGGAGGCATGAACATACAATGGAGTCAAGATGGCCTCTTCAACAAATGGTGCTGGGAAAATTGGACAGATACATGCAATAAAATGAAACTGGACCACCAACTTTTACCAAATACAAAAATAAACTCAAAATGGATACAGGACTTAAACATTAGATGGGAAACCATAAAAATAATAGAGGAATCCACAGGTAGCACAATTTCAGACATATGAACTTCTTCACTGATACTGCTCCAAAGGCAATGGAAGCTAAAGAAAAAATAAACAAATGGGACTACATCAAAATAAAAAGCTTTTGCACAGCAAAAGAAAGCATCAACAAAACAACAAGAAAGCCCACTGTATGGGAGAACATATTTGTAAATGTTAGCACTGATAAAGGTTTAATCTTCAACATCTACAGCCAACTTATACAACTTAATAAAAGGAAGATAAACGATTCAAAAAAAAATGGGCAACGGACCTAAATAGAACCTTTTTGAAAGACGACAGAAGGAAGGCCAAGAGACACATGAAAACATGTTCAAAGTCACTAATTATCGGAGAGATGCAAATCAAAATGACAATGCGATACCTTCTTACACCTGTCAGAATGGCAATCATCAACAAATCAACAAATGACAAGTGTTGGCGAGGATGAAGAGAAAAAGGAACCCTTGTTCACTGTTGGTGGCAATGCAGACTGGGGCAGCCATTGTGTATAACAGTATGGAGTTTTCTTAAAAAACTAAAAATGGATCTCGCATTTGATCCAGCAATCCCACTCTTAGGAATTTATCCTAAGAAATTACAAACAGCAATCAGAAAGGATTTATTCATCCCTATGTTCATAGCAGCACAATTTACAATAGCTACAATTTGGAAACAGCCTATGTGCCCGTCAGCAGATGAGTGGATCAGAAAGCTGTGGTACATCTGCACAATGGAATTCTATGCTGCCATTAAAAGGAAGGAACTCTTACCATTTGCAGCAACCTGGATGGAACTGGAGAGCCTTATGCTTAGTGAAATAAGCCAGTCAATGAAGGAAAAACACCACATGATCTCACTCATTTGTGGATAATGGAGAACATTGTAATCTGATGAACAAAAGGATAGATACAGTGGCAGTGAAGCATCAAACAGACTGTGAAATTATAACAGGAAGATTAAGGAGAGGTTGGGTAGACAAGATATCAAAGGACTTGTATCTATACATATAAACCTAACCAATGAACATAGACACTGGAGGGTTGGGGTATGTCTGAGAGGGAGGTGGGGCAATGGGGAGATATGTAACACAATTAAAAAAAAGCAGCTAGAGAAAAAGATTTCATTACCTACAAGGGAGCACCCATACAACTGTCAGCTGATTTCTCAACAGAAATGATGCAGGCCAGAGAGGAGTGGCAAGAAATATTCAACATGATGAATAGCAAGAACCTACAACCAAGAATACTCTATCCAGCAAAGCTATCATTCAGAATTGAAGGGCAGATAAAGAGCTTCACAGATAAGAAAAAGCTAAAGAAGTTCATCAACTCCAAACCAGTGTTATATGAAATGCTGAAAGTTACTCTTTTAGAAGAGGAAGAAGAAAAAGGTAAAAGATAAAAAAATATGAACAACAAATACATATCTATCAAGTGAATCTAAAAATTAAGTGAATTAAAAATTTTATCAACAGAATAAACTGGTAAATAAATAGAATCAGGAGCACAGAAAGGGAGTGGACTGATAATTCTCAGGGGGAAAGGGGTGAGGGGTGTACAGGGAGAGACTGGACAAAAATCATACACCTATGGATGAGGTCAAGGGGAGGAAGGTAAGGGTAGAGGAATGGGTGGTTGTAGGGTGAAGGGGAGCAATGGAGGGGAAAAAAGAGAAACAAATATAACAATCTGAATAATAAAGATTTAATTTAAAAAAAAGAAATGGGTAAAGGTGGTCAAAATTTACAAACTTATTAATAAAATAAGTTATGAGACTATAATATACAGCATGATGATTATCAATAATAATAAAAGGGTAATATACTAATTTGACCAGACATCCTTCCAGATGTCCTTCCCTCCAGACAAAGCCACAGTGGGTGGCAGGCAAGGGCACGGCAGGGTGTTAGGGCCAAGACCCTTGCATGAATTTCGTGCATCAGGCCTCTAGTAATCAATAATATCGTCCTGCATATTTGAACGTTGTTAAGAGTAGATCTTAAAAAGTCCTCATCACACGCACAAAAGTTTTGTAGCTATGTATGGCCACAGATGTTAAGTTATTATGGTGATCATTTGGCAATATATGCAAATATAAAATCATTATGTGGTACAACTGAAATTAATATAATATTATATGTCCATTATATCTCAATAAATATATTTTTTAATATATTTTTATTGATTTTTTACAGAGTGGAAAGGAGAGGGATAGAGAGTCGGAAACATCGATGAGAGAGATATCGATCAGCCACCTCCTGCACACCCCCTACTGGGGATGTACCCACAACCAAGATACATGCCCATGACCGGAATCGAACCTGGAACCCTTCAATCCCCAGACCGATACTCTATCCACTGAGCCAAACCAGTTTCAGCTCAATAATTTTTTTTTTTAATTTTAAATAGACTACTGAAAATCTTAATTGCAGCTGTCATTGTGCCTGGGACAGAGTAGGGACCCAATAAAAGTAGATGAATGAATGAATGAACAAATGAACATAAATTCAGGGCACTTCCTAGAGAGCCTAAAAAATGACATATGTAGTGTATTTATATAATTAAACTCTAATTTTATTTTTATTTTTCTTAACAAGGCCTTTAGGAAATTTAGGGCCATCAAAGTTTCAACCAAATGAGAAAAGGCAAAACGTAATTAGCAAGCCCCCAACAGATGATGTTTTCAGTGAGGTTTATGTCTTGTTAAAAGGAAACAATTTGTACAACCCTCTCTGTGCACACCTCATCTATCATTCTCACAGTCCTGCTTTCCTCAGGGCTTTTCCACCTTGAGCTAAGAGACTTTCTATGTTTGCTGACCAAGAGTGAAACCTGGCCTTTGGAAGTGGCCTCCCCCAAACATCTGCTTACCAAGGGGTCTCCTCAGCCAAAGCACATATTTTATTAATAAGATGTGCCCCCCAAAATTAGTGATTCCAGCATCAGTGAAGTCTTGGTCTGCCAAGGCCATATTTTCCACATTAATTGGAATTACCATAGTGAATCCAAGTCCTTGATGTTGCTTTTATTGAGGCTGATTGCTTTGTGCAACATAATGGTGTGTGTGTGTGTGTGTGTTTGTGTATGTGTGTGAGCACTCCCGTAAAAACTCAGTAAGATTGCTAGTTATTTATAATTCTTCTTAAGGTGCATTTTTCATGCAGCTAGCCTTTGAAAACAATGTGGCTACTTAATGTAAGAGGGTTGAGAGCACTGGAGCGGGAAGAGCTAGGTATGCCAACCCCCTCCACTAAGGTAGAGCTGTGGAAGGTAGAGGTTAGTTCACCAGCCTCTCTCCATCTACATCTCCACTTCACAGAGGAAGAAACTGATGCTCAAAAGGGTGGAAAAACACACAACTGGTAAGGGACCACCAGGATTTGACTCCAACCCAGTCTCTCTTACTTCCTCACCTCGATGCCAAAGTGTTACCCAGAAAAACCCAGGCAGCTTGAGAGGAATCTAAGAGGAGAATGTGTTTAATTTCATTCATACCCATTTGGGCTTTAACAAAATTAAAATAACTTTGTATTACTAGCAGTAGCAAATATTTACTGAGCAAGTACCACTTGGAACACTCAGTGCTAGATGAGATGGTGTAAATATGGTACATACCTTCCGTTCAAGGCCCTGAGAGATAGTCTCCATGCTCAGAGTCAAAAACAAGGAGATCATAGCTAATTAGTTTATCACTGCCTGCTGCTAGCCTCTTTTCAAGAATTACCTCACTTAATCTTTACATTACTATCAGGTGGGTATAATTACATGCTCATTTTACAGAGAAGAAAACTGAGTCTCATAGAGGGTATGTAACTTTTCCCCACACAGCCACTAAGTCAAAAGACAAGTTTCTAACTTAAGATGTCTGATTTAGGAGCTTATACTTCTAACCTGGATTTGTTTCCTAGCACTGGCATGACTAAGTACCACAAAGTAGTTGACTTAAGTATAGAAGGTCAGAAGTTTAAAATCAGGTGTCATCTCTCTTAAGGATTCTGAGAATATCTTTCATGCCTCTACCTTAACTTCTGATGACAGCTGCTGACATGTGGCATTTCTTAGTATATAGGTGCATCATTCGAACCTCTGCCCCACCTTCACATTGCATTCTGTGTGTGTCCAAATTTCCCTTTTCTTATAAGGACACTAAACATATTGAATGAAGGGCCACCATAATGACTTCATCTTAAGTTGATTACATCTGCAAAGTCCCTGTTTCCAAATATGGCCCCATTCACAGGTCCTAGGGATTAGAACTTCAACATATCTTTTTTAGGGGGATGCAATTCAACCTATAACATAACCACTACACCATGTTACCCTTATAATCTCAATGTTGTAAACATTTCTCACCCTCTGAAGATATTTTGTACTGTTTGCATTTTCTTTTCTACTTAATAAACAAGAGATCAAATCTCACCATCTTCACTGGCAACTGAGCAATTTGAAAAACAAAAACAAGGAACCTCTCTGGCTCAGGACACCATAAAATCCAAACTTTGATTCTGTTAGTGATTATTTAAAAATAATTATCTAGAGGAAAAATTAAGATAGCAACATAGGTAAACACCTAAACTGCTACCTCACACAATTTCAAAACTACAACTAAAAGACAAAATGGAGATCATCCAGAACCACAGGAAAACTGGCTTAGTGGAAATTATTCAACTAGAAGGAAAGAAAAAAGCACACTGAGACTCAGAGGAGCTGCAGGAGGCAGATTTACTTAGATGTGCACACAAAGAGAACTGGCAACTGAACCTGTGACTGGTTTACTCAAGAGGGAGGGAGACAAAAGCTCCCGACTGCGCTGAACTCCAGTTCCAGGTGACACTCTGAAAACCCAGACATATATGGAGTAAATCTGGACTGTCAGGAAAGAGAAAAGCACACTGAGACTCAGAGAAACTGGGGAAGGCAGAAGTACTGAGGTGCACACACATGGAAAGGGCAGGGCATCTGAGTACACGGTTGGCTTTCTCAAGTGTGAGGGAGAAAGCACTGAACTCCAGTTTCAGGCAAGACTCTGGGGACCCAGATTCATTCAGGGAGAAACTAGACTGTCTGGCAGCAGGCAGAACTCGAGGGTGGCTTTCTCTCAGAGGTACTTGCAGTGATTATCATGGGACACTGAGAAATAGGGGCATATTAGCGTAGGGCTGATGGGAAGTGAAGGCTGTCTGCTCCTTCCTGAGACTCTGCCCCATATAAGCTAAGCACAGAAGTTTTTGGAGGTCTTGTTTCGTAAGGGTGGCTCCAGCACAGAAGTTCTCCCAACGTAGACACAGCTGATTCTCACAGCCATTTGGCCTGGAGGTCAATTCCTCCCAGTGATGCCAACAACAATCAAGGCTTACCTACAACAAGACTGTGCACACAGCCCGCAAAGGGGTGCATCAAGAGTGTCCACCTCAGGTTACTGGGGAATCTGAGCCACTGGGCCTTATAGGACACCTAGCACACAAAAGCCACTCTATCAACTCAGAGAAGCAGCCAAAATGCAGAGACAAAGAAACAGATCACAAATGAAAGAAAGGGAGGAAAGCAAATGACTGGATATACAGTTCAAAACCACGGTTATAAGGTTTTTCAAGAATTTTCTAGAAAAGGCCAATAAATTTAGCAAAACCCTTTAGGATATGAAAAAGAACCAACTAGAAATTAAGCATACATTGACTGAAATAAAAAATATTATACAGAGATCTAACAGCAGACTAGAGGATCACAAGAATCAAGTCTAAGGTTTGAATTACAAAGAAGCAAAAAACACTCAACTGGAAAAGAAAAAGAAAAAAAGAATCCAAGAATATGAAGATAGTGTTAGGAGACTTTGGGACAACATCAAGTGTACCAACATCAGAATTATGGGGGTGCCAGAGAAGAGAGAGAGCAAGATACTGAAAACCTATTTGAAGAAATAATGACTGAAAACTTCCCCACCTGGTGAAGGAAATAGACTTACAAGTCCAGGAAGAGCACAGAACTCCAAACAAAAGGAATCCAAAAAGGATTACCCCAAGACCCAACAAAATTAAAATACCAAGAGCAAAACTCACAGAGAGAATATTAAAAGCAGCAAGAGAAAAACAGTTAATTACCTACAAGGGAGCACCCTTATGATTGTCAGCTGATTTCTCAACAGAAACGATGCAGGCCAGACAGGAGTGGAAGAAATATTCCAAGTGATGAAAAATAAGAACCTGCAACCAAGATTACTCTACCCAGAAAAGCTATCATTCAGAATTGAAGGGCAGATAAAGAGATTCACAGATAAGAAAAAGCTAAAGGAGTTCATCAACACCAAACCAGTATTATATGATATGCTGAAAGGTACGCTTTAAGAAGAGGAAGAAGAAGAAAAAGGTAAAGATAAAAATTATGAACAATAAATACATATATATCAACAAGAGAATCTAAAAATCAAGTGAATTGAAAATCTGATGAACAGAATAAACTGGTGAATATAATAGAATCAGGGGCATAGAAAGGGTGTGGACTGACAATTCTTGGGGTAAAGGGGTATAGGGGATGTGGGAAGAGACTGGACAAAAATTGTACACCTATGGATGAAGACAGGGGAGCAGGTAAGGGCAGAGGGTGGGGTGGGAACTGGGTGGAAGGAAGCTATGGGTGAAAAGAGAGAACAATTGTAATAATATGAACAATAAAGATTTATTAGATTTAAAAAATAATAATAATAAATAAAAATAAAAATAATTATCTATAGAGTCTTGAACTTCATTTTATACCAAGCGAACTTTTTGAAGTATGTTTAGCCCAAAGATATTATAAGGTATCTGGAAACAGTCATACAAAAAATTCTAGAGTATCCCAGCAATAAAAAAGGTCCCGATGGGTCCACCCACCACATTTTACAGGTGATGAACATCAGGTTCAGAATCAATGACCAGTCTGAAGTCACATGGCTGATTATGGTAGCAGCAGGACCTGGCCTACAGCCTTAATATCTTTTTGAACTCAGAGGGCTACTGGTCTTCTGTCAGCCTATTCCAGATGTGCCTAGAAGTATTTTTGATACTTTGTAATATTTTGGGAGCTCCAATTAGGTGGGTATATCTATCCAGGGGCACATACGTATTTGAAGACAAGCAGATTCCCTACCCCATGTACTATCTGAACTATCTCATTTGACTGGGAAAGCTGAGCAACATCAGTCTGGGTAGCCTAACTGTTTCAAGTGCTAAGATTTTGCTTTCAGTCCCAGGAGCCTACTTTCATTCCTGAAACTTCAGATATAAATGACACCTTAATAGCATTTCCTTTCTTCATTCCTTTCAGTTTGACAATTCAGAAATGAAAACATTTGCCAAAGATAAGTGTAAAGTAAAAGGCTCCAAAGAGAAATATTACATAGGTTCAACTTGGTGAATATTTTTCTCTTTAATTGGGGTCCTGTCAGTGGTGTTTGATTGGGAGGCTGAGCAGCAGAGATCTAAGTTTTGGTCTCACACTTAGATTTCCTGGGCCAGGCCAGTAGGAAGAAGAAGCTCCCTCTCTCCAAGATTGTCCATATAAAGCAGGGACAGACCAAGACTCTCCATACAAAGCAAGGAGTGGCCAAGACTATTTATACAAAGCAGAGCTGGGCCAAGACTGTCCATACAAAGCAAGGAGGGGCCAAGACTGTGCATACAACGTAGGGTGAGCCTGTAGCAATTTCAGTGTCCAGCTTTACAAAGACCTCTCTACCCAAGTGGCCTTTCTACCAAGAGTTTATTTAAATAAATCAACAATTAAAAGCTCTACTGTGCATAACCATGAAACTAGCTCATGGTCACTCAATGGATTAATTTAAATAAAAATGTCTACCTCTACAGTTCTCTTCTGAGAAGTTAAACCACAATCCCATCTCACCTCCTTTTCTGAAATCTGTCCTGTTGGGGCCAGGATGGCTGATATATTTATGCTCAGATAGTAAACTGAGATATGAGATATAATGAGACAACAGAGGTACATCACAAGTCTTGATTTCTGACACCCAGCTTAGTAATACTCTTCCCCTTTGCTGATCTAAGGAGTAAGCAATTTATCCCTGGATAGATGGGTTGCATTAGGGCACCTTTGAGTTGCTCTCCTGCCTGAAATTTCTTCCCAGCATTTCTCAATCATGAAATCGGTTATTTAACATCTATATCCTCCATCAGAAGGCAACTTTCATTTCTGTTGGAATCATCTCTGTATACTCATCTAAAGCCAGGTTCATTTTATTAGGCACTACATTTTTTTTTTTATTGAAGTTTTTCAAATTTTTCTAAAGGATCAACATCTGGTTCATAGTTCTACAATTTATGACTTCCAATAAATGATATTGTCCCTAAAGCAGTATTTTAAACTCTCAGCTTTTAGCACAATGAATGGTCAACAGACATCTGTATGGCAGAATTTGCCCATGACACTTCCACATTTTTCACCTTGCCAGGTAATTTACAGTATGTCCTCACCCCCTAACCACTAAAACACTTCTGTTCTCTCTCCTTTTATTTTCAGTAATGTTTTCTGCTATGCACTTATGCTTCAGTTTTGTGGCCATACATACATAGATATGGCTTTGGGCATGCCCATCATTTTTATTTCATCTATTTTTTTTTTGAACAAGGCAAATTCCAATCCATAAAGTCCAAGGGTTTTCTATGTCATTGGCTCTGATTCCTAGTGCTAAAACTCCAGGTTGACTTTATTTATTACTTATAATCTGTATATAATCTCAGATCATAAATATAGTTCTCAAACATCTCCTCTGTTATTTTCTTCAGTAAATTACTAGGCACCTCCCTCATCACTGTGCTTTCTGTGCCATCCTGGCTGTCTTCCTAATATCTAGTTTATAGGCCTTTTTACACCTCCCACTCAAATTTCAATGTAAAGCTTTCTTAATTAGATTGTTGAATCTCTTTGCCCTTGTGTTTTTCACTCTTCCTAGTGTGTTTGGTGTGTATTCTGTCTCTTGACATTTTGTTTCTTGAGCCATGTTTGAGAAAACTCATTCCTTGACAGTGCCTGTGGAGCCAGATTTTCTTTTCTAATTCAAAATTATGAGGATTATTTAGAAGGAGAATTGAAATTGGCACCCATAGTTAGGAGTTCTTAAAATTCCTAACTGTGATTTGTATAGATAATTAAGAAATTTTGGGATGAAAAAGTATAAGGGAGAGTTGCTGCTGGAGTTCATATCCTTCAATATATTTTTCCTTCTGATGTCCATGGATACAACTTTGTGCCTATCCAGAAGAGTTTCTTCATCCCTTCCAAGAAATCAGAGCAGCTTTCATCATGGCCTTTGATCTTACACTGACACAGAAGACAGACCTGTACTGATAGCACCAGAAGCCCATCACCTAAATTCACAGAGATGCAGAGTTAACATACTTTTTCATATCCAGGAATGAGGGCATCATTCCTTTGGTTTATCTTCTGGGATAAGCTATATGGATATTAAGACACAGCTAGAAGGAAGGAAGGAAAGAAACAAAGGAAACATTCAAGATATAAAAATCACACTTCTCTCTGAGTGTCACCTTAGTTCTCTACTCAACAAAGTCAATTATCTAAATACATGTATACCTCATTGCCCCTTTCCCAGACCACTCTTCAGTCATTGTTTAATTGTTAATGGTTACCTCCTTTAAGGTTTACTATATTTAGACACATCTCTAGTCAAAGGAGTTCTGGAGACCTTGTTGATTTCCTCTTGCTATTCCCTCCCCAAGGGATGCTAAGGGAAGGAAGGAAGAGGCCACTATGTGATTTTGGAGGAGCAGTGGAGGGAGGGCGAGTTGTGGGGATGGCAAAAGTGGTATGAGGGCTCTCTGCTTCTATATTCCTTAGGTCATTCTACTTGACCTTTCCATTGCAGAGCAGGATTCTGTTAAATAACCAATTCATTTGACAAAAATTTGTTACAAGCCTACTCCATGCCAAATCATTTCTAGGTGTTGAGTATGAGAATGTATATCACAGGCAAATAAGGACATTAACAAATAGGCCTTGAGTTTAAAGAATTTAGCTAAATAAAAACACAATGTATATGCAATGTTTTTTACAAACTTTGAAAGACCTATTATAGAACCTAAAACACTGTGGCTCTTCAAAGGAGTATTTTCTGAATAAATAAATGAACAGCTATTGTAAATGTTGAGGAATGACTCTGTTCAGCCTCCTGAGAAATACTGCCTACTTAATACGAACAGTGGTGACTCTCTAGGAGGGCTAAATTGAATCTCACATTGATATATTTCTAGATGTATATTGTGTTTTGGGGTCTTCATCTCTGTTGGAGAACAATTTACAGAGCCCAGTAAATTTTTCCATTTCAATCTTTACTACCTCTTACAGTTCAGACCCTAGTTTGTGCAACTACACATATTTTGATTATGTCATTTCCTGTTTAATTT
The DNA here is from genome assembly GCA_011751065.1 of Lasiurus cinereus. Classification (NCBI taxonomy): domain Eukaryota; kingdom Metazoa; phylum Chordata; class Mammalia; order Chiroptera; family Vespertilionidae; genus Lasiurus; species Lasiurus cinereus. The sequence goes on along the minus strand of JAAGEH010000393.1, from coordinate 37,278,466 downwards.
ACTCATTAACCTGCCCTGCATTTCACCATCACCATCACACACCAAACCCATGCTGTTTAGGGTAGTCCAAGGCTTAACAAGGCTCATATGCTCTATCAGAGAGAGCTGCTGAGGACCTCAGAAGCCTCCCTTCCAATCATCCTACATTTTGTGTCAATTGATAGTTCTTAGAAGAAGAAAAAAGGTGTTCTTACTTCTTTACTTCTTTTCTGTCTTTGTAAAGCTATTTCCTTTTTCTCCTGGGTGTAATTCCCACTGGTCCTTGAGGATTCAACTTAAGCATCCTTCCACTCTGGAAGCCCTTTTGGAAAAACCCAGAGTGGTTTTCATGCCTCTTCTCAGGCTCCCAAAGCATCCTACACACACAGTGTCATGAAATTGTCAGCATTTGCTTAATATATCTTACCAATTACACTAGCTGCTTGAGGGCAGAAATTGTCTTTCTCTTCACTATACCTCTAATGTACATCCTAGTGGTCAGAACGCAGTAGGGTGTGTGTGTATGTGAATGTGTGTGTATGTCCACACAAACATATATGAAAGGGAAAGATAATAGAAAAGAAATAAAAACAAACAAAAAAGCACCTGGCTTTGGAATCCTAACCTCCTAGAGGTGGTTGGCAGGGAGGCAGGAAATTACTAATGTGTTCATGTGAGTACTCTCTCTATGGACTGGAGAGAAGCCAAAGGAATAGAATATTCTAGCACTTAGATATTTTACAGCCAAGGAAGGGGGAAGGAGGGAAGCAGGCATTTTAAAAGGGACATGAAACTTTGGAGAATCACAGGGATGGAAAAACATAAATTAACAGAGTGAAAATTGCATGATTATCTCATTACTGGGTTTTTAAAAGACGTTTGATGATGCAACTACTGGCATTATTTCTGTTTTGGGAATGAAGAGCTATAAGAAATATAGACCATTCCCAGAGTCCACCTGAGGTATCATTAAGAGATAAGCAAACTGTTTACTGAAATACCAGCACCCAGTGGGAGACAGGCCACATATAACCAAACTTCTTCCTGGAAACCCCAGGATCAAGGCTGCCCCAAGGGGTTTTCCACTGTTAGAGGAAGCCCTCTTTGTGCCACAATTTTCCTGCTCCCCTGACTCTCTGCCCATAAATCAACTTCCCTTATTTAGGCTCATTTCCCATGGGCTCTGCTCTCTGAAGGGAAAGGGAACATTTATTGACCCCTCTCTATGTGCACATCTGATATAATTTCCAAATGCCTGTAGATGTGGAGAAATATAGCTATCTTATGATGATGAAACTTAGACTCTGAAAAGTGAATAATCTGCCAATCATCACATGGTTAGAAAGCAGTAGAGCCAGAATTCAAATCTTATGTTTAATTCTAAGGACAACACTCCTCTCATTGCAATAGACTATTTGTGCTAAGTAAGGTTGCCTTAACCTTTCTCTTCCCCCTGTTAAAATTCACACTGGAATTTTTGGCTCTTTATTCCCAAAAAGTACCCACCAAGGCCAAGCTAGTTACCATAGCAGTGGCAAATGGGAAAATTTTGGCTAAAAGAGTCTTGCAACTCCCTCTCCAATTACATCAAGTGTGTACCATGGACTCCTCCTAAATTGTTCTAATAATCACTGTGCCAATTCTTAAAATTGCTCAGCATGTGCAATCAAAAACAAAATGATATGAAAATTGATAGTGAAGTAAAATAGAACACCTCATATATCCACAAGACTGCCTTTGTATTTATAATTTCATCAGGAAGGGAAAGTTTATAGGAAGATAATGGCACCATTTATTCTTACAAGCAGGTTTATACCTGTGAATACATATGAGTTAAGGTTAATTTAAACACTGTAATCTCTTTTCATGCATTTTTAAAATTTTAATTTGTGTTTAAAATATTTAGATGGTTTCTTTGTACCCATGAATAAATAATCCTATGTATGCTTTTTTGGCTCACTTAGCAGAAAATGACTAATCTATATTTTAACTTATAATATCACTGAATTCACAGCTTTCTTAGGAACTCAGGAGAGGAAATGTGGGCTCTGTCCTTTTGTCTTCTATTTCTTCCCTGAGCCCAAGAAGGGCTCCAGAGCTGGGGAGAAATAAAAGTGTCTCCTTTTGGAAGGGGAAGGGAGCTTGGTACCCTGGAGGCCCCAAAAGGGTGAAGTCATGTAAAAGGGAGCACTGCTTCCATGTCTTCTGACCACAGTAGTCAGTTGCCATGCAGGGATTATCATGAAGCATCCAAAGAAACCTTACATCACCCCTTCCTCTAGGACTAGGGTCTAAACTGCTATAAAAATTCCTCTAAGTCATGTTTGTTGAAATTGGGCTGAGGGCCGTGGTGGTTCATTATGACTGAAAGCTCGGAACAAACATGAAAGAAGCATGAGATATGGAGAGAGGTGTCATTCTGAAGCCTGGCGCCAGCATAGAAGTATTTAGAAAAGCAGTCGGGGTTTAAGCCAGATTTATTTTCGCACATGTTTAGCTTAGTTAACCAACATCAGATGCCCTAAAGTCAGCACTTTGCACCCCACCCAAAGCAAAACTCAGAGTTTCAAGAATAGCAATAAAAAAATTAACTCATGAACATGTTAACTGAATTTCCCTTTCTTCTGAGATTTTTTTAAACATCACAACAAAATAAAATCTCTGCCAATTTGTGTTTCTAAGCAGTATGTCACAGAACCTGTCTATATTAGAAGTGTTCATAAGGTCATATGACGCTTAGAATTTTTTCTGTATAGATTATGACTCTTGAGTCTGACACTCCAGAATTTATTTGTAAGGGGTCACATTGCCAGCAATGAAAATATCCCACTTAAGAGAGATGGTACCTTTGTAAAAAGTTGTGGTTTGATGAGAGTCAAAGATTTAAATGATCAATTTTTCAATCAATAACTCTTATCAAAATAAAACCATTATTAAGGCAGTTAAGTCTGATGACATTAAAGAGCTACCTTATTTAAGAAAATCATACATAGTATTTAGAATAATATATAAAGAAATATTTTTAAACTCTAGAACACATTATTACTTTCTCAATAATACTTCATTGATATTGTTAAACAGGAAACAAAAAAAATTTTATATAGAAATATAAAGTGAACCTAGCCAGCATGGCTCAGTGAGCATCAACCTATAAACCAGTAGGTCATGGTTTGATTCCCAGTCAGGGCACATGCCTGGGTTGTGGGTTTCATCCCCAGTAGGGAGTGTGCAGGAGGTAGCCAATCAAAGATTCTCTCTCATCGTTGATGTTCCTATCTCTCTCTCCCTATCCCTTCCTCTCTGAAATTAATATATATATATATGAAATATAAAGTGGTTTCAGTAAGAACCTGTAACCAAAAAAATAAAAAATAAAAAGAAAGGAAGTTACACAAGATTCTCAAAAAAACATAATTCACATAAATAGAAATTGTAATTTAAATTGCCAATATGCTTGTCCACATGACAGCATTGGTCTCAGGCTAATAATAGCTGGTATTTCAATAAAATAAATCTAATAGAAGCACACTGGCTTTGATAAAAATATAACTAATCTGTTATTTCTTTATATTTCCACAAAGTGGTCATATTATATATTAAGCAAATATTATATTTTTCAATCTTACAAGTAAGAGTTATGAAGGACTGAAAGAAAATTTTGAAATGTTAAATATTGTTAAAATTAAAATGCCTGCACTTATTACACAGATATTACAAGAGCTGGAACAAGATTCTAGCTCTCCTAATTCTCATTCACTGATCCTTTTACAGACCAGTCCAGCTACTTGGAATTCTAATGCTCACCACCATCACTGGGACCTGGAACTATATTTTTAAGAATAGACTGAATATTGTTCATGTGATATTTGTGTGTATAGACACTTGCATACTAAAATTGCACTTGGAATGAGGCAGGGAGAGAATAATTGAAAAAAATGGATGATAGAATTATGATCCAAAAAAGATCCTGACAAGCTATGACATGGACCATGTTGAAAACATTCTCTCTTGCAGGGGTTCATCCATCTTTAAATAGCTCCAATTTTCAATAAGTAATCCATAGTCATTATTTTTATATGCCTATACTAAAAAAAATAATGTATTAAGAATTTACTTCATAATAGCTAGGCATTTGTGTTAGATCCTAGAATTAAAATGGCATATTGGTTGCTATTGTTGTGTAACTAACTTCCCCAAAACTCAGTGACTTGAAACAATAAGCATTTATTATTAACTAGAGGCCTAATGCACAAAATCTGTGGCCATCAGGTCTGGCTGGCAATAGAAGCATGGGCATTTGGCATGCAAGAGCAGGTTCCAGCTGACCTCTGGACCTTGGGCAGCATCTGGGCTGCTGGGCCTCCACGAGTCCCCCTCCACCTGAGTCATCAGGCCCCTGCATGGCTTCCTCAGCACCCTCCACTGCTGCCACTGGATGCCATATGCAGGGAGATCTGTGGGGCAATCAGTTCCCATTTGCACACCCCTTCCCCTGTCTCTGCCAGCTCACCTGTTCCACCATTCTGCCATAGCCCTGCTCTTGTTGGGGCCAATCTGCATCACTGCATCCCTGACACCCACCATGTTCCATGCTTCCCCCTGGTGGTCAGCGCACATCATAGCAAGTGGTTGAACTCCTGGTCAAACTCTTGGTCGAGGGGACAATTTGCATATTAAGCTTTTATCATATAGGATTACAGATCCACAAGTCAGCTAAGTGGGTCTACTATGAGAGCCAGCCTCACTCATGTATCTGAAAAACCAACCAGGTTGGTTAGTTAGGCTAGTATAGATTGACTAATCAAATGTCTGACAGTTGACTGACTATTGACTAATAGAGCAACAAAGTGACAGACCACATACATTTTATTCTCCAACAGATAGTTGCAGGAGACCAAGGGAACAAGTAAAAGTGTGCAGTATTCTCAAGGTCTAGTCCCAGAAGTTGCACAGTCACTTTCAATGTAATAACAAGTTCAGGTCAGAAAAAAACAGATGAAGTAACAGAATCCACATCTTGATGGGAGGAGGTGAAAAGTCACATTGCAAAGGGTTTGGGACAGGAAGGCATAAGATCTTAGATGATTTTTATAATCACTCTACTACAAATGAATCAGCCAAACAATGACCATATCCTATCAGAACTCAAGAATTTTGTTACTATACCTTCTAATCATGAATTATGGTTTATAGAACAAATCTCATCCCTTTCTACATGACCAGTTCTTCAAATAATTGAATTCATTTCTCATATCTCATGTGAGTTTTCTTTTAAGGCTAAGTATGTCATGTTTCTTGCAACTATCATGATACAGTAGATAACATGAGACTATGCAGCACTGAGAATGTTCATTTCCTAAGGCTTCTGAAAGCTAAGGGAGGAATTATGTCAAGGATGTGTTGCAACTTGTTTTGGTTTAGAGATAGACTCTCAAAGTAACACGTAGCTGCCTGGCAGAATAGTTCTAATACATACACTTGTATATTGTGAATTCTTAAATGAAAAATATTAGTGTCAAAATGGGGTGAAATTAAGTAAGTCTTAAAATAAAGTCATTAGAAATTATCAAATAATGTCATGAGGATAAAGTAATATAAAAAATAGATTTTTACATGGAATGTGAAATTATATTGATCAGTTATCTATCCATAAGGCTTCTGAAAAAATAACTAAAAGATATGAGATTTGTGGGTCATTCAAATATAGGGCTGAACATGACAATTTGGGCTGAATAAATAAAATTAAAGAAATAATATCACTATGGGGGAAAATGCATGTGTTTTTATCAATCAAGGAAAATTAATAACAACACTGTTTTTTAAGGACAGTAATAAATAACAATGAAACATTGAGTTTCTAGCATAACCAGGAAATAAATAACAAAAAAATCTTTAATAGGAAGCCCTAAGAACCTTCAAAACAAGAAAAATAAATAAAAATGAATGCCCAAATCACAAATGCAGATAATACCAAATTTGTTTTTCTATAGTGGCATTATCTGAAGGAAAATTCATTCCTACAGCCAGGTTGACTACCAAATTTAGTATGAAACTATTCGAAGGATTTGAAAGTGACTGCTCCATAGAAGGGAGTGAACAATAGCCTATTATGAGCTCTAGTTTACAATGAGCCTTCCCTGAAAATGTTTTTGACTGAAAAACACCATCACCTGGGTTGATCTCCCACTTAGTCATCAACTTTGGTTCTGAGTGACTAGTACAGGTATTTCCAAAACTCAAATTCAGTTTAAAAGCCCCAGCATGTCCCCAATGCTGCTTCATCTCCAAAGACAATTCCAAAAATAAAAATTTTAAAGCATTTTGGAAGATAAAGCAGCATTAGAACAAGTGAGAGCCTCTTTAATAACTTAAAGGAAGTTTTGGATATGGGCTAAACTGATTTTCCCTCTAATCTATGCTGGGAAGACAGGTCAGACCTCATTCTGATTTAAATTTTTAAATTAGGGGTCAGAAAACCAGCACTCTTAGGTCAACTGCAGTCCTCAGAATGTTTTTATAAATTAAGTTTTACTAGAACAGAGCCTGCCCCTGGGTTTACATTCAGTCCACAGTTGCTTTTATATACAGTGGGAGAGTGGAATAATTGATACAGAGACCACAAAATCTAAAATATATTTTATCTGGTCCTTTATAGTTTTGTCCACTACTGATTTAGACTGTAATGTAAATATATACATCAACCATCTCTTTTATTTTGTATTCACAGCTCTCTATATATTTAATATTTATTCATTGGCTGAGTCACTTATTTGTCTTGTTTTAAATTTTATTTTAAAATAATTTTATTTTAAAATTACTTTATTTCAAAATAAATCAGAGATACAGGAAATTACACAAACAAATATAGAGCAAAATGAATTATTGTAAGATAGAAATTCTTGTACCACAATTCAGGTCAAGAAATAGAGTGTTGCCAGCCACCCATATGCTCTTTTGTGATATCCTCTCCCCAAATGTGCAGCCAATATTCTAACTTTTATGCTAATACTCTTTTTGAATTTATATAGGTTAATTATCCAAATATGCAATCCTGCTGTGGCTGATTTTTAAAATGTATCTACCTTTTAAGTCACTTTAGTCTGCAGTCCCCACCACTATCACCACCACCTCTTTCTTTTCCTAATAATTCACCTGTTGAAGGCTCCAGGTCATTTGAGCAGGAGAATTTCCCACAGTCTGAATCTTTCTAACTGCATGCACATAGTGCAATTCAACATGTTCATCTGTTCCAAGTATTTCCTGTAAACCACATGTTGGGCCCAGATGCTTGATCAGACTGCTCTGATTTATTATTCTTTCAGCAACTTCCATATGACAGGGCTCAGGACAATCAATGAAAGTGTAAGAAAGAGTGGTCCCTTACCCTCTTATTTTGTCCACACTATCTTTTTCGGGTAGGTGCTCAGCTGTCTAGGAACCTATTTTACAAATGAAGAAAGAGGGGCAAGGCAGGTGAAAGTTCGCCCAGCACTGTTTAGCTAGTCAGAATGAAAAGGAGAACCAGCAGCCAGGTGTCCTGCCTTCTAGGTATCTCTGATCATTCCACAGTCTCCTGCTTATCTGTGCCCAGTCTAATGGTTTACTTAAGTGTGGTATACAAGAACTTAGTGCCTACAGCGGCTGGGTATTGAGGACATAGATAGATATGGTCCACACACTTAAGTTACAGAATGATCTAGGCAAGCATGTTAAATTCAAAGGCTAACACACGCCAAATAAACGAGACATGCAGCCTGGGGGCCATGAGTTTGACATGTTTGATCTAGTAGAAATTAAAAAATATCTTCATTATTCATATAATTATTTAATCATCAATGTGTTATATGTAATAAGAGGAAAAAAACACAAGGTTTTCTTAGAGTAAGTAATATGGGCAGAAACTCAGTTTGAGGGTAATGATTAGGGAAAAGTGCTATTTGAACTGCAAACCCAATGGAGTGATGCAAAAGATGCATGAAGGAAGGAGTGGAGATGGAGGCAAAATAGGTAGGCCCTTGAATTCCAGGCAGGAGGAACATACCTGTGAAGTGCCTGAAGGGAGTAAGGAGATAGCAAAGCCCTGATGGAAACAGTGTAGAGCAGTGGCTGAGAGAGCAGCCTAGAGCCCAGCCCCTGGGTTACATGGTTCTGGCCCTTACCAGCTGCCTGCCTTAAGCAAGTTTTTAACCGGTGCTACAATTTCCCCATCTGTAAAAGGGGGATGAGGAACATAACAACCCTATAGAATTATTATAGGGCTTAAAGGATATGAAACACTTAAAACAGCCTGGTCAAGTGGCTCAGTTGATTAGAGCATTGTCCCAGACAACAAAATATTGCAGATTCAACCCTGCTTGGGACACACACAGGAGACACAACAAAATATTGCAGATTCAACCCTGCTTGGGACACACACAGGAGACAACCAATTAATGTTTCTCTCTCACATCAATGTTTCTCTCTCTCTCTCTCTCTCTCTCTCTCTAAAAAGTAATAAAAACATATCTTGGGTGAGAATAAACAGATAAACACACCATATTTGAGTGTATTTGAGAAATAAAAGGTGAGTAGTCTGAGCAAACAGAGAACTTGGTGGTGGTTACACTATCATTTTTTTAACTTTATCCTAAGAACAATGGCAGGCCTTGAAGATGTTAAGTAGGACGGTGACAGAATCAAAAGGGTTGTCAAAACAAATGCCTGAAATATCAACAATAGCAAAGTGAACACAGGACAGTCGACCATCTGACATACTATTTATTATTTTGACCTTCTACAAACTCCTGAGAAAAGAGACATCAATTAAGTAAACAAATGACTGGATTAAGAATGAAAGTATCCACATAACCACCATCTCTTTCACCACTAATGAATTCCACATTCAAGAAGAATGTTTTACTGGTAGATGCTGGGCACGCCTGATCATTGAAATGCAATGTTTCTGTCCTTGGAGGAGTTATTTTATGTGACCCAAATCCAGGCTAGATCATAACCTCCTTCAAGAATAAGTCTCACTTGTCTTTGCAACCCCTGTCCTGCATTTCTGCTCAGAGAAGGCACTCGGGAAATTCTTATTCCAGTGGGTTGAACAATTCTGTGACATTTGTTCTCAGAGCTGTCTCCAAATCAGGAAAATAACCTACAGAATGCCCAGCTGGAAATTCACCCACATTTCAGGGCAATGATCAGGCTGGAGGCCTTGGTTATTAACTCAGAAATAATTGCACTGAATGATGTAAATTTCCAACAGGAGCTGCTTTGCAGGGGAAGTTATAGGCTTGTAATATGCTGTCAGACTGCCTTGTTGACATATGTAGTCTACCCAGAAGCCTTCAGAGATTCAGCTTTCCACTCAGTTGTACCCTTGTGTCTAGCATAACTGCAAAATAATGATCCAGTACTTTCCAGATCTTCCAAATGCCATCAGGAAAAGACACTACCACTGAAAGTATATTATCTGATGACTTCCCAAAAAACCACCATAAGAGACTAAGAGATGATATTTCTCATAGTCCTCAAATACTGCAAGAGCTTCTTTTCCCTGCCTGATGTGGGATCCAATTCATTCTTCCAAGGTCAGGTTCAACCTCCACCACCAATACCTGCTGGGTAACCTTGACAATAGATCTCACCTCTTTCTGTCTTGAATTTGTCTTTTTCTTCTCTACAACAGTGCTCACAGAGTTGGAAAGTTATAAGAATGTAAGTTGCTTTACCCATGCCAGGTACACAATCAGCATAAGCTGCTATTACCTTTCCAGATTCTTTGGAGCAATGAATTTTCCCAGTTTTACAATGTCCCAAATTCTGAAAACAAACAGTGTTAATTCACTTTTATTTAAAAAGTGCCACACAGCAATTTTAAGAGGATTGGGAGGGTGCCATGAAGTAAAAAAATCTGATGTTTGCAATTTCAAAAAAGGTCAGGAATCATACCCAAGGAGTTGACTATTTTGGTCTATCTCCACTGCCCCAACAAGACATTGCAGAAATTGTCCTTTTGGATCATAGCAAACTTGAGCAGATCCACAGTGAAAGAGATCTCTTCCAAGATACACAGCAAAAACATTATAGGAGATGGAATTCCAAAAATAAGACATGGAAACTCTGGGTCAAACTTTGATCAGCAAAACCCAAAAATGAGTTCATCTATAGCCGATTTTCCAATATAAACATAACAAACCTCACAAAAGAAAACTACCCTAAAAAAGACTTACATTATGGTATAGTTTCTCCTTTTCCCTCTTCCTCTCCTCTCCCTCTCTCACTAACAGGTCAGGTTTAAGAATATAATATAATATAATTATTATTGTCTCCTACAAATAAGTGGCAATGAATTTGGAACCAAGAGCAGTTAAGTCCTGTAAAAGCTATCATGCAAGAACATTTGGTTGCATCCATACTTTAACAAATTAAAGCTCTTTATTCTTTGTTCACAAAGACATTAATGTAGCCATTGAGTCATAGAATAATTATTGCTTTTTGATTACAGATAAATTGTCATTTTTACCAGATTAAGATCTTTTAAGCTAAAAACCCAACTTACTTTATTTTCAATATTTCTAGGAGAAATTCTATATTTAATAAACTTTAAGGCCTGTACAGACTCATTCTTAATGATAAAGCAGCCTATTCTGTTGTGTCAACCAAGTCGTTATTAGCAAGGTGATGCTGGTTTTAATCTAAATACAGTCATCCTCACTGTTACTGCTTAAAAATCAAATGAGAAAATGGCTAAGTATAGAGAACAAATTTGAACACAAAAGCCTTTTCTTCGATCCACCTGTTGTCAAATTTCCTGGAAATGCAAATATTGACCTTAAGAATTCCAAAGGTCCATCACAGTTTTATTCCATTTTATATCAACCAACCAATGTAAGCAAGCTTATAAATGTCTTGCCATTGTTATTCAAGAGAGTTAAACATAAATAAGAATAGCTGCAGATTGAAACAAAATTAATAAAGGGAGGGCTAAATACTCTTACAACCAGGTAGTCCTAAGGACAAATTAATCCCCTTTCTTTTTTTTTTTAATATATTTTTATTGATTCTTCACAGAGAGGAAGGGAGAGGGATAGAAAGTTAGAAACATGGATGAGAAACATCAATCAGCCGCCTCCTGCATGCCCCCTACTGGGGATGTGCCCGCAACCCAGGTACATGCCCTTGACCGGAATCGAACCCGGGACCCTTCAGCCGGCAGGCCGACGCTCTATCCACTGAGCCAAACCGGTTTCGGCTCCCCTTTCTTTATAGATGGCTGGCTGGCTGGCTGGCTCGGTGGATCTATTAATTGGATAGATAGATATATAAAACAGAATCATTACTATTACTTGGGCAATATAAGACATTGAATCTGAGGATCCCTTTCCTATTCAAGAAACTAGGTTGTGTTATCTAGAATCTTCAATAAGGTAAGGCATTTGTTCATTACTACAAGGCCCTGAACAACCTTGAATCCAATGAGAGTTTGGTAGATCTAGGGCATTGATAAATGTATTTGATAAAAGGTCAGCCCTAACCACTGAGACCTAAGAAAAACCACGTGTCCCCAACCCACCCAATCACTGTCTTTTCTTGGCAGCTCACTGTGAGAATATGAGGAGTCAGCTACTGGGCACAGCCACTATTTTACACAACTCTAAAATCACCATATACATCAGAATCCATGTGAACAGTGTACAGTATGCACAGAAGGATATACTTTAGCTCTGACCAACAGCATGTCCTCTTTCTAGGTAACATGATGACCAGAATGAAGCTCTGCAAGGGGAAAAGACACTCTAGAAAAATACAACATATCTTTGATATAGACCTAAATATTTCAAAGTCCTAATTCAGAAAAGGGCCAAGGTAGTCCAGTAAATGCTTACCATGTCATTCCTTCAAGGACAATATTATACTAGTTTGAGTAAGAGCTGAGACTAGAAATTACTATGCAGTCCTAGCTGGTGTGCTCAGTGGTAAGAGCATTGACTCACTCACAAAAGCCTTGTGGATTTGATTCCCAGTTAAGGACACTTACCTGGATTATAGGTTCAATTTCTGGCCCTGATTGGGGAACATGCAAGAGGCAACTAATTGATGTGGCTCTCGAACATAGATGTTTCTCTTTCTCTTTCCCTCTCTCCCACTTTCTCAAAAATAAAAAACAAAAAAATCAATGGAAAAACATCTTCAGGTGAGGATTAACCAAAAACAAAGAAAAATTACCATGCAGGACTCTGACAATTCTAAAATTGGCTAATCTTAAGATTTCCCAAGTAATGTAAAAAAAACTAAAGAATAATTCTCTGAAATAATCACGAGACCCCAGGGCTATGGTTTTGATTCTGATCTTAATTTTCAGTGTGATTTTAGACAAGTCACTAAATTTCTCTTTATGTCACTTATTGAGGAAGTAAACACGAAAAGTTTTGAATGTTAAAAGTGGAAGACATGTGTTTACTATTATTTTTATTATGACATTATTGCAATGGTGCCATATTAGGGAGAATATGGGATTCTGAAGATTTACTTCAAGTCAAATTTTCCCACTCATTTCCTGGAGAACTTACTTAATTCATTCTTTGTATCAATGTCCTCATTCTATAAAACAGAGATAAATTAAAAAAAAAACTATATATTATCTCATTCAATCATGTGTGCACTAAATTCATGATACATTGTGAAGTTCCTTTTCTTCTTTTTGTCAATAAAGTCCCAATAAGGACATCTATTTAATAAGGATGATCATTCACTCAACAGGAATTTTGTTGCAGGGATCCCAGAAAAACCCCCCCACAAGGGGTTGAGTGCAGCTGCATAGAAAGGAATTTCCCAGAACTTGGCTCTTCCTCCACAGACTCTTTACTTAGTTGTGTTTTCTATCCCAGACATATTTAACACAAGAAGCTCAAGGGAATTAACTGATATCTCTGGCCTGGTCTGAGATACAAAGCCATCTGGAGAATGTAACTTCCAACACTCATTCCTGGTTGCATCACACCTAACCACAAAACCCCATCCATGCTCAAAATTTCTCCTCCACTTTCCTTTCTCCATGGACTTATATTCATAGGTCTGCAGTGACCTTTTAAATTTTACAAAAATAAATAAATAAAATTCTACCTTTAGTCTCCTCTGGGCTGTTTTCCTAATTAGGAATCAGAAATATGGAGAAGGCAACTTAGGAATAAAGCCAAACCATCCAAAGTCAGTCATTTCTGCATTGTTCTGAAATATATGGCACATGTTTTCCTGGGAGCAAATTTATCTTCTTAATTGGGTTTTATTTAGTCAACTATTGAAATTAATTTCCATTCCCTGAGCATATTTCATTTGATAGCAATGGCAGGCAGCCTAAGATTAAATTTTCACTATGAATAAGCTACAAAAAAAAGAGTTTGTGTGGCTAATCAAGAACAACACATCTTTGATATAAACCTAAAGATTTCAAAGTTCTAACTCAGAAATAGAACTTAGTATCCAGCTGAACAACCAACAAGCTATTAAAGTCTGCCTTCCTGCTTGCACATTTGGTCTTAATTCTTATCCTGGTACCATTCCCAAACTTTCCATCCCCATTGGGCTAAAGTTACTCCAGAAATCCTTCCACACAAGATGCAATCATTCTACTTCTCTCTGCTGCCTTGGCCCAAGCCAAGGAGAGCTGGCTCTTTCCAATGCCTCGAGGTAGCTTTTTGTTACTAAGACACGTATTCCAGCAAAGAGAATGGCTGAATCGCCTGCAGTCCTGAGGTTTGGCTCTGTTTGGTGATCTGACTCTGCCTGTGACCAAAAAAACAGCTGAGTAGCAGGGTGGTGAGTATTCTGAATCAACATAAGGTAACCAGACGCTTAGAAAAAGGCACTTATGAAATATATTCAATAAATATCCACATCCAATGTGGTCTCCTTAATTGTGAAAGAGGGAATACAAACAAATCAGCGGCACACAATTAGCTCTCCATCCATGAAATGGAATTTCTCAAAATTTCCATTTGCAATCAAGTCTGAGACTGTCACGTAAACTTAACCCTTGAAGAATACTGCCAGAGATGTAAACAAGATGCTCCTTTGGTTGCTTTTGCCCATTATCCCACTTGTATCCTTGGACTCCAGTTTGATAAGTCTTCTTTGCCCTGGTAGTTGACAAAGGGCCAGGTATGTGGTTAGTTGTTTGAAACTAATTGATCAAAAGCCATTGAGGATGTTTTCCCAGATAAAGAGGAAAGAAGCAGCCCTAATTATATCAGCATTTATCAAGAGATTTTTACATAAATATATGGCACAAATAAGTAGAGCTAGAACCAGCATGATAATAAATTCAGCAGCTTAATTATCACCAGGCAATTTGATTCAATGCAACCCAAGTGATTCTATTTGAAGATTAAAAGTGAAGAACAGTAATGTTAAGAAAGTAGTACAGACAGTAAGTATGAAGACATGGGCTAAGGGATCAGACTTGGATTCAAATTATAGCCCTAACATTTATCAATTATGTGGTTCTGAGCAAGAAAATTAACCTCTAAGCCTCAATTTCCCATTATTATGTGCATAGGGGACTGTAACACAAAGTAAGAACCAATAAATGTGAGCAGTAATAAACTCTCAATACCAAAATGTTATAGTACTATTTTCGTCTCAGCTTGAACTGAGCCCACTAGACTAGTGCCAATAATTCTCAAATTTGAACGTGAGATACAAAGTAACCTGATTTACAAAGGAGGTTTCTCAAGCCCCTCACCTCTCATGGGAATCTAAAGAAGTCATTTGATAAGGCTGGTAGAACTGAAGATTGGAGGAAGGACTTTTTTGGGGGGTGTGGGGAGGATTTCTACTATCACCTCAGTACTAAAGAGACTTCAAGGAGACCATTTGGTGATTTTGTTAGAGAGCTCATGGGTGCTGAATGACATAGTAAAAGGACACTGAGAAATATAAAGGGTCAGGGCTGGTTAAACTGACTTGTGGAAGAAGAGTAGAGATCTCTAGCTGGAAAGTAATTGCATGCCCACAGAAAGAGAAACTCAGACATGGATCACATGAGAGAGATGACAGAGCAATAGGGAAAAAATTGTAAACCCTTCCCAAGAAACATATGGTAGGCATATTCTAAGATAGCTCTAAATATTCACACCCCCTTGGGTCTGCTACATAATCTTCTTCCCTTGTATAATTGCCTCCATAGGGCGAGACCTGTAAATATGATAGCATATCGCTCTTTTGATTAGGCTACTGATCCACTGAGTTGATCAAAAGAAATATTTACTGAATGGGCCTGACCTAATTATATAAGGCTTTAAAAGAAGGCAAAGTGTCACAGAGACACTCTCCTGCTGGCCTGGAAGATACACGGAAATAAATTTTGCTAACAATCATGTGAGATCAGAAGAGAACACCTAACTTCACTTGAGAGCACTGCTCTGGCCACGACCTTAATTCTGGCCTGGTGATACCCTGAGCATAGGACCCAGCTATGTTTTGCCTGCATTTATGACCACAAAAACTGAGAAAATAAATTTACATTGTTTTAAGCCATTAAGTTTGTAGTAATTTCTTTCACAGAAATAGAAAACTAATATGAGGACCCTCTAGAAGAGCAAGAAAACCTCAGCAATGTGCTGGAGATAAATTGCCAGATGCCTGGAACTGAGGAAGGTAACATAGGCAGCCAGTCTGAGTGTATTTCACTGTAACAGAACAGAGCAAGTGCAAGGTCCTTGGTGATGGGCTGTTGAGGGAGGGGAGCTTCAAGCTTCTGCATAGCCTACAGTGCTCCAGTGCCAGCTCCCAATAGTTTCAGTCATGCAAGACTCCTCCTGTCCCTTTACCCTCCTTCTTACACTGATCTCTCAACTTTAAGCTACCAATGGGGAAGAGGGTCAGAAGCCATATTTAGCAAGCTGTGGGAGGAAGGGTAGAAATATAACACTGAGAAATATAGAAGAAGCTATTCAGGTATCTTCTCCCCCTCTCCTCCCCACTTCCAGTCTTCCACCTTCATAGGCCTAAAGTTCTACCTTTGACTGAGGTTCTTACGTTTGATCATTGCACTAAATTATACTTATGGGGGGGGGAAACTGAGTCTAGCTTTTTTCTTTCCAACTAAGATGACTAGAGAATATTTCATTATCTGAAAACAAGAAGATAAATACAGTACCAAGCTTTTAGACAGCATTTTTTCCAAGGGTAGGGAGAGAAATAACTGCATTTACATGAGCATTATTAAGAAAAAAAAGAGTTGTTTTACAGTGGTACCATACTTGTCTGTTCTTTGAACATAAGTATTATTAAGATTATAATGATGATTCAACATACAATGAAAAATCTCTCTGCCCTGTTTCTAGACGGAAACCATCAGGTTGAGAGAATTATGTGAGAAAATTATGTCCACATTAACTGAGTAGAACCTTGAAATTGACCTAATGTAATCACAGATAATGCTGATCAGGCCATTGTAAATATATATATACCATCAGGTTATCCTGAATTCTGCTACAATGAAAATCTCAGACTCTTGGTTCCATCTTAGTGAGGAAAGTGAAGAAGGTTGGAGTATTGAATAAAGCTCTCAGATTCAAGTCTAACATGGTGATGACAATTCCAGGAACTCTGTTACCCAACTAAAGTGGAAAACATTTCTTGGACACCAATAATTGAAAATTTTTCCATAGCAACTTATTATTTATTCAATATAAATACTGTTCTACACAAGATACATACCTAAAAGTCATTGTTCTCACCCCTGGTAACACTACTGTCTACTTCATTGGTTTTAATATAAATTCTCCCATTGGAAAAAAAAGGTACATATGAATGATAAATACATACAAACACACACTCACAGACACTTCTCCTTTTCAAAAGTGTGAGAAATTGCCAAATTTTTATTTCTACTCATACAAAGGCTATAGCAAGGGGGGAAATGTTGGATCACAGAGAGATGGGGAAGACTCAAGCAGGAAGCAGAGGCTGAAGATAAGGCAAATGGGGTAAGAAGAAGACCTGAGGTTCAGACCAGAGGAGGTAGCAGGAAAGGGCAGACATAGAGAATGCACCAAACTAGGAGTGTGGAGACACTGTGAGGATCCCAGCATTCCTTCAATTTCTATGGCTTATGCCTGATGAGGACTAGGCCTGGAGGGCAGGGTTCTGGAGAGGAGGGCCTATCATTTCACTTCTCAGCATAAAATAAAGAGGTGGCTACTTAAGAAGTTTCCTCCTTCTGAGCAGTTTTATCTCCTGTCTGAAGGACTTGGGCTGACTAATCACTGCATATTTCTAACAGTGAGTCATCTGAAGACTTATTCTAAGTCTCTGGCCATAACCATGCTTCCCTGCCTGGAATGTCTTTCTGTGACACCCTTTCATCTCCCTACTGAAATATTGCCCTATGTTAAGATATAACTCAAACCCTATTATTCCATAAATTTTTGTCCGTCTTCTCTAACCTCTTATTACATTTAGAAGGAAAGGAGAAGGGAACTGAGATAATGGGATAACCTAACTTATACAAAGATCTGTGTTGGATAGTTTCCATTCTGTCCCTGTTATCTCTCTGTATAACAAACCATCCCCCAAACAGAGTGACCTGAAATAGCCATTTTATTATGCTCATGAGTTCCATGTATCAGAGATTTGGAAAGGGTACAGTGGAGACAGTCCTTTTCTGTTCCTCTTATTTGGGGCCTTGTCCCAGGTGGCTTTCAGGGGTTGGAGTGACTCAGTAACTGAGAGCTGGAATAACTGGGGGATCCACATCCAAGATAGCTTCTATAATTACATATTGGTTACATAGTGGAAGAATAGCTCAACTGAAACTCAATCAGAAGGCCTACACGTAACCACAGTGGCCTTAGGGTCTTTTATTATGTAGTGGCTCAAAGTTCCAAGAAAGAGAACTCTGCTTGATCCCTTTATGACTTAGCCATGGAGGTCATAGAGTATCACTTCTGCTGTACTCTTTTAGTCCAAGTGAGAATAATCTGTTTGAACTTCTCAATGGAAGAAGTGATAAAGAATTTGCAGTTGTGTTTTAAACCCCCATCGGTACAATGACACATGATCTGATGCTTAGAGAAAGTAGTCCAACTTTATCTGATTTCAATGCCACCAATCTTTTCATTTAAGCTGTCTGCCACCCTTGAGTCATCATCACATTGACATTTCCCTAATCCTACACTCTTTGAGAGCACAGATTGTATCACTTGTTTCTTATTACATACACATGACCTAAATACCTAAGTTAATAGTGGGACTTTTCATTGATGTTAGCCAACTGATTTCCACCCCTTTCTCCTGCCAAATGCACTGTATCTTTCATCTTGCTTTCTTTCATTATACAGTATAAATAAACTGGGTTGACACCAAGGCTACCCCCTCTTAAGAGAAAGTATAGCAGAGAGTCAAGTACACAAAAACAGGATCTTTTTTTTTTTCCTAGCAGAGAAAAAAATGCAAAACAAAGCATTTATTATTTCAACAAATATATGAAATAAAGCATGTACTATGTGCCACTCACTGTTCTAGGCAATGGAGATAAGGGATTAACTAAAATCCCTGCCCTTATAGACTCACATTCTAAGGACTGAGCTGAACAAATTAATAGATAAAAATATAATGTGTCATGTAATAATTAGCACATAAAGAAAAAAACTCAGGTTGAGTGTAGAAAGTTTAACAGGATGTTGTTTTAGGTAGGGTGTCAGATAATACAATTTGAAAAGGTGACAAAGGAAACGAAGTTAGAAAGTCAACCAATGGTCTGATGCATAGCATCTCATTGGCCATAGCAAAGAGTTTGAATTGTATCCTAAATTTGATGAGAAGATATATAAGAGTTTTAAAGTAATGAGGAGTGACATGATCTGATTTTCATTTTTTTTAAACATTGACTCATGACACTCTGAAAATAATTGATAATAGAAGGATTTGAAATATATATATAAAAAAAAGACAGCCACAAAATGTTTTACACTTCTCTCATTGAAGGGAGGGTCTATTTCTCTTCTCCTTGAATCTGAGCTGGCGACTCTGTGATTGTTTTGACTGATAGAATATAATGAAAGAGATGCTTTGCCAATTTTCCAAAATCATGAAGATTCAGAATGTGTTTCATAGCAAGAATTAGTGACTAACTCAGACTGAAAGAGAACAGTGGTCTAAAGTTAATGGTAATAGGTCATATTATTAAGTGTTTTACTAAATGGCAGACATGGTTTTTAAAATTCTTTACATTTTACCTGATTTAAACCTCATGACAACCTATGAGATAGATATTATTACCCATGGTTACATGTGATTAAACTGAGGCACCAAGTTTCTTAACTTCCCTAAGTTTCTTATTTAGGAAAGAGTTATCAACTGGTAACTTGAATACAGGCTGGCCAGCTCCAAAAACAGTGCTCTTAACCGATCTTGACCACTGTGTTATACAACATACACTATACTCTGAGTAACTAGCACTATAACCTTTGTAAGTACTTAACCTTCCTGGAACTCAGTTTTGTAATCTATAAACTGAGGAGCTGGAGAGATAATCTTTAAGATATCTGCAAAGGTAACATCCTGTGATTCCAAATGGCAGAATTCCTGGGCCTGCTTGTTTTTGGAATTCAGCATGGATAGCGTCAAGGTTAGTCACAAGATATGAGAGACAGAACATTTATTACAGACTCTAGGGACACTCCAGGCTTGTCTACTAGATGGAAATCTAGGCACTTAGGTCCAGCCCCCTCAAGATGAGGTTAAGCACCGAGAGCTAGCAGCAGCTTGCCTCCCTCCTTCTTTCTTGCCTCTGCAGTCCAGTGTGACCAGTAAGACCACCCAAGAGCTCATCCCTCAGGTTCAGATAATGCTGACTATAAAACCACAATTTCCCTATAGTGCCCAAAGAAGGACCCGCCCATCACGTATAGTTCAGGAAAAGAGATGGTAGCACTTCTGGGCTCTAACCATAAGGTACTGCTCACATTAGCTCAAGTATGTTACCAAAAATGATAGTACTGAGAACACATTCTGCAGTGCTGGAGAGAAGCAGAGGAGTGGGGATAAGACTGCCCAAGACAGTCAAGAGCCACCAACCAAATTCAGATAGGGGAAGATAAAGTTATGCTTTAAAAACACCACTCTTTTTATAAATGTGCCCTCACAAGCAACATGTAAATTGGTGTTTTATAGCACTATTTCCATAGACTAGATTAAAACATAGAAGCCTATGGGTGTAAAACACCCAACACATTTTCAGCGGCATCAGCAGGTGCCATGGTGCCATTGTCACCCAGCCCTCAGCCCAACCACAGAATCTTACAATTAGTTGTGGGATCTTATAAGTAATGTAATGTAATTACCCCTTGATGGAGAAATACCACTCACACCACCTCTAAATCTGGTCACCCAGTTCTACTCTTATGACAAATGGATGTTTCTGAACATGGAAACATCTTTCACCTGGATCTGCTCCTATCAAAGTCCTCATTCTGCTCTCTAAGACATCAAAGAATAAGTCTGGATTGTCTTATACTTTTTGTTTCCTTGAGTATTTTAATATGTTTTAAAATCCTCACTGGAGGATGTTTTTATTGGTTTTTATTTATTTATTATTTTTTATTGTGTTACATGTATAAATATCTCCCCATTGCCCCCCTCCCCCCAGGCATACCCCAACCCCCCAGTGTCTATGTTCATTGGTTAGGTTTACATGCATGCATACAAGTCCTTTGATTGATCTCTTATCTACCCCACCTCTCCTTAATCTTCCTGCTATAATTTGACAGTCTGTTTGATGCTTTACTGCCTCTGTATCTATCCTTTTATTCATCAGTTTACAATGATCTTTATTATCCACAAATGAGTGAGATCATGTGGTGTTTCTCCTTCATTGACTGGCTTATTTCACTAAGCATAAGGCTCTCCAGTTCCATCCAAATTGCTGCAAATGGTAAGAATTCCTTCTTTTTAATGGCAGCATAGAATTCCATTGTGTAGATGTACCACCGTTTTCTGATCCACTCATCTGCTGACGGTCACCTAGGCTGTTTCCAAATTGTAGCTATTGTAAATTGTGCTGCTATGAACATAGGGGTGCAAAAATCCTTTCTGATTGCTGTTTCTATTTTCTTAGGATAAATTCCTAAGAGTGGGATTGCTGGGTCAAATGGGAGATCCATTTTTAGTTTTTTGAGGAAACTCCATACTGTTCTACACGTGGCTTCACCAGTCTGCATTCCCACCAACAGTGAACAAGGGTTCCTTTTTCTCAGCATCCTTGCCAACACTTGTCGTTTGTTGATTTGTTCATGATTGCCATTCTGACAGGTGTAAGATGGTATTACATTATCATTCTGATTTGCATCTCTCCAATAATTAGTGACTTTGAACATGTTTTCATGTGTCTCTTGGCCTTCCTTCTGTGGTCTTTCAAAAAAGTTCTATTTAGGTCCGTTGCCCATTTTTTTATTGGATCGTTTATCTTCCTTTTATTAAGTTGTATAAGTTGGCTGTAGATGTTGGAGATTAAACCTTTATCCGTGCTAACATTTGCAAATATGTTCTCCCATACAGTGGGCTTTATTGTTGTTTTGTTGATGGTTTCTTTTGCTGTACAAAAGCTTTTTATTTTGATGTAGTCCCATTTGTTTATTTTTTCTTTAGCTTCCATTGCCTTTGGAGCAGTGTCAGTGAAGAAGTTCTTTCAGCATATGTCTGAGATTGTACTGCCTGTGGATTCCTCTAGTATTTTTATGGTTTCCCATCTAATGTTTAAGTCCTGTATCCGTTTTGAGTTTATTTTTGTATTTGGTGAAAGTTAGTGGTCCAGTTTCATTTTTTTACATGTATTTGTCCAATTTTCCCAACACCATTTATTGAAGAGGCTATCTTGGCTCCATTATATGTTCATGCCTCCTTTGTCAAATATTAATGGAGCATAGTGGTTTGGGTGGATATCTTGATTCTCTATTCTATTCCATTGGTCTATATGTCTGTTCTTGTGCCAGTACTAGGCTGCTTGAGAATAGTTGCTTTGTAATATAGCTTGAAATCTTGTATTGAGATCCCACTTACTTCATTCTTCTTTCTCAGAATTGCTGTGGCTATTTGTGGTATTTTTATGTTCCAGATGAATCTATGAAGAGTTCTTTCTAGGTCTGTGAGATATGTTGCTGGTATTTTAATAGGTAGTGCATTGAATCTACAGATTGCTTTGGGTAGTATGGATATTTTAAGGATGTTGATTCTCCCAATCCATGAGCATGGTATGCTCTCCCATCTGTTAACATCTTCCTCTATCTCTTTTTTTCAGTGTCCTGTAGTTTTCTACATAAAGGTCTTTTACCTCTTTAGTTAGGTTTATTCCTAGGTATCTTAATTTTTTTGGTGCGATGGTAAATGGGATTGCTTTTTTAGTCTCTCTTTCTGTAATTTAACTATTAGTGTATAGAAATGCCACAGATTTCTTGGCATTAATTTTTTATCCTGCTACATTGCCGAATTCATTTATTAAGTCAATTAGTTTTGGGATGGACTCCTTCGGGTTTTTTATGTACAGTATCATGTCATCTGCAAATAAGGACAGCTTTCCTTCTTCTTTTCCAATTTGGATGCCTTTTATTTCTTCTTCTTGTCTAATTGCAATGGCTAATACTTCCAGTACTATGTCGAACAGGAGAGGTGAGAGTGGGCATCCCTGTCTTGTTCCTGTTCTTAGGGGAAATAGTTTTAGTTTTTGCCCATTGAGTATGATGTTAGCTGTGGGTTTATCATATATGGCTTTTATGATGTTGAGGTATGCTCCTTCTATTCCCATTTTGCTGAGAGTTTTTATCAAGAAAGGATGTTGGATTTTGTCAAATGCTTTTTCTGCATCAATTGATATGACTATGTGTTTTTTATCTCTCAATTTGTTTATGAGATGTATCATGTTTTTTGATTTGTGGATATTGTACCATCCCTGCATTCCTGGGATGAATCCTACTTGGTCATGGTGTATGATCTTTCTGATGTACTGCTGGATCCAGTTTGCTAGAATTTTGTTGAGGATTTTGGCATCTATGTTCATGAGAGATATTGGCCTATAATTCTCTTTCATTTGTGTTGTCTTTATCTGGTTTTGGTATTAGGGTGATGCTGGCTTCATAGAAGGTGTTTGGATTGTTTTTAGAGAGAGAGGAAGGGGGAGAGAAAGCGAGAGACATCAATATGAAAGAAACATTCATCAGTTGCCTCCCATACATGTCCCAACTGGGGATCAAACCCACACCCTAAGTATGTGCTTCAACCGGGAATCGAACCTGCAATTTTTTTTTTTTAATGTATGGGATGATGCTCCATCCAACTGAGCCACATGGCCAGGGCTCCTTGAGTACTTTATTAATCATCATGAATGTATTGATCCATTACTCTGAATTATCTACAAATCTTCTCTTTCGAAAAATTAAAATTCCCAGTTTGATTGAATGTTTTCTCATGAAACATGGTTTCCAGACTTTGTGCCATTTTATTCACTTGCCTCTAGATGTGATCCCAATTATCAAAGTTCTTATTTAAGTGGAAAGTATGTTTCCACAAGAGAGCATAATTCCAGTTATGCCATGGCCACCACAGAATGAGCAAGACCTACCCCTTTGTTGGTATAAATTCTAACATCTCTAGTTCAGTACATGATTGCATTGCATTTTTAGTGACTATATCACACCAGTGGCTCCCTATCAGTAGGTAGCTATGGACCCTCTGCTTGAAAAGTGAAAATTTTAGGAAATGACCAGGTCCTTGAATCCTTCCTTCACTAAGCCTAAACTCTTTCCTAGTTCTAAAAGTCAATCCTATAGTACTCAGTGTGAAGGCATCACCGTTTCTTGAGAAGTGTACTGCAGCTGCCTACAGTGAGAGCCCAGCAGCAGTAATAGAGTAAGACTATGGAAGGGGCAGAGAGAGACCTCTAGAAGCAAAGTAAGTGGCCCATAACAGGAGCTTCCAGTAGCATTTGATTGATTCTCAGCCAGTCACTCACAGAGTTTAAGAAACTTGCCCAAAATTGCAGAGCTACTCAATAATAGAGCTGAATAAATGTGTCTGAGAAGTATTCTTGTTCACTACTCTATACTCTCTAACTTGCTAGTTTAGTATTTCTCAAGTCATAACCTATGGACCATTACATCAGAATAATAAAAATATATGTTCTTGGATACCACATCAGTCTTACTAAATCAGATTCTATGTTGATGCTCTGCAATCTTTTCACAAACCTGCAAGTAATTCTTAAGTACATTAATGTTTGGGAACCAATATCTTAGGTAAAACAGAAAAACCATTCTCCACCTAGGAGAATAAGAGGATAAAGACTCTCTCCTATTCTTTAAGATTTTCTGGGATGCAACACACACACACTCACACACACACACACACACACACACACACACACATACACACACACACACACATACACACACACCACAGAACATCAAATAGTAGTTAAACAATACTCTGTCTTTTTTTGTTTGGTGGGAAAAGTGTTGCTTAAAGCTGGCTTGTTTCATGGGACTAAAGATAAGAAGATCAAAAGATTTGAATAATTGTTAGTCACTGTTCTTCTGGCAAACAGTATTATTACATGAACTAGCAACAACTCAGGGTCTCCATGGTTTAGTGACCTGAAATGGTATAGAGTTCAAGAAGCAAGAGAAGCTCTCCACCAGTCATGATATATCAAGAAGACATCAGCCCAACTAGTCTCTCTTCCCATTTTTGTAGTATTTTGCTTTGATCATAGTAAAGAAACCTCATATTCCATAAGCAAATATATGCAAACGCACCATGCAAATCAGGACCTGGCTCATGCACCCCTTCTGGGGCTGCTTTCCAAGGGACTGGGAGAGAACCTACAGAGATTGTTTCCAGCTCATTCATCCATCCTAAACTCAGAGTCAGCCCAGAGAGTACCAGAAAATAAATGAGGTGTTGAGTGACCTTAAGGCAGAAAAAAACATATATCAGGCAAAAATACACTCACAGTACCCCACCCACTGGGGGCTTCCAGCCACCCCCAGCATCCCTTCTGCATGTGCCCAGACAATCTCCTTCCTCAGTTACCTCACATCCAAGTGCCTATTTATGGGAGTCCCCTCCTACCTAGAATGTTTTCTCTTTCCTTCTTCTCTCTGACTCCAAAATATAAGCATCCTTCAAAACCCAACTAAAATCTCCCCTGTTCAAGGAAACCTTTATTAATGTCTCCTTGCCTGCTTCCAAGGATATGTGTCATCCTTTAAGTTCTGAGAACTAGTCTTATAGTCCTAAGATGGCCACAAGGAAGAACATAAGATTACCTATGCCTTTTTTAAAAAGCTAAGGAATAAATACTAGTATATAAAGCTAAGCAATAAATACTAGTATACAAACCAATAAATACTAGTATATAAAGCCAGCCTTAGCCTGGACCTATGTCAAGAGCAGGTCAAGAGGACCCCTCCACATATCCTCTTCTACATATTGCCTTCCCCTTCTCAATTTCCCTACACTTCTCAGAACCTATTTCCACCACAGCATTTGTAGCATATAGTCACATGAATTAATAATTCAATTCTATTAGACTGAAGGAAAAAAAAAAACAACTCGTACTGTAGAAGAATTTTTTGAGTGGCTACTCTATGCCAGGTTCTATACTAGGTGCTGAGGAAATCGAGATGAACCAGAGACCTTCCCTCAGAGCTTAATACTTTGCTTTATGCCTTCCAAACTGGACTGGTACTTCCAGAGGATGAGGACTCAGATCTGATTCTTCTTTGAGTCCCCGTTATCAAGCATAGATAAGCCCATAAGAAAGCCTTGAGTCCCAGCTGGTGTGGATCAGAGACTGAGGACTGAACCAGGCATCAGGAGGTAGATTCCTGGACAGGGCATATGCCTGGTTGATACCAGCAGGGGGCATGCAGGAGGCAACCAATTTATGCTCATGTTTCTCTCTAATGGAAGTTTCTATCTCTGTCTCCCTTCCTCTCTCTCTAAAATAATAATAATAATAATCCTATCTAATAAAGAGGGAATATGCAAATTGACCATCACACCATCACAAAGATGGCGGCTTCCATAGCCACAAGATGGGGTGCCCAGTCCCCTCATCCCCGCTGGAGTCTCCCAGTCCTTTCAGTCCTATGGGGTGGTGGGGGAGAGGAAGGGAAGGACAGGCACATAGTATGGCCAGACCCACCCACAGCCCCTTAGCCACCCAAAGCTGGCCCAAGGTGCAGGCAAGCCTCAGATGGTGGTTGCCCAGCTGTGCAAGGTCGCCCGAGGCTCAGATAACCAGGGCTGCTCAAGGCTTGCCTTGCTGGCAGTGGCAGCAGCAGAGGTATGATGGAGGCATCATCTTCCCCTTATTGCCAGGTTGCATCCTGCCCCTGGGGGTCCTGGACTGTGAAAGGGGCAGGCCAGGTTAAGGGACACCCCTCCAGTGTGTAAATTTTCATGCACCAGGCGTCTAGTAATAAATAAAGCCTTGTGAGTACAAGATTGACTTTTTTGCCCAGCCTGTGTAGCTTAGCGGTTTAATGTCACAAAACAATAAAGCAATAATAATGAGGCAATAGAAGTATATAGAGGAAAACAGGAATAAACCATAAAATACTAGTAGTCCTTGATAAAGAGTTTAGATTTTTATCTCTTTTAAGATAAAGAGTTGTGACAAAAAATGGTTATTTTCTCCAAACTTTCTTTTCTTTCCTCCTAGGTAAGAGATTGCAGCTGAGCTGCATGCACTTCTGAGCTTTCCTACAGTTAAGTGTGGTAATATAACTAATGTTTGGTCAATGAGATATGGGTGGACTTTGGGATTTTTTTTGCTTATTTGTTTTTGACATTACAAACATGGTCACTTAATAAATTCAATGCTCTTTGTCCCCCCGGAATTAATAGAGTAGGCAACCACATCAGCATCATTGCTGTTGGCCTTATTATTAATTAGAGGCTCAGTGCATGAAATTTATACACTGGGGGGATGGAGGGAGGACTGGTGTGTCCACAGCCCAGCCTGCACCCTCTCCAATCTGGAACTCCTCAAGGAATGTCTGACTGCCCGTTTAGGCCCAATCCCACTGGACATTCCTCTCGTAATCCAGGACTGCTGGCTCCCAACCACTCACCTACCTGTCTGCCTGATTGCCTCTAACCGCTTCTGCCTGCCAGCCTTATCACCACATAACCATTCCCCTGCCAGCCTGATTGATGCTTAACTGTTCCCCTGCCAGCTGCATTGTCTCTAACTGCCCTCTCCTGCAGGCCTGGTCAACCCTAATTGCCCTCCCCTGAAGGCCTGGTCACCCTCAACTTCCCTCCCCTGCAGGCCTGGTTGCCCCCAACTGTCCTCCTCTGCTGACATGGTCACCCTTAATTGCCCTCCCCTGCTGGCCATCTTGTGTCTACATGGGGGTGGCCATCTTTGACTACATGGGAGTAACCATCTTTTGTGTTGGAGTGATGGTCAATATGCATATTACCTCTTTATTATATAGGATCATTTAATATGGACCTAGCACTTTACATGTATCAACTTATTTAATATTCACAACAACCCCAAATGGCAAGTGCTTTTATGTCTATTTGCAGATAAGAAAGCAGAGGCTCTGATCATAAGACTGGTTCATTCACACAATTAGTAAAGAACAAGCCAGGACTCAGTGTCTGCTCAATCTTGATGCCAAGGTCATGCTTTTTTTCCCTTTATGCCTATTTAGTCAGCAGGTTAACAAGTAAAAATAGAGAATGCCCAGTTAAATTTTAATTTCTGCTAAACAATATCAGTCAAATGTTGGTGTCAATTCAATATCAACAGGAATTCCCAATTTGGGGTGTCCTGAAGAAGGGCAGTTTATTTAATTTAAATAGCTCAATTGTGACACAGTATGGCTGTGAAAGCAGCTATTAGAAGGCCCTGCGGTGAGGGGGCCCTGGGGCCAGGTTGAGATATGGGTGGAAGTTCCATTCTCCACTTCTAGGTCTGGACCATAAAAAACATCTTCCCCTAACTCACAGGGTCTCTTTCTACCCATTCACCAACCAGAAGTTAAAGATCACATAGATATCAAGACTTGTAGAGTCAATAGAAGGAAGAAGCCTGGGTTTCTGGATCAGCACTTTAAAAGCCACCCATTTGAACACTCATATTACACTGTTGCTTGAGCAAGAAATAAGTATTTATTCCATTAAGATATTGAAAATTGGGGAATTATTTATTACAATAGTTAGCATTATATTAACTAATATGGAAATTATTATAGGACTTAAGTTAACATGATGAGTTTTTTTTATTGATTACATATATGTCCTTATTGCCCCATTATCCCCCCACCCCCCAACCTCCTCTCATGCCCTCGCTCCCTTGTTGTCTGTGTCTATTGGTTAGGCTTATATGCATACATACAAGTCCTTTGGTTGATCTCTCCCTCATACTCCCCTCCTCCCCTACCTTCCCTCTGAGGTTTGATGGTCTCATTGATGTTTCTCTGTCTCTGGATCTGTTTTTGTTCATCAGTTTATGTTGTTCATTATATTACACAAATGAGTGCAATCATTTATCTTCCTCTGACTGGCTTATTTCACGTAGCATACTGCTTTCCAGTTCCATCCATGCTGTTGCAAATGGTAAGAATTCCTTCTTTTTTACTGCAGTGTAGTAATCCATTGTGTAGATGTACCAGTTTTTTAATGAGTTCTTTGTAGAAAAGCCAATCTGATGTCATACCACTTGGCAAAATTTAGAATCAAAAGGTGAAAAGAACATTAGTTGCTTACAGGGAAACTTCTCTGTTTAAAATTTAAAACAAAACAGAACCCCAAAAGAGGTCAAGCCCTAGCTGGTTTTGCTCAGTGGATAGAGCACTGGCCTGTGGACTGAAGGCTCCTGGGTTTGATTCTGGTCAATGGCATGTACTTCAGTTGCAGGCTCCTCCCTGGCCTGGGCTCTTGTCAGAGTCTGTGCAGGAGGCAACTGATCAATGTGTTTCTCTCACATCAATGTTTCTCTCTGTCTTTCCCTCTCTCTTCCACTCTCTCTAAAAATCAATGGAAAAATATCCTCAGGTAAGGATTAAAAGAAAAATGAATTTAAAAAAAGTCAAGGATACTGATTCTATGAGTCATTTAATTCAATTAACCTGTCTGTGAGCAGATGAATATCTATCATTCAAACCAAAGGTTTGTTTTCATATTTCTAAAGAACTCTAATAATTATTTTACCTTGGATAGTAATCCAGAAATAGTCTTTGGCTAGAGAATTTTTTCTTTATATATAAACAAAGATTCATGCAAGAATGGGCTTTCTTTTCCCTGGCTGCCGGCACTGCCTTCACTCTGGCCAGAACCGCCTTTCTGCCTGCCTGTACTGCCCAGAGGCCTGGATTGGCTGGGGCAGTATGGAATGCCTGCGTCATCACCATGGTGACAATGAAAGTGTCCCACCCCTGGCTGCTCCGCCCCTATGTATGCAAATTACTCTGCCATCATTGTTGGGTTAATTTGCATACTCACTCCTGATTGGCTGGTGGGCATCATGAAGGTACAGTCAATTTTCATCTTTCTCTTTTATTAGTGTAGATATAGTTTTGCTGCACTTGAAAAATAATATCTGAGTAACTGGTATGGCAGTCTGCTACTTTCCATGAGATCCACTCTTCCCTTCTTCCAAATTGTCATAGTTTTGGTAATTTTAACTGGGCTAAGCAGTTAGAAACTATGTATCCCAGTCTTTATTGCAATTAGGTGTGACTAGATAGAATGTGAGTGGAAGCACTGGATATAACAAACTCCAACCAGACAGCACATTTATTAATGTAGTTGATAATGCAGTGCTCTTTCAGAGGCACTGGCAATCAGATGCATGAAATAAATGTGCAGGTACTTTCTACCACATGTTAACTTTGTCATGAACACAAAAAAAATATCTTTTAGTGTGATTGTATTTCCTGCATGGAGAAAAATGAAAGTAGAGGATCAGGAATTTATCATTCTATACTACAATTTTTTAGGTTCCCTTACTTCCAGGGATCACAGTGTCCCTCTATGACAAAGAGAAACATTTTAAAATATGTCTAAAGCAGGCACCCTTTACACTTCCCTTTCTTAAATTTTAAAATGACATTCATCTTCAAAGACTTACAAAACTAACCAGCATAAATTGTATAATTAAAAAATATATGTACAGGTAAGCACAAAGAATTGGAAAATGCGAAATTCTCATCATTTTATTCACAGTGATAACTATTTTCTTCTAGTCTTTTTTTATTAATAAATACTTATATATATTTTTTGTTTTTACAAAAATAAGATCATAAGAAAAAAATAAGGTCCTAAGTAAATGGAGTTAGATACTTTAATTTTTTTTCTTTTTAGTTCCTTTAGTCTGTTTTTTTAAAATAATAGTTTTATTGAGATATAATTCACATAACACTAAATTCAATCTAAAAAGATGGTTGTTAGTATACAGTGGTACTCGAGATACGAGTGCCCTAACATATGAGATTTTTGAGATACGAGACGCCCAGCGAGCAATTTTTTGCTTTGAGATACGAGTAATCGCACAGATCGGCAGGCTGCACACGACCCACCAGTTTACCATGAATAGAGCGTCTCATAGTTTCCCACGCCTCAGTCAGTGTGCTTGTTTACCTCATTGTCGAAGCATCTTTTGTGGATTTACATACTTTATCACATTTCTTTTTATAACCATGGGTCCGAAGAAAGTGAGTGGAAAGGTCAGTGCTCAGAAGAGGATGATGTCTACTGAATTAAAGCATGAAGTCATAGAAAAATATGAGCAAGGTGTGCGAGTGGCTGACTTGGCAAGGCAATACGGGCGTAGTACTTAAACGATATGCACTGTGCTTAAACAGGAGGAGTCGATAAAGGGTATAATGCCAGCTAAGGGCGTTACAATAATTTCTAAGCTCCATAGCTCTCTCCATGAAAAGATGGAGAATCTACTGATGGTGTGGGTGACAGAGAAGCAGCTTAAAGGAGATACATTAACACAGGGCATCATATGCGAGAAGGCGCGAGCGATTTACGGTGATTTGCTGGAGCAGACCCCGCACACTTCCACGGACGAAGCATCGAAAGACTCATTTAAAGCCAGTAGACGCTGTGTTTGATAACTTCAGGAAAAGGTCCGGCATTCACTCCATCGTCAGGCATGGTGAGGCAGCAAGTTCGGATGTGAAGGCAGCTGAGGATTACCTCAAAACTCTTTCTAAACTGATAGAAGCCAAAGGATATATCCCCCAGCAAGTCTTCAACGGTGACAAGACAGGGCTTTTCTGCAAGAAGATGCCGAATAGGACTTATATAACGGCAGAGGAGAAGGCGATGCCAGGCCACAAACCCATGAAGGATAGGCTAACTCTCGCACTGTGCGTCAATGCCAGTGGCGACTGCAAGATCAAGCCTCTGCTCGTATACCATTCGGAAAACCCCAGAGTCTTTAAGTCACATAAGATTTTAAAAGATGAACAGCAAGTTATGTGGAAGGCAAACCCGAAGGCATGGGTCACCAGGCAGTTCTTTGTGGAGTGGGTAAACCTGGTTTTCGGCCCTTCTGTTAAGAAATATCTACAGGAAAACAACCTAACCATGCAAGCCCTCCTCATCCTCCACAATGCTCCTGCTCACCCACCGAACCTCGAAGATGAACTCCTCAAAGAGTTCAAGTTTATAAAGGTTGTCTACCTACCTCCCAACACCACTCCTATCCTGTAGCCCATGGATCAGGAGGTGATTCTAATTTTAAAAAGCTGTACATCAAGCACCTGTTCCGGCGCTGCTTTGAGGTGGCAGAGAACACAAACCTCACCCTTCAAGAGTTCTGGAAGAACCACTTTAACATCGTGATATGCCTCAGAATTATTGATCAGGCCTGGCTGGGTGTTACAACGCGGACTTTGACCTCTGCATGGAAGAAGCTGTGGCCTGAGGCTGTAGCCTAAAGGACCTTCGAAGGATTCGAACCCGAGGTGCCAGTGGAGGAGGAAATAGTGTGTCTGGGAAAATCCATGGGCCTGGAGGTGGATGAGAGAGACGTGAATGAGCTCGTCGAGGAGTACTCTCTGGAACTCACCACGGAGGAGTTACAAGAGTTGCAGTCTCAGCAACATGCGAAGTTTCTCCAAGAAATTGGTTTCGAGAAGGAGCCAGAGGTAGAGGAGATCTCTACAAGTGAGATAAAGGAGATCTTAGGAATGTGGGTGAGGATGTCACACTTCGTGGAAAAGAAACACCCCGAAAAAGTTGCTACTGGTCGTGCATCGGAGCTGTTCAATGAAACTTGCCTCACCCATTTCAGAAACATTCTGAAAGGAAGGAAGAGGCAAACCTCTTTGAACTCTTTTTTTTTTAAATCGGCCAAAAATGTAAAGACCAGTAGCAATTAAGTTCAGTGAAGATTAGTTAAGTTACATTCAGTTTAGGGATAAAGTGCAGCATTAAGAGTGTAATGAGTAGGTAGATACACTTTATAAAACAAGTTTATTCCTTTACTTTCTCTTTTATTATGTTTTTATACAATATTTGTCATTTATAAATACATTTTTCTTATTCAAAA
The DNA here is from genome assembly GCA_011751065.1 of Lasiurus cinereus. Classification (NCBI taxonomy): domain Eukaryota; kingdom Metazoa; phylum Chordata; class Mammalia; order Chiroptera; family Vespertilionidae; genus Lasiurus; species Lasiurus cinereus. Next base: position 37,245,921 of record JAAGEH010000393.1, on the reverse strand, counting down.
TCATGTAACAAGAACAACTGGGGTGGCATTTTGGGGGCTGGAACGGATTAATGGCATTTCAAATGATTTCAATGGGGAAATTTGCTTTGAGATACGAGCAACTTGATATATGAGCAAGGTTATGGAACGAATTAAACTCGTATCTCGAGGTACCACTGTATTAAGATTCTGCAACCATCCAAATGTAGAAAATTTCACCAATTTGAAAAGAAACTCAATATCCATTAGCAGTTACTCCCCATTCCTTCCTCTGTCCAGCCCAGCCCCTAGCAACCACTAATCTACTTTCTGTTTTTTGTATATTTTCATATTCTGGACATTTCATATAAATGGAATAATATAGTATATGGCCGTTTGCGTATCTCTTTCTTCACTTAACATAATGTTTTCAAAGTTCATTCATGTTTTATTAGTAAATTACTCCTTTTTAATGTTGAATAATATTTCATTGTGTGAATACACCAGGTTTTATGTATCCATTTATCAGTTGATGGACATTTTATCAGTTAGTAACTTATTATTTTGTTTATTGAAAAATTTTTATTAACATGGAATTAAAAATCATGTTTAATGTCTGTAGAGTATTCTATTAGAATGGTCTTCAATGTAAAGAACCATTCCATTTAATGAGATGTAGCATATTACTTAATTTAACTACCTTGCAATAAACATCTCTATAGATAATAGACAAATTTTAGCAATTGTGTCTCACTTTACATTTGGGCAACTATAATAGGATTGACTACATTCTGGAATGAGGTGGGAAGGAGGCAGGAGTTAAGTGAAAACAAGGTGGAATGGAGTTGTGGGAGAAGGAGAGAGTCCACTTTTTTAAGCTATCTACAGTCATGGAAAGTGGATTCAGAATATGCCATTGACAATGTCTGTAATCTAATAAATAAAATGATTTACCTGACCAAGGGCAGATATAAGTCCCAGATTGCACAGGTTTGGCTCTAGCTTCTTTCAGACCTGAAGCAGCCTGTGGCAGTACTCTGTCAGCCCTAAAAGGCTGACTATAAATCATGCTTGTTGGCAATTTGTGCTGACGTGCTGCCTGGCACATGGCTAAAAGCATTTCTTGGGATTGAGAGTAAATTCCAAGACAGCAATGACAGCTATAACAATGATGCCATGTGTTAAAGTGTTTAAAATCCCTCATCAGGAGTAGTCATCCAACACAACATCCTTTACTTAGATAAATCCTGAATGCTAAAAGACAATGGAGAGGCAGGCTGTGCTAAAGAACTGGAGATTGTTCTACAAAAGACTATAGTAGTGGGGTTAATACATAGTTTTTGATGAAGTAGCCCCTGTCCCATCCTCACCTCCCCAAGCCCAAAGGGATTGAGTTCTTCTAAGGCATTTCAGTTGTGAGCATATGTCTACTGTGCAATGAGAAAATGAGACAAAGAGCGATATAGAATTGCTTGAAAGAACATAATAAACACAAATCATGCTGCTTCCAATAGACCAGTGGTTCTCAACCTTTCTAATGCCGTGACCCTTTAATGCAGTTCCCCATGTTGTGGTAACCCGCAACCATAAAATTATTTTTTTTGCTACTTCCTAACAGTAATTTTGCTACTGTTGTGAATCATAATGTAAATATCTGTGTTTTCTGATGGTCTTAGGTGACCCCTGTGATGGGGTCGATGGACCCCCAAAGGGGTCGCGACCCACAGGTTGAGAACCACTGCAATAGACTGTGTGGTTTTTCATTTTACAATCTGGCTTATTCCACTTGATTTGTTTCTAAAGGATCAGGTTTGTTCTGGGATAGGGAAAGAGGGGTGGTGAGGCCATCATTTGTCCTGAGGATAAGCTTCTGTGGGGTATCCACACAGAAACATGTGCACTAAGGACATTTTGGGAAGGGGGGTAGGGGGGTGTCAAGGGTTTTGCTTAAAAAGCAGTCACAAAAGGGAAAAGGTTTGGCGTCCTCCTTGAAGAGATAAAAAGAATACCTTTTTAGTAGTATGCCTTTGAAAGAATCTATTTCAGACTAATTTTTTAACCAATAAAACTGTGTGTGCATGTGTGTTTTCAGAGAGCTGTTTTGCAAAAGGAATATGTCTTGAGATTTATGAGAATTGCCAGCATGGAGCAAATAAGGGACCTTCTTGAGTCAAAAGAAAAAAAAAATCCTCGGCGGTTTCTGGCTCACAGATACTCTGCAAAATGTCCTGGGATGGAGACCATCTGGACAAAGATATTCCCACCCCACCAAACAAAATGCAAGTTAGAAAACAGGAAAAACACACCCCCACACACAGAGCTGAGCCAAGACACCGAATGATTGAAGGGCGGCAACTTTGCACAATGCAGGAGGAAGTGGGGCTCCATGGGCACCTGGGAATACAGAGCCTCTGGGAATCCTGGGAATGCCCTTCACAGCATCCTAGGAGAAGATGGGCACAGATCCTGCTGAATGTGAAGCTATAGAAGACTGTCTGGCCAAAGGGAAAAAAAATAGAAGACAGGAAAAGGAGAAATTTCCATTTTCACAGTTATTTTCCATGCTTTCTCCAAGCCCTCAAAAGCTGTCCAAATTAACAGCTACTTGCTGGGTGGCTTTGAATGATGGAATGGGCATTTTTTGGGATTCCTTAGTATGTTTAAACTCATGAGAAGTACAAAAGGGTGTAAGATTTCATCTGTTAAATCAGATGGATAGTCAGTTTCGCAAACATATCAATAAACATGTAAGATAGTCACCAACAAAGGACTTTGACATGAGATACTATGTGCAAACTTAGCCAAACTCTCTAAAAGAATTTTTTTTTTTACTGGATTAGGTTCTCTTATAGATTAGTTTGAAAAAGAAACTTCCATAATAGTCAGTAGTGGTCCATAGGAATAACACAGATATGTGTGCTGTGGTATCACTGTTGCTTTCATGGTGTTTGTTTTCTAAACACAATAATATATCGGGCTGTCCCTTTCTTACATAGAAAAATTATTCATGATTTTATGTGGAGTGGAGTCTAACACACAAAACATTGTTTTCCCATCAGAATGGTAAGGACATGGCTTTTTACCCCTCGCATAACTGAATACCTCTCACTTTCCTACTCCTCATAAGTCACTTCAACTTCTATTTCTTTTCACTATGTCTTTGAATGATGTAATCAGAGTCTCTTCTGCCAATCAGTAGCCCATACCTCTTCTCTTAAAAAACATATTGGTTTTGGACTTGTGTTTTTTAGAACAGCTGTCTTCAACTTGTGAACCACAGTTTTGTGCTGGTCCAAGAAGATTGGCAAGTGATCCAAAGTGCCTTCGCTAGATAGAGGTGATGTAAAAAAAAAAAATAGTTGGCTGCTACCTGTCAAACAAAATAACCTCAGAAAAATACCACAGGATAGTCTCCAGCTATTATAAGAGCTTTAAAAAATAAAATCAATCCAGAAGAAACCAAAAGGGCCACATAGGTGAATACCTAAACTGCTGCCTCGCACAACAATTTCAAAACTACAGCTAAAAGACATCATCTAGAACCACAGGAAAGCTAACTGAGTGGAAATTCTACAACTAGAAGGAAAGAGAGGAGCTCACAGAGACTCAGATTAGCTGCAAAAAGCTGAGGTAAAGATATGAATGGAGAGGACAGGTGGTGGAGTGCCTGGCTGGCTTGCTCTCACGGGAGGGAGACAGAAACTGCACTGAACCCAGTTCCAGGCAAGACTCATACGGGGGAAGTCTGAATTGTAGAGAAAAGGAGGGAGTGCACGGAAACTTAGGGGAGCCGAGAAAAGGCAGAAGTCTGGAGGCATGCACACACACTAGTGCACACACAGAGGGCTGACTGCTGATTGTGCCACTGGCTTTCTCTAGTGGGAGGAAGTCAGAACCTCCCAACTGCACGGAAATCCACTTCTGACTGCACTGAACCTCAGTTTCGTGTGAGACACTAGGGATCCAGAATCATACAAGCCTGGAGCGCACGGAAACTAAGGGGAGCTGAAAGGCAGAAGTCTGGAGGCTAATGTATGTGTGCACAGAGAGGACTACAGGGATTACCAAGGGACACTGAGACTCAGGGGCTGTGTAGGGCAGAGCTGATGGGAAGCCAAGGCTGTCTCTGCTCAGTCCTGAGATTCCACCCCATCCAAGCTGAACAGAGAGGCTTTTGCAATTTTGCAAGTCTTGTATCATAAAGCTAACTCCAGCACAGAAGTTTTCCAGGTATAGACACAGCTGATTCTCACAACCAATTGGCTTGGAGGTCAATTCCTCTCAGTGATACCAACAACAATCAAGACTTAACTACAACAAGGCTGAACACACAGTCCACAAAGGGGTGCACCAAGAGAGTCCACTTCAGGTAACTTGGGAAGGAAGCCAGAGCTACTGGGCCATATAGGACATCTATCAAACAAAGCTACTTTACCAATTCAGGGAAGCATTGAAAATGCAGAGACAAAGAAACAGATCACAAACGAAAGAAATAGAGGAAAACAAAAGACTAAATTATAGAGTTCAATACCACAGTTATAAGGTTTCTCAAGAATTTCCTTAAAAAGATGAATAAATTTAGAGAAACCCAAGAGAAGATGAAAAAGGACCAACTAAAAATTAAACATACACTGACAGAAATTAAACAATATTATATAGAGGCCTAACAACAGCCTAGAGGAACACAAGAATCAAGTCAAAGATTTGAAATACAAAGAAGCAAAAAACACTCAAAAGAAAAAAGAATCCAAAATCATGAAGATAGTATAAGGAGCCTCTGGGACAACATCAGAATTATGGGGGTGTCAGAAGAAGAGAGAGAGTAAAATACTGAAAACCTGTTTGAAGAAATAATGACCGAAAACTTCCCCGACCTGGTGAACAAAATAAACTTACAAGTCCAAGAAGAGCACAGAACCCCAAGCAAAAGAAATCCAAAGAGGACCACACCAAGACACAACATAATTAAAATACCAAGAGCAAAAGACAAAGAGAGAATATTAAAAGCAGCAAGAGAAAAACAGTTAATTACCTACATGGGAGCACCCATACGACTATCAGCTGATTTCTCAATAGAAACTGTGCAGGCCAGACAGGAGTGTCAAAAAATATTCAACGTGATGAATAGCAAGAACCTACAACCAAGAGTACTCTACCCAGCAAAGCTATCATTCAGAATTGAAGGGCAGATAAAGAGCTTCAAAGGTAAGAAAAAGCTAAAGAAGTTCATCACCACCAAACCAGTATTATATGAAATGCTGAAAGGTACTCTTTAAGAAGAGGAAGAAGGAAAAAAAAGGTAAAGATAAAAATTATGAACAATAAATACGTATCTATCAACAAGAGAATCTAAAAATCAAGTGAATTGAAAATCTGATGAACAGAATAAACTGGTGAATATAATAGAATCAGGGGCATGGAAAGGAAGTGGACTGACAATTATCAGGGGAAAGGGATGAGGGGGGATGCAGGGAGAGACTGGACAAAAATCATACACCTATGGATAAGGATAATGTTGGGGGAGGTAAGGGCAGAGGGAGGGGTGGGAGCCAGGTGGAGGGGAACTATGGGGGGCAAAAAGAGGAACAAATATAATAATATGAACAATAAAAAAATTATTAAATAAAAAATAAAATAAAATAAAATAAATCTATTTGGTCAGGCCAGAAACATTGTGGACTTGGTTGGTAAGCACCCAGTTTCTAGTCAGGAATTTTGCTTCACCATTCAGTTACCATTGCTTTGCAATTTTTTTCTAAAATGTTGTGTGTGTGTGTGTGTGGTGTGTTTACATTTGTGTGTGTACCTCATCATCTTTACCTCTGAAATGGGGGTAAAAAATATATAGGCACTTTAAGTTTAGACTATTCAGAAAAAAGAAAATAGAATGAAGAAAAATAGCACTGTGGTAGCCTTGCTTCCTTTTTTTTCTCCTTCTTCCTTCCTTGTGTCCTTCATCGTTTATTTTTTTGGCAATGAGATGTCTTTTCCTAGAAGCATGTTAAATTAACCCAATTATATAAAAATACAAAAGTAGAGCTGCTTTGGTTAAAGATGGAATAAAGGACCCTTATTCTTGCTCCCCCTTCAAGTACTGCTTTTCTCTGTTAGCCATAGAGATTGCTTCCTGGAGTCCTAGGGCTCCAGAAAAGGTCTGAAAACCATTGGTTTTCTAGGAAGACCATTTTCTGGGTATCAGGAGACCCAGATTCCCATTTAGAAGTGGAGCTTTGGTCATGTCAGGTCATCTCAGGAACCAGAGGACCAGTTGGTCTGGGAGCTCAGAAACTGTTTCAATAGGGCAAGTCAACCTGGCTGTGGAAGAGTTTGCATAGCACCCATGCTTCAACAGAACAGCTTCTCTTACAGCTATTTCTATATCAACATTCCACTGGGGTTTTAGAACCTGTCAAATCACTTGAACAGGTGATCTATAAAGTATCTTTCAATCACAAAGTTATATACTACATTCTAACCCAGTTATAGTCCATCTAACTCTTTTTGAAGAAAATCTTTTCTGAATGGTCTTAGACTATAACCATTGTATTAATTTGCTAGTGGTTGATGGTATACAATTAGTATTTTTTCTCCCTTGTTATGCTTAACGTCCCATAGTAAAAACACCTGGCTACTCTTCTCTCAGAAAAGAAAGATAATCACGGCAGTTCAGGAAGCAAGGTATTAGCTAGTTCTATTCTATTCCTTTAAATAGTTTATTATAGCCATGTACATAAGATTAATCACTTTAACCAAGTTAATTTTATGAGTCTGCACTAATTCAAACTTTTAAAACTTCAATGCTATTAAAAAGCATACACATTTTAAAAACTCATCTTTTTCATAGTTCCCTGGATTATATCAAACATCAGTGGATTGTTTGTATAAAAATTACATATTGAAGAAATTATGGAACTACAGAAATAACTTTTTCCAAAAAGTTAATCTCCAAATAAACAAACTTTATTCTCAATTTTACCTATTGCCTTCCAGTTCCTATATATATTTTATAGTTATTACTATGGTGTCCACATAAATTTGCAACATAATTTACAATTATTTTGCAAAATGTTTAATTGGCAAAGGCTGTATAATAGTCCATTGTATGTATACTTCAACCACAGATCAAGTAGCAATAAAAGCTCAGAATCTTAATACCAGAAGTTGTAGCTCTGCTTTGTGAAGGCCCGTCTCTGAGCCACTAAAGTCAAGGGTCAAGGATTGAGTCAGCAGATTACAGGACCTCATATGATGTTCTCAAGGTTGGAAAATATGCATGGCAAGTGGAGTGCAAAATGAACATCATACAAGGACTTTTAAGCCTAGAGTAGTCTTCAAATACAGACTACTGTATTTGAGAAAATTGAAAAGTTAACCTATATAGTCCCATCAGGTTTGGGCCAAAGCAGCTAGTTCATAGATACTGCCATACCCAAGTCATTCTTAGTTATCTCCAATCCTGCTTTGCACAAAAATTTAAGTCAGAAATTTCTACAGAAGTGACTCAAATGAGAAGTAATTTCTCCTTTTAAAATTATTTAAGTTGGAAATAACCTCACAAGCTTTGGAGCTGGAAATTTTTAAGGATGGACCCATGGGTGGGATCTAGGAAATAAGTACTCATATAAAATAATTTACTTCTACTTGGCATTCTGAGAGTATTTGGATATTTTGAACAAAGCTTTTGCTATCTTCCAATACATCAGGCAACACTGGGCCTTCAGTTGTATATTTCAGAATGGATAGACCTCAACTTTTTTTCCAATCAGAATTTGGTTTTCAGGTGCAGTGGGTAGTTGGTTATTTTGATTATGTTTCACATCTGTTCAGAGGATTTTGTCAAGGGGAGCCTAAAAATGTCACTTCTTAGAAATGTTCCTTTTGTTCCCTTCTTCCTGTTAGTCCTTCTCATTCTTGTTCTAAAACACGCTAAATAGCCAAAACTGGTTTGACTCAGTGGAGAGAGCATCGGCCTGCAGATTGAGGGGTCCCAGGTTCGATTCCGGTCATGTATGTTGGTTGCGGGCACATCCCCAGTGAGGGGCATGTAGGAGGCGGCTGATCAATGTCTCTCTCTCAGCTATGTTTCTGGTTCTCTATCCCTCTCCCTTCCTCTCTGTAAAAAATCAGTAAAACATATTTTAAATAAATAAATAAAACACGCTAAATAATTCCAACCTTCCAACACTGCACCTTTCCAATGCTCATAACAGGTACATGGGACTGTATAAACACTAACAAGGAAATCCAACTCTGAAAAGTGCTAAACAATCACATTGTTGGAGCTATAACAGCAATACAAAGCACTTTCATTTTCACAAGTACATTTTGAACTTAATAAAATAAAGTGTGTTAGTTAAACAGAGACATTTGCGTCATGCGAGGTTGTAGAACTATTCAAAGATAACATTGATAGAGGTTAATATATGAAAGAGGCTTTGGGGAACAGATTATTATTATTATTATTATTATAAGTGGAAATATACTTATGACATTCAAAAGGAATATGACTAATTTTATTATGATAGGTCCTCAAGCTCTTGGTTTTCTTTAAAAATACAAATTTGAATGTGACTCATAGATATTATTCAATGAAATTGAAATGCTACCATCATTTTCTCACCTTTTTCCTTTTTTTCTTTAAAACCTTCCAAGTTCAGTATGTCTTTGGTAAAATCTAACTAGAATAAACAGCCAGCTGGAAATGAATGTGATTCTCAGCAGTCACAATCATGTGAAATATAATGAACACTTTCCTCAGCTGTCACCAGAGCGCATGTGTCTTTAAGAGAATGGAATCCTAGCCTTTGTCTCCACTTAAGAAACTTATTATTGGGCTTGAAAATGGGAACTCCAGTACAATCACCAACACAACCACCTGGAAATATATTGTGCCAAAAACTTACACCTTCTCCCACACCTCTTTCCAAAAAAGTTCCAAAAGTACACTTGGCAATTACTCATTTATTTGAGACTTTTATTTACTGGTGTTGTCACAGCAAAAGAGGTACATGTGATGAAAGCAGTACTTAACTTTCCAAAATTGCAAATGCATTTGAAAAATTTCCTTTTACTTTCTCATGCCCCCCAACCTTAGGTTTTATGCAATAAAAATTTAAAGATTCACTGAATCTCTTTGGTACATTGAACCACCATGATTGGGCCTCATTGAACAATATTATAAGTCATTATATAATAGGAAAGCAAGAAATGTATTTATCATTACCTCTACTTGCCCTTTGCAGTCCTCTCAACTCCTTTGTCTGCCAATGATATAACTGTACCCAAAGTTCTGCCTGAGGTAATGAAAAAAAAAGCATTTCCTCAAAAAATAGCCATAGTTCTGGACCTCATGGAGTTTATAAACATTCCTGTTAATCTAATTAGTATGATATTCATTGATTGATTGGTTGGTTGATTGATTGACACAAATCCTTAACTCTCTTTTATTTTGGTTATAGCTCTTCCACCTCAATTGTAAAAATTTTAAGTTTTACTGAGCAAACATCTCATCAGATCCTAGGAAAAGAGGAAAACATAGTGACCTAAAACTGACATCATGTCAAATCTCACTTTTGCCATTCCTTCGCTGTTTGTTGTGTAACAATTATTTAACTTCTCTAAGCCTCAGTGTTCTCATCTATAAAATAGGATAATTGTGTTCATGAGATTATTGTAAGAATTTAATAAAACATCCGTGAAGATAGCTACCTCAGGACTTGACACAAAATAAACCGAAAATTAAGCTTAGTTGTTTTTTCATTAGTGTTGTTTTCATTTCATCCATCTCATTTTGTTTAAGTGATGGCCTCTTACCCAGGACTACTAATAAATGAACATACCCTCTATTTGTGGCAGATGGGTTGAATCTATCCATATCATATTTTCTTCTGATCTTATATTCTGAAACTGCCCTCTTGTTTGTACTTTTTATCTGGATCATAAATGTTTTTAGGGGAAGGATATTACCTTATGTTTTTCCCTGTTAGATTGAATGATTTGGAAAGGAAATCACTTTTAGAACACTTACTAGGTGCAAAGCATTTCACACACTGTCACTATTGAGAGCATGCCGTACACATACAAATATCATCATAGTGGTTTATAGGCTTCAAAGGTTTACCTGGAGTGAAATTATCTTTTTACAGTTTGGTTTTTTATTATGTAGAAGGCTCATGTTTAAAAGAATGAAACCACTTTCCTTAGAAATTTATACTACCAGAAAATCTTCCTATTTGAGTAAGTGTGAACAACTTCTCAATATGAGTAGGAAGTTCAAGGTCTGTTAGAAAATATTTATGAACAATAAACTCAAAGTAATAAAGATATCACAATTTCAGTGGAAATCTGCAGGGAGCCTAAGAATCCCACAATTATATAATGTTATAATTTCAAAATACTTTTAAAGAGCATCTGTAGGAATTGAGTTATGCCTTAAAAAAAAAAGATTTGCAAGATAACATGAAGTCCCCATCAAAGGGAACCTCACATTAGCATCCAATTTAAAACATTACAAATACAACATTATTGCCCAACATTTGTTTTATGATCTGATGATTTCATTATAAGATTATTTCAGAAGTCAAGAGAGACCCTTTTGCTGCTATTATTCTTACATTACATTCCTATTATCCCCATATCAGGCTCATGACTAGAAAGGTAAAGAACCATCTAGTCAGAGGAGACCAAGGGATATAAACTTGGCCCATTTTATTTAGAGCCCCACCTTACCTGCTCTAAAGAAATCATTGCCTATTTGTCAAGCAATATAATTGTTGCTATGGTTTGAATGTTTGTGTCACCCTAAAATTCATATGCTGAAATCCTAATGCCTAATGCAATGGTATTAGGAGGTGAGGTTTGGGAGCTACTTAGGTCATGAATAGGATTAGTGCCCTTATAAAAGACACCTCAGGGAAGTCTCTTGCCCCACTCACCATGTGAGGACACACAGGGAAGGTGACAGCTATGTAACAGGAAGAGGGTCCTCACCAGAAGGCAACCATTTTAAAGTTACAACCTCCAAAATTATAAGAAACTAGAGGCCCAGTGCATGAAATTCATGCATGGGGGTAAAGGAGGTGTTTGTGTCCCTCAAACCAGCCTGCACCCTCTCTAGTCTGGAAATCTCAAGGGATCAGGCCTAAACAGGCAGTCGGACATCCCTCTCACAATCCAGGGCTGGCTCCCAACTGCTTGCTTGCCTGCCTGCCCGCCCCTAACCTCTTCTGCCTGCCAGCTTGATCACCCCCTAACCACTCCCCTTCCAGCCTGATAGATGTCTCACTTCTCCCCTGCCTAACTGGTCCCTAACTGCCCTCCCCTGCTGGCCTGGTTAACCCTAATTGTCCTCACCTGCAGGCCTGGTCTCACCCAACTGCCTTCCCCTGCTGGCCCAGTCACCCCTAATTTCCCTCCCTTACCAGCCTAACTGCCCCTAACTGCCCTCCCCTGTAGGCCTGGTTCCTCTCAACTGCCCTCTCCTGCAGCCTGGTTCCCCTTAATGGCCCTCCTCTGCCAGCCCCATCATCCCTAAGTTCCCTCCCTTTCAGGCCTGGCCCCTCCCAACTGCCCTTCCCTGCTGGCCATCTTGTGGCAGCCATCATGTGTCCACACTGGGGACGCCATCTTTGACCACATGGGGGTGGCCATTTTGTGTGTTGGAGTGACAGTCAATTTGCATATTACCCTTTTATTAGATAGGATAAATGTTTGTCATTTATTAGCCATCCAGTCTGTGGAATTTTGTTATAGCAGCTAAAATGGGCTGAGAAAGTTGTCAATTACCAAACATAATTTCTATAAATTCAAAAAGGAAAAGTTTTAATTTCAATTCTATTTTAATAAATTATATTTTTTTAATTTCAAAGTATCTTAAGTTAGCAGATATGCAACAAATGTGATGATTTATCTTCAGGTAAGATATGTATATATTATTTTATGTATAGAGATTATTAATAAAAGTCATCATACTGCTCTTTGTAAAAATAATTATCATGCATATAATTAATAGAAAATTATTTTTGTACATTTTATACTGTTGGAAATAATACACTCAGAATAAATTATCAAAAATCTCCAGTCCCATATTTCCACACATTAAAGGTACATGCTGAATAATTACATGCTTTTATAATAGCCTTGACCTTTATATCCTGGACATTAACAAACCAAACCTTGCTACCATGGATAGTGACACTAACTATTACACACACATTTGTTCATAACTATTTTTGGAAAAAAATTTGTGTGAGCAAGAGAGTAGATTCCATGAAAGACACAAGGCTGAAATATAATCTCTGTTTCTCCAGAATGAACAAAAAAACAAGAGAAACTTTTAAGATAACAAGTGCAAAGTACAACCAATCACTATTCCTAAAGAGTGAAGTCCTTCATAATTTTCCACATCAGTCATAATTTGTAATGTAAATCTATTCAGTGCCTGAGATACAATAGAGATATATAATAAGTCATAACCACCCCACACCACAAAATTAAAATAAGAGCAGCAAAATGTTCATGCTAGTGATCTCCCTCATTTTTCCTCCATTTTCCAGTTAAGAAGAGCAGATATCAGCTGCTGGAGGGTAGAGATTGCTTCTTTTATTCACTGCTGTATCTTAGGGTCTGAAAGAGTACTTGGCATATAACAGGCATTCAATAAATACTTGTTGGCTAATTAGTATGATTATTTTATTTAAATCAAGTATTTATTGGGGTGACATTGATTAATGGGATTACAGAGGTTTCAGTGTACATTTCTATGATCTGTATATTACATTGTGTGCCTACCACCCAAAGTCACCATATATCGGGCACCCTTTATCCCCACTAGCTCTCTTACCCCCTTCCATCTGATAACCACCCTACTGTGTTCTGTTTCTCTGAGTTTCAGTTTTATATCCCACACATGATTGAAACCATATGGTTCTTGACTATTTTTACCTGACTTATTTCATTTAGCATGATATCCTCAAGATCCATTCATATTGTCATAAGTGGCTATATTTCAACTTTTTTTATAACTGAGTGTATTCCATTGTATACATGTACTGCATCTTCTTTATACAATCATCTATCGAAGGACACTTTAATTGTTTCCATGTCTTGGTCACCATGAATAATGCTACAATGAACATAGGGGTGCATATATTTTTGCAAATAAAGTTTTTCAAGTTTTTCAGATAGATACCCAGAATAGCAATTGCTAGGTCACATGGTAACTCTATTCCTAATTTTTTTGAGTAACTATCATACTGTTTTCCATAATGATGATACCAAGTCTATATTCCCACTAGCACAACTTCTCCAACACTTGTTATTACGTGTCATGTTCATAATAACCATTCTAACAGGAATGAAGTTGTATCCCATTGTACTTTTTTTTTTTAGATTTCCATCCACATTTTTTTAATTAATTTTTTATACATATCTCCCCATTGCCCCCCCCTCCCAGGCATACCCCAACCCCCCAGTGTCTATGTTCATTGGTTATGCTTATATGCATGCATACAAGTCCTTTGATTGATTTCTTATCTACCTCGCCTAACTTTAATCTTCCTGCTGTAATTTCACAGTCTGTTTGAAGCTTTACTGTCTCTGTATCTATCCTTTTGTTCATCAGTTTATAATGTTCTTTATTATCCCCCAATGAATGCGATCATGTGATGCTTCTCCTTCATTGACTGGCTTATTTCACTAAGCATAAGGCTCTCCAGTTCCAACCAGGTTGCTGCAAATGGTAAGAATTCCTTCTTTTTAATGGCAGCATAGAATTCCATTGTGTAGATGTACCACAGTTTTCTGATTTTCATTTGATTTTCATTTCCCTAATAGCTAGGGAAGTTGAACATTTTTTCATATATCTGTTGACCATTTGTATGCCTTCCTGGGAGAGATATCAGGTCAGGTTCTCTGCCCATTTTTTTAATTCGATTGTTTTGTTTGTTTGCTGTTGAGTTGTTTAATTTCTTTATTAATATTGATATTAACCCCATGTTGGAGCTGTTGTTTGCAAATATCATCTTCCATTCAGTTGGTTGCCTTTTAGTTTTGTTATTGGTTTCTTTTGCTCTTCAGAAGCTTTATAGTTTGATATAATTTTTGGCTAATTAAATGACTCTTCCCTTCCTCCCCCAACTACTTCTATCCCTGCTCTCTTCCTCCAATATCTCTGGATCCTAAATCCAGGAGGATAGAACTTGGGAAGTAACAGAAAGGAAGGTTGGTAGTAGCTGGTTTCCCAGATGAAGGAGGCCTCAAAGCTTGGATTGCATGGTCTTTTGTTTAACTCTAAGTTGCTTATAAAATCATTAAAGATTAAGGCACTAATGTACTATTAGGACTTGACTATTAATTACGGTTAATAATGCTTTGTTTGAAATTTGTAAATAAAAATAATATATTTTTTAATTAAGTCAATAAGATTCTTGGAATCATTCAGAATGGTAAGAGATTCAGATGGGAAACAACATTTTAAAATCCAAGTCAATATAGGAATTCCATAAGACGATTAAAAAGTAGTATCAGTAAAAAAAAAAAAAAGAACAACTAGATTCTTATTTTATCTTCTGAAACTTAAACTGAACTAGGCATGGTGTACTGAATCACTTTGAAGGATCATCAATCTCTAGATTAGAAGAACATCGCATTCTGGGATGCCATGATATTGGCAGGTTTATAAATCAGCTTTGTTTTGCTCAATCATTTCAGAAAATATAAAATTTAACTCTCTAGTATTCATGGAGGTAAACTGCTCAAGAATAAAAAATAGTATATACATACATTGCTATTTACACATGATTAAATAGATCCATATATTAGAAAAAATGTATACATTTGATCTAGATTCTTTTTTAAAAGCCAGAAAATATTTAGAAATATCAAAGCTAAATTCCAGAGTCCTTCAATCTGGTTTCATTTCTATTACATGTCGTTTTAATCTACTGAATAAAGTACTATTTTTCTGAAAGTAAGATAGCACAAATATTCTGCTAGTAATGTGGTAATAATGCTAGCTATAATAGTAAATTGGTGTTAGGACACTTTTAAAACACACACACATACATATATACACACTTAAGTTTAAGCAACATAGAGGCTAGAGATTATTTTCTTTATTGCTTGAGTCAAGAATAATTTTAACTTCTTTTTCAGTGTGACATACTTATAGGAGGCATACAGAATTTCTAACCAGAGTGAAGTTTATATTCAAACAGTTATAGGTTGATTTTTCAAGAGTCAGTTTAATAAGAAAGCCACATTTCTGGAAGCATTTAGGTCCTTAAGAAACTGATATGAGGAAAGGAAATAGGATGTTAGACTGCTATAATGAATTTTTATTCATTAAACTGAAATTTATCTGTCGTTAGCAAAGTAGGATATAATTCTAAAAGAATGTTGGCATACTCTTGAACATATGAGGCAAATTATAAGTAAGACAGAATAAGTAAAAGAGGATATGTACCATCATTATATACAAAGTATTTGCTGACTAAAAGAGATGTAATTCTCTAAGTCAAAGGTCAAAGGTCACTTCCCTACATTATGCTCTAGATAAATGTTCATTAAAATAATGAATCTGCACTTTATAGACTAACAAATTCTGACTCAGAAAATTTAAATATCTTAGCCAAATCACACCTTTAGAAGATAGAGATTGAACCCCAGATCTCTGAGTCCTCATCATCAGTAGTATCACAGCTCCATAAAATGCAGAGAGCTCATAACCACACACATCTTGCAATGGGAAACATGTTGAGCAATGTCTGGAAGGAGCATCAGTCTATGGACTGAGAGGTCCTAGGTTTGATTCCGGTCAAGGGCACGTATCTTGGTTGCAGGCACATCCCCAGTAGGGGGCGTGCAGGAGTTGGCTGTCAATGCCTCTCTCTCATTGATGTTTCTGACTCTCTATCCCTCTCCCTTCCTCTCTGTGAAAAATCAATAAAATATATTAAAAGAAAAAGATAGCCACCACAAAATGGCCACCCCCATGTCATCACAAGATAGCCACCCCCATGTCATCACAATATGGCTGCCACAAGATGGCCACCCCACACTATCACAAGATGACCAGCAGGGAAGGGCATTTGGGGGCAACCAGGCCTGCAGGGAAGGGCAGTTGGGAGTGATCAAGCCAGCAGGGGAGGGTAGTTGGGTGGGACCAAGCTGACAGGGGAGCAATTAGGTAACAATCAGGCTGGCAGGCAGTGTTAGGGGCAATCAGGCAGCCAGGCAGGCAAGTGGTTAGGACCCAGCAGTCTTGGATTGTGAGAGGGATGTCCGACTGCCAGTCTGACATCCCTCAGAGGGTCCCAGATTGGAGATGGTGCAGGCTGGGCTGAGGGACACCCCCTATCCTCCAGTGCATGAATTTCATGCACTGGGCCTGGAGTAGTAAGATAAAATGCTCCCATTTAAAAAAAATAAATAAAAGATTTTTCAGGTGACAGAGTTTTTCAAATATTGACATAAATATTTTGATAAGTTGTGGATTCTTTCTAATTTGGGGTAGAAGTAGAAGATGAGGAGAAAATTTGAAGATATATTTTCATCTGCCTAAGTTGATGGTTAAGATTGGTTCCACTGATTCCATAGATCATAATTACTTATTTTAATCCTCTTCTTTGAAGATTAAGTACAAAAAGTAATCTACATGGAAGACACGTTTTCAGATTATTAAGATCTTTCTACCTGAGATCAAAATGAGAGAAAGAAGACCATATTATTCTATGCAACAAGAGCCACTGCAAATCACTCGATTCACTCAATAAATATTTATTGAGAATCTACTCTGTGCCATGCCCTGTTCTAGGGCTGGGAACATAGCAGTAAACTAGCTTTGCATGTCCTTAATCTCAGGATTGTATATCTTAAACAGTCTTAAAACTAGGATAGCATATGACACATTTTCAATGTAGATTACTCCAAATAAAGTGATCAAAAATTCTTAGTATGCTTATTGCTCTGAAAATAAATTAATGGATGGGTAAAGAAAGAATGAGGTAGGGGAGATATAATAAATCCTCAAAATTCACAGATTCTGTATATCTATATTCTCCAGCTCAGTAACATATTTTTGTTACCCCAAATCAATATTGTTGTTCTTTCACGGTTATTCATGGATGCACAGTGAGTAATGAAAAATCTGTGCCACCAGACAGGCATGTTCCCAGCTGTGTTCTTTTTGTGTTCTATCTGATGGCACATTTGTGTGCTCTTTGTGGATAATTTCAGTGTTTAAAATGGCCCCCTAGTATAATACTAAAATACTGTCAGTGACTCCTAAGCACAACAAGGCTATGATGTCTCCATGATAGCATAGAAAATATAGTCAATAATATTTTAATGACTGTGTGGTGTCAGGTGAGTACTAGTCTTCCTGGATGATCAATTAGAAGGTAAGGTATATAAGTGTCTAATCACTGAGTTGTACACCTAAAACTAATATGTTGTTTTCTAACTGTAATTGGATAATAAATTTTAAAAAAATTATAAATAAATAAATAAATAAATGTGATTTGCCTTATCGAGAAAATGTGTCAGATGAGCTTATTCAGCTATGAATTATACAGCAGCTTGATGAGAGTTCAATGGCAATGAATCAACAATATCTATACATATGCATATGTATTGTTTATTCATATATATATAATATGTTATATATACATATACATGTATGTGTGTGTATATGTGCATGTATACACACACACATATAAATATATAAAACAAGCTCTCTTTAAACAGAAACACACATGATACAAAGTCTGTATTGACAAGTTGGTGAAAATGTAACTAGGGACTCTCAGTATTTTTCCTAGGAGCAAGGGTCAGTATTCACTAATTTAGTGTTCACAGTGACTTGATAAAACATAACTGCCACGAATTATTAAAATTGACCAAAGGTAGATAGATAGATAGATGATAGATAGATAGATAGATAGATAGATAGATAGATAGATAGATGATAAACTGATAGGTGATAGCTATACAGTTTTTAGAAGCATGGGAGAGATCATGTATATAACAGAGTACAGATACATGGGGGGTTTTTTGGTGGTGAAATGTCTTGCTTCTGAAAAAGAAGTTAGCTTTGAATTCTTCTGGAACGATTAGCTCGTTAGAAGGTTGAGCATCCTGCAGGATCATTCTGAGAAAGAAGACTAACCCTTAAAGATCTTCTTGTGTGCCAGCTGTGGGCCTTTCCTGCCCCCACTCCCCTCATTGGAAAGGGATATTTTTCCAGGCATGTATTTTATTTCAACACTCAATTATTTTCTTCAATCTCACCCACATGCTAGTACATGTCCAATAAAGTGTTGAATTTTTTTTTCTTTAGCTGTAAACATAGTACAAATCCAACTCCCACATAAACAGTATCTGCTGCAAAATCATGTAGCACCCACATATTTATTTAATGAAACAGGACCAAATGGAAAAGTTACAATCCCATTTGAAGTTTATATGCCTGCGGTCAATTCTGATAATGTTTGGAGGTGTATAATTGTGGGAAACAGAAGAAATGAAAAATAAATATTGGCAGTGGCTGAAAGAAAAGGAAAAGACTGCATTCAGATCCATGAGCAACACTAACAAATAGCATAAGGTAAAAGACCAAGGATTTCATGAGTATTTGATATCTGGGTATATAGTTTTCTCAAGTGCCAGGAACCTTCTGATTTCTATTAGGACAATTGCTTATAAAAGGAATCAGAAGTACTTATTATTGCAAAGCACTCAGCAATGGCCTTGAATTTGCAAAATTTAACTAGAAGTCCTACTGTTTTCAGAGACTAAGGACCTCTAGGTAGATAGAGAACACTAAGAAATCTTGAAATTGGTACCTGAACAATGCCACAAGATAAAAACAAGGGAAGAACGGTGCTTTGGAAGCTCTCCTTCCCTCTCAGAACAAGGGGTACCACATTCCACAGATGTTCAAGAATCACTGAGAAGCCAACACTTGATACATGGATGAATTACAGGGACTAATCACAAGGGTCTACTTTTTTCTTTGTTTTGTTTTTCAAGATGTAAAAAAAAATAGAAGTTATATAATTGGGCCTCACTGTTTGTTTAGCTTAGAAGATGACTTATTGCGACATATGAGTGATGTTTACAAAAAATCTTTCAACTTACTTCTCATTGAAGGATCCAAGGCATTCAAAATTTACTGGAAACTGGAATAGTTTCTTAGAAACATCTGATGACCAGATTTAGCTTTAGCTAAAATGACACGTGTTATTGTTTTTGTTTTTGCATCTGGTGTGTGTATATGTGACTGACATTGATGTTTGTCTCCTACAAAAGGCCCTCTAAGTACCCTCTTGGGTTCTGATTATTAGTCACCAGGGAGACCATCATAAAAAGCCAGTCTAGAGGGACCAGAGAGTTAGGGGCTAGGAGCGAATCTGAAAGGGCAAAGATCTAATGGAAACAAATAAACAGAGACCACTGGTGCCAGGAGTTAGTCTCAGGAACTTGGCCATGACTCTAAGGTTCAGCTGGCTGAATTAGATGCTCTGAATGAGCAAACACTTCCCTTATTCTATATCTGACTGTGGCTATAATATCCTGAAACCTCCAGGTGATATCATAATACTGATTAAGAGTAATGAGCTTAATTCCTGTAGAGGCCCATTCCTTTCACTGTTTCATTGCCTAAGATGTTCTTACTCTCGTCAGTTCATTACTCTCACATATGTGCAAACTTTGTCAAGGTTTTTATCCTCCAACAATTTAATTATAGGATGTAGTGGCTCAGAGTGTGAATTCTGGAATTATACTTCCTGGGGTTGAGTCCTGACTCCACTATTAACACTACTGTGGGCACTTTCCTCATTCACAAAATATGGTCTAGTAAACATTTATCTTTTTTTCTGATTTAGTGGATCATTATTTGTAACTATAGTTATGTTGATAGAGTCTCTCTTTTTAGGAATTTTGGTGCAAAGGAGAGTCAACCTCCCAATATTGAATCTGGAAATGTGAGACATCCATCATCCCAGGTTCTCTTGCAGCTAAGGTGTAGTCACATGGTCAAAACAATCAGATTCACCCACTCATGAGTTTTACTCAAATAATTAGAGATGGGAAGAATCCCTACTTCTGGGTTAGGTGGCCCACTTTCTTAGGCAGCAGACAGGGGGGCAGTTGGGACATCAGAACTGTCAGAAAATTGAGGCATCTGGAGTTTAGTTGGGTCAGTTCTGAGGCATAATTTTGGCTTAGGTGAAAAATAATTGTTTAAAATAAAATATATTAAAAGAAGAATGAAAACAGAAATAGAGCAAGAAAAAACAAAACTGATCAAATCTGCCCTCTATTTTAAACCTTTAATTGATTTATATCCTATAAAATAATATGCAAATTATTAACCTATAAAAATCTTCTGAGTTTGGCAAAACCTAACTTCCCAAACTAAAACCCTGCTGTGAGGTCCACACAAATTAGTTTCAAGCCACAACTATTCTGCCCCAGGTTGTAAACATTATCATTCACATTCATGCCTTCAAGTTCCTTCTCAAAAATCCTTTTCTTGGTGCAGCCTCTTCCAACTCTGTTACCAAGGTATAATCAGTTGCTCCCTTCCTCTGTGTTCCCCTAGTCTTTGATAAGAAGTAGATATTGAGAGCATTTACTATAGGCATTGTGATTTGCGTGCTTTCCCCAAAGCAAATTAGATTTTTAATTTCCTGATTCCTAGCATCTAACACATTGCCAGTCAGTGGATGAGCACTCAATAAATAATTAAATGTAAGCAATAAAGGTTAAGAACCTAGTTTTGAGAAACCCAATATTTTAAAAATATAATAATTAAGGGATAGTTTGATCCCAGCCAGCAACACATTTTTGTCTAGTGGGTCTATATACTAAAAGCATTCAAATATGATTGTTACACAGTTTGCTAGTGGGAGAACTACATAAATTCAGGCATCTAACTAGAGCAGAATTAAGTGAAAAGAGTGTTGCAGTCCAATAAACATTTTTCTCAACAAACACATACAAATGAGCAATGATCCTCATGCCAAAAAAGGAATTTGTTAAGACAGAAAGCAAAATGAAGTAAAATAAAATATAGGCTGATTTGCTTACTCATTTGTAAATTTGAGAATTTTGTGGAATATTTCTAAAGATATTGCAATACATAATGCAAAAAGAAGGTAGAGAAGTTGAAATAAAAAAGGAAACAAATTAGATATGCATGGGTGAAGCCAATAATTAACCTAAGAACTTTTGTCCAATGTGCTCACATCATAGCTCATTGTTTTCATCAAGTCTTTGATTCCATTGACTTCTCTCTAGTCATTACAAATATCTGCAGGTCCCTTGCCCCTTTGTGTTTCTATAACCTCTACCTAGCAATATCCCAGTCCTATTCACTGTGGCATTTTGGCATGATTAACTTTTGATCTACCACCAACTCCCTTCTTCTTGGGGAGACTGTTCCATCACTAACTCCTCTCTCTCACATTCTCAAACACGTCCTCTCTTCTGCTCATTCCCATCAGTATTCAAACATGCTTTAGTTAGTATCTTCCATCTTTTAAAAGTTCTCTCTAGATCTGCAACCCTACCAGAGACCACTCTTCTCTATGCTTCCCCTTTACAGCCAATCTTTTCCTAAGACTTTTTCTACAAATTCCACCTTCACTTTCTCACTGTCTATTATTCAGCTTA
Organism: Lasiurus cinereus; assembly: GCA_011751065.1. NCBI lineage: Eukaryota > Metazoa > Chordata > Mammalia > Chiroptera > Vespertilionidae > Lasiurus > Lasiurus cinereus. The sequence goes on along the minus strand of JAAGEH010000393.1, from coordinate 37,224,285 downwards.
CTGTAATCTAAATCCTGCCTCTACTTCGAAAATTATTCTCATCAAAATTGCCAAAGTTGCCGAGACCGGTTTGGCTCAGTGGATAGAGCGTCGGCCTGAGGACTGCAAGGTCCTGAGTTCGATTCCGGTCAGGGGCATGTACCTTGCTTGGGGGCACATCTCCAGTGTGGGGTGTGCAGGAGGCGACTGATCGATGTCTCTCTCTCATTGATGTTTCTGACTTTCTATCCCTCTCACTTCCTCTCTGTGAAAAATCAATAAAATATTTTTTTTAATTGCCAAAGTCCCCTAAGTTATTAAGTTCTCATTTTCCTAAACTAACAACAACATTTAATTAACCTGACTTCTCTTGTTGGCATGCTCTTTTTGGTCCCTTCTATGACACACATTCTTCTAAATACCTTCTTATTTCTTCTATTTCTATCTTCTTGGCTCATTAACAGAAACTCCTCTATGTGACCTTTAAATTTTAGAGTCCCCAGGGCTCCGTTTTCCTTGTTCCTTCCTCTTCTTTCTCTTCTTCCTCTTCTTCTTCATTTGTTTGTTGTTGTTGTTGTTGTTGTTGTTTTGTTTTGTTTTGTTTTGTTTTGTTTTGTTTTGTTTTTGTTAATCCTTACTGGAGGATATTTTTTCCATTAATTTTAGAGAGAGTGAAAGGAGTGGTGAGAGAAGAGAAACATCATCATCAATGTGAGAGAGCCAAATTGATTGGTTGTCTCCCACATGTGTCTCAACCGCATGCCCCCCCCACCACCCCACAGCCAGGGCAGGGAACTTGCAACCAAGGTATGTGCCCTTAAGATCTTGGGCAGACTTTCTAACTACTGAGCCATACCAGCCAGTCTGAAGGTCTTTTTCTATTTACCATTAAAATTATAAATATACATATGGTTTTAAATGGCACCTTTGTGCTGACAAATTTTCAACTTGTATCTCTAACTGGGAACACATATCAAATTAAGTCTTTTTTCTTTTAAAGCTTTTTATTTATTTTTTTCAAGAAAAACTATTTTAAATATAATATTATATACAATAAACAATATTTCAACAAACTATTTTAAATATAATAATATTACCAAAACTGTATTAACATAGTATATCACAAAAGTTGTAGGAAATATTAAAAATATGCAAATAATAGAATTACTTCTATTATATTCTAAAGTATTTTTCCCCCTCTGGCTTTATTTTTGTTCATTAGTTTATATTGTTCATTATATTCCACAAATGATATTTATCTTTCTCTGATAAATATTTATCTTTCTCTGATTGACTTATTTCTCTTAACATAATGCTCTTCAGCATAATGTTTCATCCATGCTGTTGCAAATGGTAAGAATTCCTTCTTTTTTACATCAGTGTAGTAATCCATTTTGTAGATGTGCCACAGTTTTTTAATCCACTCATCTACTGATGAGCATTTAGGCTGTTTTCAAATCTTAGCTATTGTAAATTGTGCTGCTATGAACATAGGGGTGCATATATCCTTTCTGATTGGTATTTCTGATTTCTTAGGATATGTTCCCAGAAGTGGAATTACTGGATCAAATGGAAATTCCATTTTTACTTTTTGAGGAAACTCCATACTGTTCTCCACAGTGGCTGCACCAGTCTGCATTCCCACCAGCAGTGCACTAGGGTTCCTTTTTCTTCATATCCTCACCAGCACTTGTCATTTGTTGATTTGTTGATGATAACCATTTTGACAGGTGTGAGGTGGTACCTCGTTGTTGTTTTAATTTGCACCTCTGAGATAATCAATGATTTTGAGCATCTTTTCATATGTCTCTTGGCTTTCTGTAAGTCCTTTTTCAAAAAGTATCTATTTAGGTCCTTTGCCCATTTTTTGATTGGGTTGTTTATCTTTCTTTTGTTAAATTGTATGAGTTCCCTGTAAATGTTGGAGATTAAACCCTTATTGGAGATATCATTTACAAGTATGCTCTACCATGCAGTGGGCTTTCTTGTTGTTTTGTTGATGGTTTCTCTTCTGTGCAGAAGCATTTTTTTTTAATGTAGTCCCATTTGTTTATTTTCTCCTTAGTTTCCTTTGCCCTAGGAACTATATTGGTAAAGATATTGCTATGGCATGTGTCTGATATTTTTCTGCCTATGGATTCTTCTAAGATTCTTTATGGTTTCCTATATTATGTTTAAGTCCTTTATCCATTTTGAGTTCATTTTTTGTGTATGGTGTAAGTTGGTGGTCTAGTTTCATTTTTTTGCATATATCTGTCCAATTTTCCCAACATTTGTTGAAGAGATTACCTTGACTTCAAATTAAGTCTCTAATATTACCATTATAATGTCTGAAATATATTAAAATTAAATTAAAATTTTATTTCCCCTCTAGTTTCTCTACTCCTTCCCCATTTCAGTAAATGGCATTTTTTTCTATCCACTTAATTTCACTAAAAATCTGGAAGTTACAGTCACAGTCATCACTTTCTTCTTCCTTATCCTCTGATGTAAGCCATTGCCAAATCCTATCTATTTTACTGATAAAATATGTCTGAATCTAGTAGCTTCTGCTATCTCTGGAGTCCAAGCTGCCATGCCCTTGTCTTGGGCTCAAGTACTAATGCTGCATTTTCCATTCTCGCCTTTTTCTCCAGATGACTTTCCATACAGTAGCCAGAGTGATCTTTGGCTACTTAAATCCAGTTGTGCAATTTCCTTATTTAAGAGCTTTCAATGGCTTGCTATTCTTCTTAGTATAAACTACAAAACCCTTGAAATGGACTACATGCCTTGTATGATGCAGCTTTTGCCCATATCCCTAGATTTATCCCATAATTGTCATTTCCACACACATGAATTTCTGAGTATGCTGACTGCCTTTCTCTTCTTCAAATGCTTCTAGTTTCTCCCCTCCCCAGGGCCTGCAAGCTGATGCTTCTATCTGCCTAGAACAATCTTCTCTCCAACTCACCCCTTGGGTAATTCTCACTCATCCTAATTGATGTTAGTTTGAGAAGTCAGAAAGACCTTTTTGAGAATAACACTAAGATGATTTGAAGGATGATAACACTAAGATAATTTGATAATTGATGTCATAATCTTTAATCAATGATTGAATCTTATATGTTCCACCATAATTTGTACAACTATTTGTACAATTTTTCATTTAATTGGTGTCTGTTTCCTAAGTATGTCATGACATCTATGAGGATAGAAATTGTGTCCATTTTGTTCACTGCTGTATTTTCAGTGTCCACCCTATTCATAAACATTTGTTGAATGGATGGGAAAGGAACAGTTTTAATAAAGCAACATTAGGCTGTCCTCACCTTCTTTAAGAAGGGTAGGAAGCAGCTTTGGTAAGGGGGTAAAAAGAATGATACACCTTCAAGAAACAGAAGGACAACACACAGAGCAAGGGGCATGGCCAAGAGACTGTAGAATAAAAACCCCAGCTCAGTTCTCTGGGTGACTGGCATAGAAACAAGGATTCAAAATGTGAGATTATGACTCATTAGAGTTATATACTCTGCTAGATAGAGTTGCAATTGTTCATTTAAATTCATGCATCTCATTCATCTTCATATTGTTCATGAACTTAAAGGTTCTACTAAAACACCATATTTAAATCTTTAAGAACATTTACAAAAGTACGTACTTTTGTACATTTTGAACAAAACTATGAGGCTTACTGCCTCACTTCACTGACCTGTACACTGGTTCCTCTGTCCAAGGGTACAAACAAGAACATGCATTTAATTTTGTGACTCATCTTGTTATAAACATAAAAGAATAAGACCAAAAAAGATGCTACATGGGTGGAAAAGAAAGTCCAGAGTTGTGAATAATATTCCTGCAGATTCTCAAGTAAAACGAAATAATAAACAACTGTCATACCAGGCCAGATCTAGTTATTAAAGTGTTATATTCCAGAAACCCTATTAACAGTAAAGATATTTATATTCACCAATAATCAGAAGAGTTCTCTCATTCCACCATTGCTGCCCCCAAAAGAATAAATGTCAGATACTTAAAATCAAAAAGTTTGCTTCACTTTCTTGTTTCCTTTCCAAAAGCTTTCTCATTCTGAAGCTTTAAAACTATGGTAAAGTTTCTTCCTTTAGCCAGTTGGATATTTCCTAAGCATAAATTTTTTCTCTTCTACAAAAACCCAAACCAAATAAATTAAAAATAACATGCGTATTAATTCCTTTGCTACACTAAGTCTAAATTTATATTGTAGCTTGAAAAATATACCTAAAGCTTAAGTATATTATCTTTTCTTCTATATTGGAAGTCGTACACCATTCTGTTCAAGCACTTAGCTTCATAAAATTTGACTTTTTCCAAAGGAATAATAAAGCTTAAATCAATCAGCATATTATTAAGTATGAGATTTGATAATTAAGGTTGTTAAGCAAGAAAAAAATGAGTTTCAAAGCTTGCTGATTTTTACTGATTCAAGATTTCGCTGTGTCTTCAGTCCTTTCTGAATGTCAATTATAGTCATAAGATAGTAGGTACAGGAGATTAAACAGATTTTTCACTAATCCCAACCATAATACGAAATGTGGTTTATTGAACAAAGCAACAAGTACAACTTCATTGGCATTTACTTTTTCTCCTAATGTAGATTATACAAAAATAGCGATCAACTAATATTCTGCTAAATTAAGACCTTTGTGCTTTAAGGCCTTTGTGTTTTAAGAACAAACAAAATGTCTGTTTCTGGGTAAAGTCCTGGGAAACTAAGGGAACTTCTCATAGATCAATCTTTTGGCTGCAATAGAACCAGTCCAAGAGTTCACAGCCAGCTCCATCTCTTAGAATTCAGAAGCAGAGATATAGTTGTTAGAAAGAAGGGTGGGCTTCAGATGCTGAAAGGAAGTAAGGCTATCTGCTCATACCACTTCTCTGCTTACAGAGACAAAGTGTCTCCATGATGCATTTTACTGCAAGTATTTTAGTACTGTAATAAATTGATATGCAACTTGAGAAACCACATATTTTCACAAGTATACCCAATAAACCAGGAGCTTATACTCCAAATACCATACATTTTTGCTTTCCATTTTGTATATTTCTCCAACAAAGGCCAAAAAATCTTATCTGGAAGGCTTATTTTCATTCTCAGAGCTTAGTGCATGAGAAAAACAATTTTTAACATCAAATTAAGTAATGCAAAAATAATAATAATAAATTAAAAAGGATGTGGACTATAGAAAGTAAAGTAGGCATTTGAACTAGGCTTATTCTTGGGTCCAAATCACCTACTCCTACACCCTAACAAACACTGACCAGCCATCCAAGGGCACAATCTGTGGGGAGTCTGCTTCCCAGAGGTCATTGTGGAATTGATTCTGTACTGCTTCACGGGTGACATTGTTCAACTTTTCATGTCTGAAGATCTAAGCAAGTTCATGCCAAAAACAGACTTCCTGTGCTCCTTCCTCGCCCTGTACCATTCTAGGTCTGCTTCTAAGAGGCTTCCTGAAAGGCCCAGTTCCAGCCCTTCTCTCCATTTCTCTTACCATGTCCAGAGGCTGTCAAGACCAGAGCCACAGCAGCAAAATCCTGCCCAAAAGAACTGCTCCCTCTTTACCTGCCCTCAAGACCCTTCAGAAGCAGAACTGTCCTCTCTCTCTCTCTCTCTCTCTCTCTCTCTCTCTCTCTCTCTCTCTCTCTC
>JAAGEH010000393.1:37200332-37218628 GCA_011751065.1 Lasiurus cinereus | reverse complement strand
CTCTCTCTCTCTCTCTCTCTCTCTCTCTCTCTCTCTCTCTCTCTCTCAAATATATTTTTATTGATTTCAGAGAGGGAGAGAGAGATAGGAACATCAATGATGAGAGGAAATCATTGTTTGGCTGCCTATAACTGGAGATGGAGCCTGTAACCTGGGCATGTGTCCTGACTGGAAATCAAACTGTGACCTCTTGATTCATAGGTTGATGCTCAACCACTGAACCATGCAGGCCAGGATGTCCTCTCTTTTTAGTATAAGGAAACCACAGTCTAGAGATGATGTGTTACTCATCCCAGGTCACACCACCGATGAGGGCCCATGTTGTGAGATAAAATGACCATTTGTCCCCACCCATCTGTTTTTCCTTTTCCACTCTACTACCATCAGTTGAGGAACTGAACCTGGGAGCTGGAAGAAAGGCTGGCTCATGCATCCCTGTGTTTTGCCAGTTTGTTAAAAATTGTTGTTAATGTAATAGGAGTCCAGAATCAGAATAGCCAAGAAGGAAAGACAGCAGTCTGCAACCTGATATAATTTTACAGAAGTCACATCTAATAAGATGGTCCAGCCACCAGCTCTCTGTTTCTCCCTATTTCCAATCATTTTGGCAGAATGTCATTTCTCTAGCCCCTAGAGTTACATATGGTACAAGATCTCACTATGTAAACTGATAGCAGAACCACTCCAAGTTCTCCCCCATGAAAAGGGACTGGTGGGATCCCCTGTGTCAGAAAAAAAACAGAAAGAATTTGTATCACAAATAGCAATTTCCATAGGGGTTGGGGGAGGCTCTCCAAGGTCCTTATTCAAAGTAAGAGTCCTTAATCTTTTTTGCATGAACCCCTTCACAGTCAGGCAAAGTTTTACATTGCCTACTCACAACAATGTTTTTCAAAGCATAAGATTTTAAAATGTAGGAATATAAAGGAAACCAAATGTATCCAAATACTTATATAAAAATGTTTTTTAAAATTATGATATAATATATTCTTTATTACTTTATGATATAACAAGCCCTATTTGTAGTTTAATTATCATCTTGTGCAGTGGTGTTGAATGTAAACAGTATCTTATGATGCAGGAAAACAACAGTAATATCTGTGATTTCTAGTAACAACTAAGTCACTGGTACCTAAGATATTACTGTAATTAGAAGTCAATATTCATGATGAAAGAAATGTTACATTTTATTAGGAATTAGGGGAAACCAAGGTGTACCCTCTTTTCAATCCAAGCCCACTAAATGTCTGAATTCCATCCAGTGACCCCAGGTGAAGAACCTCTGCTCTGAAGAATCACCGATATTAGTGCCTCTTAATGAGTACACACCCAGTATGCTTGAGAATGCTCAGCTTAACATTTCTTAATATCATTACCTTTCAATTGAAGGTTATCGAGGAGCTAGTAGAAATTAAATTACTCTGCCATCACTTTCACTAACCAATAGCTAATATATTCTCATTAGCTCAATGGGCTCATGAGCATTATTTCCAGAGTGAGATCATCATACTAGCAAATATTGACTATTCACATGGATTATAGCAGGTCTTAAGTGTAGTCTATCTGTCTTCAGAGTTGTATATGCAGGCCAGCATCTCACCTGAGAATATGGTGGTGAAGCACTGGTTAAATGAGTATAAGGGTCTCCACTTACTGTAGGCAAGTAAAGATATTCACTGTGCAGCAAGTAGAGACCCAAGCCTGCTCACCTCCAATTTATAGAGTTAGACCAAAATCACAACACTGATAAAAATTCAATTAAGTTCATAAAACTCTTACTGCCTTCTATTTTATTTACTAATATTCCTATCCCATCCTCTTATTTTTGCATCTAAGTTTTAGGAAGTAGTAAATGCATTCTTGATTAAACACTATCTCTAATTACACTAGTTTTTACATCTGCCTGTTAGTTTTTGCTACACTGCTACATTATAAGTTATGTGTAAAGCAGAAAAAAATATTTGCCAAAGCACTGAGTACAGTGGTGGGAACAATATAGAAGAATTTTTAAATACTTGCCCAATGACCAGAAGTAAATGAGAAATATTGAAAAAGAAGGAAGCAAGTATATTAACTTCTTGGCTAACCACTATGTGTGTGTATATATAGTTAATATATTTGCTTCCTTCTTTCTGAATATATATATACATAAGAAAGAATTGGTGTATCGGGATTGTTTGGATAATAGTTGCCAAGGATGGATAATGTTTTCTTGGGGGAAGTCACATGAGCAAAAATGTTATTTAGAATGGATATCCTATATAATAAAGAGGGGATATGCTAATTGACCATCAATCCATCACAAAGGTGGCTGCACCCACAGCTGAAGCCAAGTTCCCATAAGGAGCCTTAATGAGCAATCAGCAGGGACCTTAGACTATTCCCTCCCCCACCTCCATGGGACTTGATAGGGGACCTTGAGCCACACCTCACCTGGCAGGGTTTGACAGGGGACCTCAGACCATGCCTCCCGCCTTGGCACCAGGCTGGGGGACCTCAGGCCATGCCCTCCCACCCAGCAGCGCTTGATGGGGACCTCAAGGTGCACTTCCCGTCCTGGTGCTGGGCTAGGGGACCTCAGGCTGCTTCCCCTCTCTGCAGCGCCAGGCCAGGGGATCTCAGGATGTACCTCCCACCAGGTAGGGCTTGACAGAAGACTTCAGGCCGTGCCTCCCATCCCTGCACCAGGCTGGGAAACCTCAGGCTGTAACCCCCGCCCCAGCACCAGACCAGGGGACCTGCGGCTGTGCCCTCCTGCCTGACAGGGCTTGACAGAAGACCTCAGGCCATGACCCTGACCTATCAGGGCTTGACGGGGGGACCTCAAGGTGCACCCTAGTACTGGGTGGGGGGAACTCAGGCCACATCCTCCACCCCAGCACCAGGCTGGGGGACCTCAGACTGCACTCCCTACCCAGTGGGACTTCGCAAGGACTTCAGGCCTCATCCCCTGCCCCAGCACCAGGCTGGGGGACCTCAGGCCACAACCCCTGCCCCAGTGCCAGGCCAGGGGACCTGGGGCCATGCCCCCAGCCCGGCAGGGCTTGATGGGGGTCCTCAAGGTGCACTTCCCATCCTGGTGCTGGGCTAGAGGACATCAGGCTGCTCTCCCCAGGGGACCTGAGACTGTGCCCCCCTGCCTGGTGGGGCTTGACAGGGGACCTCAAGGTGCACCCCCAGTGCTGAGTCGGGGGACCTCAGGCCATGTCCCCCACCTGGTGGGGCTTGACAGGAGAGTTTAGGCACTCCCTTGCCCCATTCTGGGGTGGGGACCTCAGGCCATACCCCCGTCTGGCACCCGACAAGGGGACCTGAGGCTATGGCCCCTACCTGGCAGGGCTTGACAAGGGTGGGACTGGTCATGTCTGGATCCAGACCAGTCAGGTCTGGGTCTTATGTGATTTTGAGGTGCATGTGGGTGGGTGGGGATTTGACTCTGGATCTCATGATATGCCCCAGACTCTAAAATTTTCATATATATTTTACTAATTTTCTTTCATTTCTGTTACATTATACTTCTATTATAGAGAAAAAGCAAATAGCAATATTAAATTATTTCCTCTAATTAATCCCCTTTTAATGTGCATGAATTCTGTGTGCCAGACCACTAGAATGTGATATAACAGCAGAATCACCAAAGTCTAAAATTCATTTGCTCATCCATTCATTCATTAAACAAACATGGAATAACCGTTTACAAGGTGTGAGGAATGAATAAAACCTGGTGTAGAGAATAATGAAGCAAAGCTTGGGAAGGTAATAATCCATGTGATTTCTTCTATTTCTTTCCTTTGCTGCTACTCAGTTAAGGCCTGAATCCTTGAAATGTCTTCCTTTCATTGGCTCCCATTTCTAGTCATGTGTTATTTGTGTAATATAACTTCTTCAAATCATATTGCTGCCAAATAAATCTTAATAAAATAATTACAACATTATTTAATAATAAATAGAAAATCCAAATTTCAACAATAAGGAAATGGTTGAGGAAATAACACTATTTCTACAAAATATTGTGCAACCAATAAAAACTAGTTCATGAAGAATTTTTAATAATATTAGGTGTTAATGTTGTTCTATTAAGTCCAAAAACTGAAAATAAATTGTATATACAAAGTGATCTCAACTACAAAAGTCCACATGCACAAAGACATTTATAAAGAAACATGATAATGAAAATGCATTAACTTTTGTACAGCTGTAAGTCTACTATTGCATTTTATTAACCACAGAAAGTATTCCAAAACTATGAGTCTGATTAAGCAAATCACAATCCTGACCCATAATTCTTCACTGCGTTACTGTGATTTAGTGAAGACAGGCCAATTCTCTTAAATTAAACAACCCTTCAAGGCCTCTATAAACTGAAGTCCCTTACCTGGAAGCAGTTTCTGCTACCTCTATCCTACGGATAATGTCTCACATTCTTGTATGACACAGGAAGCTCTCCAGCCTCTGAACCTTTGTGCAAGCTGTTGCTGCTTCCCAGAGTCAGATTAGGGCATGTGCCAGATGGCAACCACGCCAGCAGTGCTCAAGAATAAAGAGAAATGCAGCAAACTGTGTTTACTAGAACTCTATTCAAAAACAGCACTGTAGGTGTTAGGAAGGAATAATTTAATAAAGCCACTTGGGGTTTTGGAGGATTGGCAGGACCAAGTGTGAATGACCACAGATGGCAGGTGGTTAGATAGCCTTTCAGGGAAGTGGATCCAGGTAACTGCAAGGTTTTTAATCCTGCTAAATAAAGGTACACAAGTTTGGGATTAGAGCTGAATTATTTGGGTTTTATTCTCTGCACTAAAAAAAAAAAAATGTTGAAAAAAATATTTTAAAACCATTAGTTTGCAGGACCACTAATTCAAAAACCCAGTCAGAGAGCTCTCACCTTGGTCCTGGTTCTACTGTAAACTCTCGGATACCTTCTCCTCTATTATCTCCTTACCTCTCCTACCCACCACCATCTGAACATCTCCCTTCCCTGAACCGGGCATGTTTCAATCCATTTTGTTTTAACATTATTTAGGATGTCCCTTAACTTCTTAATTAGATGAGAAACTTATTATTTATTTTAGCTGCACCTAGCATACTATTCAACATATATTGAATTTAAAAATGACTAAATTAATTAGAGAAAACAGTAAGCTAATTGGAAGCTAAACCAAGAAGACAGAGTTTCACTAAGAATGGGAAGTGGCCCTACAGATATATTTGGGCCAGTTTGACATAGGGTAGGGTGAGAAAGAGCAGAGACTTGCCAAAGATTTTACTTTGGTGTGGCCATGACCTAGAGAAATAAAACGTCCATGTATCCAAAGCCCTCTTCAGAGCACATTAAAGTGTCACTGTCTGACAACTGGCTATAAGCAGTATAAGCAGTGCTATAACTTTTGTGAGAAAATGTCATTGAAATGTGAATAATCTGAAGCCGCACTGGAATCCCCTAAGTACTGTTACCTAGATGATAGGCTTTCCAGCTTGATGTCACACTGCGTTCTTTGGGTGGAGGTGGGAGTTGAACAAGCAAGCGCTCATAACTGCATGCTCTAAATAGAACACTGACTCACACTTTCTAATGACAATAACCATCCCTGAACTATGTAGCCATCACCTGCTATATTTCGCACTTCTCATATTTCCTAATGCATTTGCAATAACCAGGCCTCTGCCATGAATCACCCTGTGTTGCTAGTTCAATTCATTCTTCCAGAATTAACCTCCAGACTCAGCAGAAAATCAAGTCTCAAAGTAAATCATCCCTCGTGGAGGTAAATTGACTACCTCCCTTTTCAAACCTCTGCAGGGCTTCTCCCAAATAAGTGTCCCGAGAGCTCCCTTCACACACTTTCTACAGTGGCTTCCACTTCTCTCTCTAGCCAAGATCCAGTTCCATCAGTTCCTCTGGTTTGTTTGGAATTTCATTTTTATGGGCTCTGGCTGGCCAGTTAAACTCAGATTTTCTTCAGGTCCTAGACAGATCTTCCTTTCCCCTCTCTATCCAGAGCTCTGAAATTAATAGCTGTTCAAAAGACTTAAATGCTTCATTAGTGTACCATTTGTTTTCAATATTCTAAGGCTTTCATTAAAAATTCTACTAAGAAAACACTTCAAAAAATAGAGGAATACAAATCAAAGAAGATGGTTCTTATATATTTAGGTTGCATGTTGCCTATTAGCTACAATATACATATCCTAAGTCTTTTCATATCTAATTGACCATTCTAACTATCATAGTGCTGGTGAAAAAATATCCAAATGACCCTCTTAGAATGGCTGGATGGAAGTCAGTATTTCCTGCTCTGCTTAAGTGAAGATTCTGCTAGACAAAAATCCTCCTTCGTTCAGAACTGGAAGTCAGTGAACCTAATTAGGTAGTGGGATTTATAGGGCTTCTTAAAAATATCTGTAATTCACAAGTCTCTTTCCCACCACTAGAGTCTGTGGGGGTCCCTGGAGCTTCTCAAAGCACACTCTTTTGAATAGGGTGTGGGTTCCCCAAAGCCCCACATTGTCTACTTGAATTCCTTACAATACCCAGGACATTGCAAGTGAAGGAAAACAGACTGCTCTTGACTCATGTAAACCTCTTTTGGACAATTCTAGCTTTAAAAAATAATAACTTTCTAAAATGTTATAGTAAAATTAGTACCCACCAACCATTCAGAATTTACAATTTTACTTGTTTTTCTTTTTTTAATTTTTATGAAAAAATATTAAGTGTTACAGATAAAGTTGAAGTCCCTTCTCATTGGTCAGTCTATCTCCCTCTTCAGAGGAATTTAGTGGGATCAATTTGAAGCAGTTTTTTAAATGTCTCTAGATTTAGTTTGAATAATATGTTAATATTCAACTATTTCTTGATCTAAGTAATTCAAATTCATGTGATTCAGCCTAACATATATATGTTTCATAGATGTGCCTTTTAAAATGTACAAAATGGGAGAGAAACTAAGATGGTGGCATAGGTAAACAACAGGGACATCATCCAGAACCATAGGAAGGCTGGAAATTCTACAACTAGAAGGAAAGAGAAAAGCACACTGAGACTCAGAGGAGGCAGAGATACTTAGATGTGCGTGAAGAGGATGGCAACTGAGTGTGCAGCTGGCTTTCTCAAGTAGAGGGAGACAAAAGCTCCTAACTGCACTGAACTCCAGATCTGGGTGAGACTCTGGGGAGCCAGACTTATATGGGGTGAAACTGGACTGTCAGGAGAGAGAAAAACATACTGAGACTCAGAGGAACTGGGGAATGCAGAGGTACTTATGTGCACGTGTGTGGAGAGTACAAATGAGTACCCGGCTGGCTTTCTCAAGCAGGAGGGAGACAAAAGCTCCCAACTGCACTGAACTCCAGGACCAGGGAGACTCTGGGGACCCAGACTCATTCAGGGAGAAACTGGACTGTCTTGTAGCGGGTGGAACTCGAGATAGCTTTCTCTCAGAAATGCTTGCAGCGATGACCACAGTACACTGAGACACAGGGGTCTATTAGGGCAGGGCTGATGGAAAACCAATGCTGTCTGCTTCGCCTGAGACTCCGCCCCATCCAAGCTGAGCACAGAGGCTTTTGCAGGTCTTGTCTCATAAGGCTGTCTCCAGCAAAGAAGTTCTCTCAATGTAGACACAGCTAATCCTCACAGCCAGCTGGCCTAGAAGTCAATTCCTCACAGTGATACCAACAACAATCAAGGCTTAACTACAATAAGACTATGCACACAGCCCATAAAGGGGTGCACCAAGAGTGTCCCCCTCAGGTAACTGGAAAGGCTGAGCCACTGGGCCCTATAAGGACACCTAGCACACAAAGCCACTTTATCAACTCAGGAAGCAGCCAAAAAGCAGAGACAAAGAAACAGATCCCAAATGAAATGGAGGAAAGCAAACGACTGAACATAGAATTCAAAACCATGGTTATAAGATTTTTCAAGAATTTTTAAAAAGGCTGATAAATTTAGTGAGACCCTCGAGGATATGAAAAAGGAACAACTAGAAAGTAAGCATACACTGACTGAAATAAAAAATATTATATCAAGATCTAAGAGCAGACTAGAGGATTATAAGAATCAAGTTAAAGATTTGAATACAAAGAAGCAAAAAACACCCAACCAGAAAAGCAAAAATGAAAAAAGAATACAAAAATATGAAGATAGTGTAAGGAGCCTTTGGGACAATTTCAAGCGTACCAACATCCGAATTATGGGGGTGCCAGAAGAGGAAAGAGAGCAAGATACTAAAAACCTATTTGAACAAATAATGACTGAAAATTTCCCACATCTGGTGAAAGAAATAGACTTACCAGTCCAGGAAGTGCACAGAACCCCAAACAAAAGGAGTCCAAAGAGGACCACACCAAGACACATCATAATTAAAATACCAAGAGCAAAAGACAGAGATAATATTAAAAGCAAGAGAAAAACAGTTAGTTACCTACATGGGAGCACCCATATGATTGTCAACTGATTTCTCAACAGAAACCATGCAAGCCAGACGGGAGTGGCAAGAAACATTCAATGTGATGAATAGCAAGAACCTATAACCAGGATTACTCTACCCAGAAAAGCTATCATTCAGAACTGAAGGTCAGATAAAGGGCTTCACAGATAAGAAAAAGCTAAAGGAGTTCATCAGCACCAAACCAGTATTATATAAAATGCTAAAAGGTATTCTTTAAGAAGAGGAAGAAGAAGAAAAAGTAAAGATAAAAATTATGAACAATAAATACATACCTATCAACAAGTGAATCTAAAAATCAAGTGAATAAAAAAATATGATCAACAGAATAAACTGGTGAATATAGTAAAATCAGGGACATAGAAAGGAAGTGGACTAACAATTCTCAAGGAGAAAAAGGTGTGGGGAGTGCAGAAAAAAATCGTACACCTATGGATGAGGACAGGGGAGCGGGTAAGGGCAGAGGGTGGGGTGGGAACCAAGTGGAAAGGAGCTGTGGGTGGAAAAAGAGGAACAATTGTATAATCTGAACAATAAAGATTTATTAAATTTTAAAAAATCTACATAAATAATATTGTACCATATATACCAATCTGAAATTTGTTAGTTTCATTCAATATTGTGTTTTGATGTGTATATATATATACACACATTTAGAGAGCTAGTGCATTCACTTTAACAGCCATATGGGATCCCATCATATGATATGATAGAGCAGTCTTTTATTTGTTTGCTATTACAAAGAAGGCTCACAATGGACATCTTTGCCTATTTTACCCTCGAGTATAAGAATGAGAGTCTCAAAAATATACAACACAAAATAGAATTGCTAGGTTATAGAATACATTTTTAATTAAACAAAAGATTGCCAATTTGCTGTCAGCAATCATTATAGAACTCCAACTTCCACCAATGACAACTGAGGGTTTTTATTTTCACACACTCTCACCAGACTTGCACTAGCATACTTTTTCATTGTTGCTGATGTGAAAGGTAAGAAATTATTTTTATCTAGTCTTTTAACTTTCATTTTTCTGATTACTATTGGGATTGAGATAGTTCTAATTTTCAGATAGTGCTTCCTTACTATAAGCCAAATCCTGCAACTTCTACCCATTTATTTACTATGTCAGCAGTTCTCAACCTTCCCTGGCACTCTAGAAGGTGCCAACCAGCAAGGCATCCCATACAAATTCTCCACCACCAGTGAACCTTGGCCATGCCCTCCAGCAGGTTTACAATCTCAACCTTGGGGGGGATCTCTTGTAGATGCACTATCTTAGCCCTTGAATAATGGATGCTCCTTATAAATGCTCTTTCTATATTCTTTAGTGTTTTCTGTAGTTATTACTTCCAGTTGCTATAACTAATGAATTCTTTATATTCAACTTTCCTTGTTCAAATAATTATATGGCTTATATCTCCTTATTGGGTCCTGACTGATATAGACCACAGAGAACCCCAAACAAAAGGAATCCAAAGAGAACAAAACTTAATTTTCCCATTTCAAAATAAACCTCTTTGAGGGTTATTATCAGAGATATTTTCATCTGTTGAAAGAGGCCCTAAGCAATGAGAAACAGATAGGAAAGTTTTAAGAGAAGAAAATAGAAGATATAGAGAAATGAAAAGTCCATTGTACAGAATTTAAGTGGAAAAGATATGAATAAGGACTAAGAATAGAAGTCTCAGGAAATTCAGGCAGACAATTTGAGGAATTTGATCAGCCAACAAGGGAAATAACTGAGTAACCTATTAGGGTTACCTATTTTATATTCACCTTATATTTCAATTTTCTACTGCTATGATGTTTGTCACAAACATACGAGAAACAACTCAAATGCACCATCTTACAGTTTTGGAGGTCAAAAGCCCAAAATGAGTCTAACTGAGCTAAAGTCAGGATATTGGAAGGCTATTTTTCCTTTCTGGAGACCATATCATTTTCTTTCTGGGGACTATTTCATGGCCCCCGGAGGCCACCCATATTCTTTGGCTTTTGACTCTCCATCTGCAAAGCCAGAAATAAAGGATTACATACATCTTCATGTTACATCTGTCTGACCTCTTCTGCCTCCCTTTTCTATTCCTTACGACCCTGTGATTGAATCCACCCATATAAAATAGGACAATCTCACTATTATGAGGGAAGCTTATTAGTAACCTTAATTCCACTGACAACCTTAATTTCCTTTTGCTATGTAAGGTAATATACTTATAGGTTCCAGAAATTATAATGTGGATATCTTTGAAGAGCACTATATTGCCTATCATACCATGGCATGGGTTGCCTCCTGAAGCTCACCCAACAAGGCTTAACGAAAGAAATGTTGATGGGAGAAAATTAATGATAGAAAGAAAAGTAACCATTCTTGAAAACTTAGATTTTATGAGATTGTGTTGTGTTTTGTTTTTATTAAGTTTATATATGCATTTAATGCCAGTTTTTACTCTCAAGGAGATTAAAATTGAACAAAGAAAAACAATACAAAACAAATGTGTCTCCTAAATAAAAAAAAGAAACTTCCTATTAAAGACAGATAATATTTTATTCTTCTTTGTTTTTTCTGAACTCAGAGCACAGTGCCTTGCAAATAGGAGCAAATGTTGGTTTAGTGGCAAAGAGATCAAGAAAGAGTTATTATAAAGAATAATATGTTTTAAACACAACACACACACACATTTAGAAGACAAGAAAGAAGGTGTAAGTTACAACAATATATTAAAATAAGAGAAAGTGTAGAAACAGAAAAAGTTTTAATTCCACATTTTAATGTAATTTCACTAACTACCTTATTACGATGGTCTCTCAAAAATAACCAGGCTTTCTATTTTTTCTTCCAATTTAACATGAGGGAGAGGGAAGTGTATCCTCTCTCCTCAAAATAATGCAAAATAATAAAAAAAATTCAAAGGTGATAACTTTCAATTCAGAGGATACATTTTTATAGTTACATTAAGTTACAGCCTGGTGGTTTTTTTTAAATGAAAATGTTGACAGGCCTTGAAATATAGCAGTATTACCCAGGGTCTCCCTCCCTTTCTCTCTTTTTCTCACTGTCACCCACCTTCTTCATTGCTCCTCCCATTTCCACTACTCAATGGAACTGAGCTATTTTTTTGACCAGCTTTTGCTCTCTATTCTCAAAGACTACCCTACTTTGTGTCATAAAAACTGATAAAAAATCGTATTTATTTGCCAAAAGCCATGATATCATTATTTGAAATGTCTGTCCTAGAACATGTCTAGTAACATCTACTGTGTGACCCTGGACATTCCCAATTAGAGATTCTGAAGGGCAAACACAGAAGCAGATACTGCCAGCACTTGCCACCTGAATTCCTTACTAACTGAGTAAAGGGCTCTGAAAAATGGCAAAGGAGAAGAAGCAGAAGGGAGGCTGTGAGGGATTCAGTGAGGAAATATCTTGGGACACATTGCCTCTTACTGTTGCCAGAGCTTGCTTCATCATTGGAAAGCTCTATAATTGTTATGTCCCCCAGGATCAACCTCTGGTTTATATACTGCTGAGGTTATTAGGAGGGCTTTAAAGGAAGTGAATGTTTTTTGGAAACCCTTTCTATATACAGAATCAACTCTGGCTGATCTGGGAGAGGATGAGTGTCCTTAAAGTTATAGCTCACCTGACATGACTAAAGCTATCAATAGTTCTACTGAAAAAAGTCATTGAAGCAGCACAGAAGTGAGTAAGTGCTTAGGGGTTTATACTGTGAGTTGGCACATCTGAATGTGGGCCTCAGGTTGCAAAACCTAACAGACCAGATTTTCTACTTGTTTTATGTTTTAAAAATCTCCATTATACAAAAAATGCAAAATATACCTCTTTTGATACTATCTTACTGCCTTTTAGCAGCCTCTTCTCTGAGGTACCCTCTACCTAAAACTAACTGTCATCCAATAGCATCCCAACTTCACATCTTTCTCATAGCCTTCCCCATTCAAAATGCAAGTTGCTGTATCCCATGCCCTCAAGTCACTCATTTCAGGTAAAACTTTTTACAGATGCTTTCTGGGGAGAAAAAAAAGACAAACAAAACAAAAACCTTAAAACAGTGAAAATGAAGTGAAAAAATTTCAAATCTTAGATAATTTATTTGAGGACACTGAACTTAGGCACCTGTCAAACCATATAAGTTCTTAACATGGTAGATAAAAAAAGACATAAACACAATCATAGGCAGAAACACATAAACAGAGTATCATAGAACTTCAAAGAGTAAGAACTGCTTCCTGCATGTATTAAAGGTCAATTTCAGACACAATATCCATATGGCCATGATTATACTTTCTCACCTATGCATGCTAGTCTTACTAAAACCCTAGCTAGGCTTAACTTCTATCCCTGTTTATGTTTCAATAATAACAAGTGAAAGAAAAAAGTTATCTGATAAGGGAAGAAAATAAATCATACAGCTTATAAAAATACCCAGGATGATTTATTTTCCTTCCTAGCTGTCATTGGTTTATTTTTGTTTGTTTTTTAATATTTTTAATTAATTATTTTTTCCTACTGTTGTCATTGATTTAAAAAACAAAATCTAAACAAAAATGCTGAAGCAACAACTGACACCTCAGGAATACAAAGGATTGTAAGAAAATACTATGAGCAACTATATGCCAATAAGCTGGACAACCTGGATGAAATGGACAAATTCCTAAAAAAATAAAACCTTCCAAAACTGAATCAGCGTGCAGCCACTGTAGAAAATAGTAGGACATTACCTCAAAATATTAAAAGTGCAACTTCCATTTGACCCAGTAATCCCACTTCTAGAAATATATCCCAGGAAAAGAGAAACACCAATTAGAAAGGATATATGCACCCCTATGTTCATAGCAGCACAATTTATAATAGCTAAGATTTGGAAACAGCCTAAGTGCCCATCAGCAGATGAGTGGATTAGAAAACTATGGTACATCTTCATAATGAAATACTATAATACTATGGTGCTGTAAAAAAAAAAAAAGGAATTCTTACCATTTGCCAAAGCATGGATAGAACTGGAGAATATTATGGTAAGCGAAATAAGCTAGTCAGAGAAAGATAAATATCACTAAATGAACAACATAAACTGATGAACAAAAATAGAACCAGAGTCATAGAAACATCAAAACATTGTCCAACCTATGAGGGAAGGGGGGATTGGGCGGGGGGGGGGGCAGCGGCGCAGGCGTGGAGGGGGTATGAAATAACCAGAGGATTTGTATCCATGCATATGAGCATAACCAATGGACACAGACTTGGGGAGGAGAGAGTGAGGGCACTTGCTGGGTGCTGGCGGTTGGGTGCTGCTGAGAAGAGGACAATGGGAGAACAAGGAAACTTATATAATACTTTAAACAATAAAGAATTTAAAAATTAATAATAAATTACCAAATTCCCAGTCTAAAAAAAATTGAATCAGGAAGTATCAGAAAATTTGAATAGGCCATATCAATTGATGGAATTGAAGCAGTAATAAAAACAAACAAAAAAACACTCCCAGCAAACAAAAGCCCTGGTCTAGGCAACTTTACAGGGGAGTTTTACCAAACATTCAAAGAAGAACTAACACCTATACTTTTCAAATTATTCCAAAAAATCCAACCTCTTTTTATAAGGCCAGCATTACTCTAATTCCAAAAACAGATAAAGACACTACAAAGAAAGAGAATTATAAGCCAATATCTTTGGTGAATATGAAATCCTCAACAAAATATTAGCAAATCAGATACAGCAATATATTAAAAAGATCATGCACCATGATCAAATGGGATTTATTCCAAGGATGCAAGGCTAGTACAATATTTGCAAATCAATAAACATGATACATCACATAAACAAACTGAAAGACAAAAATTACATGATCATATCAATAGACACAGAAAAAACATTCAACAAAATCCAACATCCATTTTTGATAAAAACTTTTAATAAAGTGGGAATAGAGAGATCATATCTCAACACAATAAAGGCCATATATAACAAACCCACAGCCAACATTATCCTCAATGGGCAAAAACTAAAATCATTTCCCCTAAGAACAGAAACAAGATAGGGATATCCACTTCCATACTTCTTATTTAACATAGTACTAGAAGACTTAGCCACAGCAATCAGAAAAGAAGAAAACATAAAAGGCATCCAAATTGGAAAGAAGTAAATAAACATCTCATTATTCACAGATGACATGATAATGAACTTAGAAAATCCTAACGACTACACCTAAAAAAATACTATATTTAATAAATGAATTCAGCAATGTAGCAGGATACAAAATTAACACCCAGAAACCAATGGCATTTTTATCCACCAATAATGAATTCTCAGAAAGAGAAACTAAACAAACAATCCCACTTATCATTACAACAAAATAATTAAGATACTTAGGAATGAACTTAACCAAGGAAGTAAAGGAAAACTATACTTGGAAAACTATAGAATATCAAATAAAGAGGTAAAGGAAGATATAAACAACTAGAAGAATAGACAGTGTTCATGGATTGGTAGAATTAACATCATTAAAATCTCCATACTACCCAAAGCAATCTATTGATTCAATACAATCCCTATTAAATTACCAATGGCATATTTCACAGATCTAGATAGAACAAATACTCCAAAAATTTATATGGAACAAAAAAGACCCCAAATAGCCACAATGATCTTGAGAAAGAACAAAGTGGGAGGGGTCACAATACCAAATATCAAGTTATACTACAAAGTCACTATAATCAAAATAGTTTGGTGCTGAGACAGGTTTGGCTCAGTGGACAGAGCAATGGCTTGTGGACTGAAAGGTCCCAGGTTTGATTCTGGTTGGGGGCATGTACCTTGCTTGTGGGCACATCTCCACAGTGGGGTGTGCAGGAGGCGCCTGATTGATGTCTCTCTCTCATTGATGTTTCTGACTTTCTATCTCTCTCTCTTCCTCTCTATAAAAAATCAATAAAAATGTATTTTAAAAAAATAGTTTGATATGGCACAAGAACAGACATACCTGATATAGAGCAATGGAACAGAAAATCAGCCCAAGTCATTATACTAAATTAATATTTGACAAAGGAGGCAAGAGCATACAATGGAATTAAGACAATCTCTTCAATAAATGGTGCTAGGAAAATTGAATAGATACATGCAAAAAATTGAAATTAGACACCCAACTTGCACCATACACAAAAATAAACCCAAAATGGATAAAAGACTTAAATGTAAGTTGGAAAACCATAAAAATCTCAGAAGAAACGATAGGCAGTAAAATCTCAGACATCTCTCACCTATCCTATCTAATAAAGAGGGAATAAGCTAATTGACCCTCATACCACCACAAAGATGGCAGTGCCCACAGCCAATAAGGAGGGATATGCTAATTGACTGCCATGCCCTCAAAGATGACAGCACCCACAGCCAATAAGGAAGAAATACGCTAATTGATTGTCATGCCCTCAAAGATGGTAGTGTCCATAGCCAATAAGGATGGGATATGCTATTTGACTGCTACACCCTCAAAGATGGTGGTGCCCACAGCCACAAGATAGAGGTACCTAGTCCCCTCAGCCCCCCAGCTTCCCAGGGTTGCCTAAGGCTCAGGTAAGCAGGGCTGGCCAAAACATGCACTGCTGGCAGTGGCAGCAGCAGAGGTGTGATGGGGCATCACCTTCCCCTGATCGCCAAGTCACCTCCTGCCCCTTAAGGTTCCTGGACTGTAAGAGGGGGCAGGCTGAGCTGAGGGACCCCCCCCCACACTCCAGTACATGAATTTTCATGCACCAGGCCTCAGTATATATAAAAGGCTAATATGAAAAGTGTCCTCTTGGGAGTTTGGCCAGGAGACCAGGAATTCGATCGCTTTCTATGACATGTGCTGACCACCAGTGGGTAGTGTAGAATGAAGGAAGTCTCTGGCTGGCAGCTAGAAGGCCCCGATCAGCCCTGATCGCTAGCCAGGCCTAGGGACCCTACTTGTATATGAATTTCATGCACTGGGCCTCTAGTAGCAATATGTTTATGGATACATCTGCTGGGCAAAGAAAACAAAGGAGAAAATAAGTAAATGGTACTACATCAAAATAAAAAGCTTCTGCACAGCAAAATAAATCATCAACACAATGAAAAGTGAGCCCACTGTATGGGAGAAAATATTTGGCAATGACACACCTGATAAAAGGTTAATATCCAAAATATATAAGGACCTCTTACAGCTTAACAAAAGGAAGACAAACAATCCAATTTAACAATGAGCAAAGTACCTAAATAGACACTTCTAAGCAGACATACAGATGGCTAAAAGACATTTAAAAAAATGCTCAAAGTCACTGATCATCAGAGAGATGCAAATTAAAATGACAATGAGGTATCACCTCACACCTGTCAGAATGGTTACCATCAACAAATCAACAAATGGCAAGTGCTAGCAAGGATGCGGAGAAAAAGGAACCCTAGTACATTGCTGGTGAGAATATAGACTAGTGCAGGCATTATGGAAAACAGCATGGAGTTTCCTTAAAAAATGAAATATGGATTTGCCAGTGACCCAGTGATTCCACTTCTAGGAATATATCCTAAGAAACCCAAAACACCAATAAAAAAGAATGTATGCAACCACTATGTTCATAGCAGCACAATTACAATAGCTAAGATCTGGAAACAGACCAATTATCCAGCAGTAGATAAGTGGATAAAAAAAGCTGTGGTACATTTACACCATGAATTACTATGCAGCAGTATTTTAAAAAGGATCTCTTACCCTTGGAGATAGCATGGAAGAACCTAGAGATTGTTATGCTAAGAGAAATAAGCCAGAAAAATAAGTATCATGTGATCTCACTCATAAGTGGAATCTAATGAATAAAATAAACTATTGAACAATATGATCAGAGACATATACTGGTAAACATGGAACAGACTGTTGAATCTCAGAGGAAAGGAGGGGGTGGGTGGATGGGTGGATAGGAACCGATCAACCAAAGAACTTATATGCACACATGCATAACCCATGGACACAGACAATAGAGTGGTGAAGGCCTGGGGTGTGGTAGGTCTGGTGTGTGTGTGTGGGGGGGGGGGGTTGAGGGCAGACAATTAATACTTTCAACAATAAAGATTTTAAAATAAAATAAAAATAAAAAACAAAATCTATAACCTGAGGAAGAAAGCAGATGGTTGGACACAGAGTTGATTTTGTAGGAGAGTAAGAATTTTTTAAGTGCATCACTACCCTTTAAACTTCATGTACTTTGGGCAGCCTGAACAGTAAAAGGCCTCAGAAGATTGTTTCCCCTACTGCTTATCTATATGTTGCTAGGATAACATTTAAAAAATCCACCAGAAGTCTAGTTGGAAGTATTTACTGGCATAGGAATAGCACCTCGGCTCCTGGATATTTTATTATTATCCTTTCAGAAATCTCACCTGCATTGCAGATTGCTTTGCTTAAAGTGAGAAAAATAGTAGTGTCTATTTTAAGCATCAAGATCCTTAATTTCTTAATCTTTTCTTCTTGAGTTCTATAATAAATCCACTCTAAGCTCTACATATGCATTAAGAAGCACATAAAAGTCACCTTTTCATTTCTCTTCAAAACATTAAAGCCTTTTTATTCTGTTTTAAAAGAAGATTCTTTTAAAGCAAATTCTAGCCACACATCACAGAACACTAGGATCCAGTTTTTCTAGATGCAGTAACTAGTATAATACTTGATAGAGTTATTTCAGACATCAGCATCTCAAGGAAAAGTAGCTTCTAAGCAGAGCCAGGACCAACTCTAGGAAAAGGAGGTGGAAGTAATATGTTCAGGGTCTCTCTCTCTCTCTCTCTCTCTCTCTCTCTCTCTCTCTCTCTCTCT